>CM040403.1:116899985-117229985 GCA_022702515.1 Ilyophis sp. 1 JC-2022
TAGGGTTAGAAAATGTGAAAATATAAGCATTATTCTGTTCATTCGAAATGTTAAAGTGCAATAATAGTATTATGTTTTCCGAAACCCAATGAATAATCGTGTTAAATAATTGACTCAATATTGACTAAAATAATCATGATTATAATTTTGCCATAATCGTGCAGCCCTAATAGCGTGTACAGAATATATATGCTGAGAGCGTTCAACAGCCTTTCTAAGTTTCTAAAAATAAACAAGCCTCACCAGACCTAGGCCTAAAAGGCTGTTATTTCAGTGGTTTGCTCTTTAACCAGATGATAGTCTGAGGAAGCGTGTATAAATCTGTGGAGTTGTGAGAAAACCCCTGTGGGTAGTGCTCTCCGCCTGCTGCCAGCTGTTTGGAAGAGCGCCTTTGCATCTGGAGGCAGCAGCAGAACCGTGTGGTCCTGCAGACTGTCGGCAGCCTCACCGGAAGCCTGCCGGAAATGTGCCTGTCAGACGCACAGACAGGTGTCTTTGTGGCACAGTGGCCGTTGGTCCTGGAAACGATGAGGTCACCTTTGGACCTGATGGCTTTTCCCCAGGAGCACACACCACATGGAGGATACGACCCCACATTAAAAAACTAGCGGATGTTTGCAAAAGGTAACAATGGCAGCAGTACAAATAAAAAAGCCTTACACGTCATTTTTTTTGTTTGTTTTGCAAATTCCTTGCCTGTCCCATCCTCTGAACGTGATAATTGGGCTTCCTCCAGTACAAAAATGTGGGTGGGCAGTAGAAGTGTTTCTGGTAAGTGTGGGTGTGGGTGTGAGCGTGTGTGTTGTCCTAAAAGCTAGGATCATTAGCTAAATGAGCTTTACCGCACACCATTCACAGCAACATTTGGCCTCGCTTACAGCACAATGCGGGCGGAGGAAGGGGGATATTCAGTAAAAATGCTGCCTTGGTTACAGCACAACGCGGGCGGAGGAAGGGGGAGATTTTTATAAATGCTGCCACCTGCATAATGTGCATTATGATTCCTTGATATAGGTTTACAACCCACTTTTGAAAAGGCTGCCCCTCGTTCAAATGCCAAAAAGAAAGCCCGCCCGCTGGGACAGCTACATTAACTCTTGTAAGCACTTACAGCCTGCAGTGTTTCATTTCAATAATGGAAAATTAAGCCAAAGAGCTAGGCTATAACTTAATGAGTCGGGTATTTCACCAAGCAATGACACTGCAATTCACTGAAACCGCTGCACATCACTGGACAATAAACTTCCGCTGAATGAATCACTTTGCGTTGCAGTCCCCTTGTTCCCGATTTCAAATACACACTCTGCATACAAGAGAATTACGAGCAGGAGTAATCATTTTCTGCCCCACACATGCACACACAACAAAGTCAGTGCTACATTTAGGCTACGTTTAGACTAAGCTGAGGCTAAATTGTATCAAGAAGCAACGTAATATGTGGCACACAATATTACCAATTACTCTTGATTTTTGTAGTAAGGCTACGTTAATTCACACATCAAGGATTGGCAGGGGTGTAAAATCCAGGTTCAGAAAGCAAAGGTCCTCCCCAGTATTTTGTTCCAATCACCTGGATTTGCTAATCAGCACAATTCTTCAGTCAGGAGGTAGAACTAATTAGTGAGTTCATGGGTGTAGGAAGCACATGGCAGGACTTACTTTCTGAGCCCTGGACACCTCCGAGGATTGGAAACTATAGTACTATAGCTGAAATAGATTAAATCACTGAGCTCAGACCATTCTAATATCTTCACATCACTGCTAGTTTGCTAGTCATTTAACAATGTAGCTAACATAGCTCAGCGAAAAGTGGGCAATTACTACAATTATTCCCTTGCCTAAAATAAATGCTAGACCTGAAATTACAGATGTTTGGCTCTTGGAAGAATTTGCTAACCAAATAGCCACATTTGAATGTACTGGCAGTCCAGAAAATTCACAATGTTTTCCACCACAAAGCTCTTATCATACGTACAAATTCAGAAATGCCATTTTATGACTCTTACGTTATGTAAATTAATGTACTGTGAAAAAGAAAACATTTACAGTAAATTAATTTATTGCCAAAGGTAAAAGACCTGCATTGCATAACACAACTGTTTACATTTGACCAACAGTAAGCGATATAACAGAAGCGGAACAAAAACTCAATGAGTATATGTGTGATATTTTAATTGACCAAGAAAATATTGTAAAACATTTTCACGGTCATAATTTGAATTTAGTTCTATGACAGCTACTCATACTACTACCACTACACGTATAGGTTTTATCCTTAGATAAACCACTATGTGTTCATCATAAATTAGTTTACAAACAAGCAAGATTCCAGTGGTACAGAAACATTTCTTGAAGAATCATGTAAGAACTATAAATTGTACTGTTCTAGCTATACCTAAAAAAAACATACAATAGACTGTTTTCCAATGCATTATGTTTTGCAGTTCAAGTAGCTTGCGTCGTAAATATTCCAAATTGAATGACAACTCACTTTCAATCGTGTGGTAGCAGATTCGTTTATCTACTTGATACAATATGTACAGTTAACGTTAGGTTCTAACATTTCCCCTTTAACATATCGTTACAAATCATGTTTAAATCGTGTCTAAAACAGTTTTAGTCCTATAATTCTTCAAATGACAACTTTAAGCTTGCTAACGTTATGACCAACAGGTAATTTGCCTAATGTACAATAGTTTAAAATGACCACTTTTTCCAATACTCAGCTTGCTATCAAAAGTCAGGCACTTTCCTGATCTCGTATCTCTTCGGCAGAACTGAAAGTGATGATCTAAATATTTTCTAGCCAGCTGGATAGTAAAACTACATGGAAAGCTAATGTTTGGTGACCAAACCTTAGTTAATAAGAATAAGGTTAGCTAGCAGGTTGATTGTCAAATCACACAGAAAATGTAACATTAACTTAAGAAACTTGCTAGTTAGCAGAAATTATTTCTATTTTGTCTGAGAAATGATTAACAATTTATGTGCAAGAAGCAGTAGTTACTTTCGCCATTAATGTAGTTTAATATGTTTAATTCGCCTTTAAGTGTATCAAGCTTCAAAATTGGACCTTAAGTAAGCCAAACACTGGAAGTAGCGCCGTTAGTCATCTTGCAAGCTAGCCGGCTGATAGCCACGCAGAGGAACATTATGTAACTTTCGTAGCTAGCAAATGCTAAGTTTGTAGCAAGTAAACTTACCTTTTCTTATCTAGGTCTTCGTATCTAGTTGACTTCACTAACTTATCGAAATCAAATGGAATTAATTTAATTCTGAAAAAGACCTAATGTTGTGCGTTTATTTGCTAAAGCGGAACTTTTCTATGATCCATCCCCGTGCTGCACGCTGTCAAGCGCCCGGCAAAGCAGGAAACACGATCGTTTATTCTGAAAGTTCCATTGAAATGAGTCACGGGACAACACTTCAAGAGAGAAGAAACAGAGGTAGCGAAAAGGGAAAACAGCGGTCTCTAGTGGCAGATCTATGATATATACTGTTATGCAGCCAAATACTGTATTTTCACACTTCAGAGTCAATCTACTGCAGGCTTTCGAATTCTGCGTTCCACGTTCTCCTGGCCTGGTTTTGAACATTATTTAAAAAATGTTGCGAATCTTATGGAGAAATCGAAATGTCAAAATTATGTATGCGGTTCATATTGTTGTCTAAATATGTACAGTGTTTGAGCCCATGTGCATTGTGCTAATCGTTTTCCAATGCTATATCCAGGTCTACCGTGACTATCATGCTGCATTTACCAATATGCGTACGTCACCGCACACATCGAGGAATGGGATGTGTGATAATAAAAAAAGTTTGATAAAATTGTTTTGAATTATTTTCTGAAGATGTTTTAACATGTTTTAACATATACATGCAATGGTAATCTGTATTATCGGACATAGGTGTATGTTTTAGGCAATATCTTGAAATGATGCACACGTTCTTAACTTAATTTTACCCAGATTAATTAACTACTGTAGCCAGAAACAGAAATGCTATTGTTACCAAGATAGAACTCCCCTCAAGTCCAGCCCACAACATCAGACATTAGATGCCCGAGCTGACCAGAGAGTGATTAACTAGCTAGATAACTCACTAGCACAATTTATTTATTATACGTTAGTCCTTCTTGGTCTGTAACATATTTTTTCAAGCTGTGACTGTTCCAAGGGTACAATGAATGTTTTGTAACTTTACAACAATAACAAAATATACTTCCTCGTTTAGTAGACTCTACCACCATTCAAAACGAAAAAACTCAGGTCATGGAATTGCTATTTTTTTAATCTTCCGGATGACTGATGCAACCAAATAGGTAAACAAAACCAATGGTGACACTTTTAGAAATATGGTACTTGTAGTCTTTTAAAACAAAAACCCCGGACCTATATGTCAAAACAAACTACTATTCCCACATTCCTATAATGACTCAAACGGCGCACATTTTTGCAGTTGACTCTGGGATATGTTGTTGCATCAAGAGCTGTGCCTTATATAAACCAATGTACTTTAAAACATCAAGTACCAGTGTGCATTGCGATTTTGACGCGTTCCGTAAGACAGGCAGTGAGAAAGTCGATGGAAAAAAGAACCGCTTCCGTGTTGTTTTTTGGTTCTGCATTTGTGATGAATAACAGCTGCGTAAGGTGAAATAAGATTGACTAATCGCCGATGAATGGTTTATAATGGTTTTGTAAAACGAACCATAGCAACAGTGAATTCGCAAAAATGTCGTTGCAACAAGGATCTAAGAAAAAGGACAAGCGCATTTTGTCTGGTACCTGCCCGGATCCGAAATGCCAGGCGAGGCTGTTCTTCCCTGCTTATGGCTCGGTTAGTATTGAGTGCACAGAATGCGGTCAGCGTCACGAGCAGAGGAATCTTTTAAAAGTGGAGGAAGTCACCGATCCGGACGTTGTGCTACATAATTTGCTGAGAAATGCTCTACTTGGTGTAACGGGAGCTCCCAAAAAAGGAACAGAGTTAGTAAAAGTGATGGGACTCTCCAACTACCATTGCAAGCTGCTCTCCCCCGTTCTCACGCGATACGGGATGGATAAACAGACAGGTAAAGCCAAATTATTAAGAGAGATGAATCAAGGGGAAATTTTCGAATGCTCACTCTTGGGGGACAGAGCCTTTCTAATCGAGCAGGAACATGTATGTACTGTCGGCTATGGGAAAGATCGATCAGGCAGTCTTATTTATCTGCACGACACCTTGGAGGAGGTGAAGAAAGCTAACTGGAATAAAGAGTGTCTCATTCCTGTTCATGTGGATGGTGATGGACACTGCTTAGTCCATGCTGTATCCAGGGCACTTGTGGGCAGAGAGCTGTTTTGGCATGCTTTGAGGGAAAATTTGAAGCAGAATTTCAAGCAAAACCTTGACCGCTATAAGGCACTTTTTCAAGATTTCATAGATGCAGCAGAGTGGGAGGACATAATAAACGAATGTGACCCTTTGTTTATTCCGCCAGAAGGGGTGCCCTTAGGACTGCGCAACATTCACATATTTGGTTTGGCTAATGTGTTGCACCGGCCCATAATCTTACTAGACTCACTGAGTGGGATGAGGAGCTCTGGGGATTACTCTGCAACATTTCTCCCAGGACTGGTGCCAGAGGAGAGTTGCAAGGGTAAAGATGGTCAGTTCAACAAGCCCATATGCATTGCCTGGAGCAGCTCCGGACGTAACCACTACATTCCCCTCGTTGGAATAAAAAGCACACCTCTACCTAAACTGCCAGCAAGGCTTCTCCCCAAGGCCTGGGGAGTACCACAGGAGCTCATCAAGAAGTACATTCACCTGGAGCAAGATGGGAGCTGTGTCATTGGCGGTGACCGAAGTTTGCAGGATAAGTATCTAATGCGGCTAGTCGGTGCCATGGAGGAGATTTTTATGGAAAAGCACGGCATTCACCCCTCTTTGGTGGCGGATGTGCATCAGTATGTGTACAGAAGGACAGGTGTCATTGGAGTTCAACCCGAAGAGGTGACCGAAGCTG
Source organism: Ilyophis sp. 1 JC-2022 (assembly GCA_022702515.1). Classification (NCBI taxonomy): domain Eukaryota; kingdom Metazoa; phylum Chordata; class Actinopteri; order Anguilliformes; family Synaphobranchidae; genus Ilyophis; species Ilyophis sp. 1 JC-2022. The sequence continues at coordinate 116,905,999 of CM040403.1, forward strand.
CTAAAAAGTCAGTCCTGGAAAACCGCCTTCACCGCTGTTTGATCTGCAATGCGCTGTCCGAGCTCCACGTGCCTCCTGAGTGGTTAGCCCCTGGCGGCAAGTTCTACAACTTGGCTAAGTCCACTCACGGGCAACTCAGACCTGACAAAAACTACAGCTTCCCCCTGAACAATGTAGTGTGCTCTTATGACCCAGAGCGGGACGTTCTGATACCTGACTACAAGCTGAGCAGTTTGAACACCTGCAACTGGTGCCACGGGACGTCCGTGCGTCACGTCCGTGGCGACGGTTCTGTCATGTACCTGGACGGAGACCGAACCAACACCCGCTCCCAGGGGGGGAAGTGCGGCTGTGGGTTCAAGCATTTCTGGGAGGGGAAAGAGTATGAAAATCTGCCAGAGGCCTTCCCCATCACTCTGGAGTGGGGCGGAAGAGTGGTTCGGGAGACGGTGTACTGGTTCCAGTTTGAAACTGACCCCAGCCTGAACAGCAATGTTTATGATGTAGCTATGAAGCTGGTCACTAAGCATTTCCCTGGGGAGTTTGGGAGCGAGATCCTCGTGCAGAAAGTGGTCAACACCATTTTGCACCACACCGCCAAGAAAAACCCTGACGAGTACAACCCAGTAGACATCGACGGCGCGCACGCTCAGAGGCTCAGCGACATTGAAGATGGACAGGCAGCCGTGGCCGTGCAGCCCCCAACCAAGATAATATTAACAGGGCAGAAAGCCAAGACTCTGCACAAGGAGGAGCTTACCATGAGCAAAGCAGAGCGCAGTCTCCAGCAGAGCATTAGCGAGCATGCCGCTGTGGCCCAGAAGAAGAGCACTGACAGGCTTAAGCATGAGCAGAAGAGCCAGGGGAAGACCCCGTCAATGGGGTCGCAGGAAGGGCCGTCTTCTGCCCCGGCCACTCCCACCAAAGCCCCCTACTCCCCCAAGTCCAGCACGGACAAGAAGATCCGCGTAACCACTAACGACGGGCGGCAGGCCATGCTGACGCTGCAGGCTGACACAACCTTCTCAGAGCTCCAGAGGAGCATCGCCAAAGAATTCGCTGTGCCTCCTGCTCAGCAGTGCATTCGCTACGGCTTCCCGCCCAAGGAGCTCCTGCCACCCAAGGAGGGCCAGGAGAACGAGCCCTTGCCACTACAGCACGGGGACAGGGTGACTGTGGAGGCGGTCAGGGACCCCAAGGAGAAGGAGGCCCCTACCCCGGCTCCCAGCGCCGGCATCCACTCGGTGAGGAGTGACGAGTCGGCTTCTGCCAGCAGAGTGACCTCTAGAGAGCTGCAGGAGAACATCGACCTTGAGATGTCCTCCCTCTGCCTCCTGGCGACCTTAATGGGTGAGAGTTCTCCAGCTGGACTGTTATTGTTATTTATATTCATGTGAGCCTCTGCTTGGAGATAAATGCAGAGTGCGCCATTTAGGGACACAGGTTTCTCAGAGGTTGCTCTTTATTCCCTGGGCATAACCTCATTGAGAAATGACAAATGCAGATGTGCAGTGTCTGAGAAATATTATATAAGAATGACAGGTGCAGCTGATGCTTGCTTTGAAAGGCTGCTGCTGCCTTTACTTGTTGGGTGTGATGCTAACGGAAGGAAATTGATAGGAGATTGATATTATTTTCCATTCCTTTTATATGGTTAGTTGTCCCTCTCTTTGGCTTAAAATCTTGCCAGAGTGTAAGTGGTGGTTAATTTAACCATGAAAAAAATAATGAACCACAATGCTTTTTCTATGTTGTAGAATAGGTCACAAATGTCTGCCATTTTAAGTGATGAGTTGTTGGAATTAAAATGGCAATGATTACCTCATCATTTGAAATATTTTCAAATTCTTTAATTCGGATGATCTTTACACCATACCAAAAAGCTATTTCTTCTTACATCAATTCCTGTTAAAGAAAGTTCTTCTTCCTTGCATTCACTTGAATTTATATGTTCAGATAATATGATAGACAGAGGCCAAGGTATTGAAAAGAGTAGGTTTGTTGTAGTGGCTGTACTTAAAAATAAGATATGGAGTTGAGTAGTGCAGTTTAGTTCTCATTTGTTTTCTGTTTTGCATATTTGAATTCATTTCTCAGGTTTCACCTCTAGGCCTGTATTGTTCTGTGCATAAGCAGTACATTAGACCCAGGCTAGGCATGAGTTCAGTGACTTTAAATGACTTAACGTGACAGTATTATCAAAGTGACATAAAATCAGCTTGCTTTACAATACTGATTACGATTGCTTGTCATACATTTTGGATTTGTTCGCTAAACTAAAGCAACATGTCCCCTTGCACACAGAAAATTAACTCGATGTGAACGATCAGTTGGGGCTGGAGAGTCTTGTTTAACTTGGAACGGTTGATTTTTTTCAACTAAGGGCCTAATTTACTAAGTCCTTTAGTGGGTGCAAAACCATTTAGCAACCAATGACTGGTCATGGTATTTATTTTGCACCAATCATTGGTCATGTTCTTGGTTTTGTGCATGCTGAATGGTTTAGCACACACTAAAGGTCTTAGTAAATCAGGCCCTTAGTGTTATCGTGCCTCTCTCAGATATTTTTAGCAAACTAGAGAAGGTGACAATAAACTGTTTTTATTTTCACCTGCACAGTGATTTATTTTAAGGAACCACATTTTTAGATTCGCTGCTGGTTTTAAGTGTAAAGTCAATTAAATTTGGTAGATGATGGTGAGAAGATAGACTGCATATGATTTGATTGATTGATTTGCATATGGTGGTTCTTTAGGAACAGAAGCATTTCAGTCAAGACACTAACAGCTGTGACCATTTGTGTGTTCTTATGTCATCAAGATCATGGCTTTCTAGATTACTACACATAATATTTCTGTAGTATGTAACATCAGGTAATCATTTTTAATTAGCTTGAATTCACACGCCGCAGACTTGTGGAACACGAAGCCCATTTGTGAAGTGTATTCTTGGTCTTAGAGCTAGTTGCTATGGAAGTGACAAAATTATTTTTCTCACATCTGCGTCTGTAACAAATGCTCTCTGACATTGTAGCTCCACCCTGATGCACTCATATTGTGTAACTTCTTCAGATTAGATAAAAACAGCGGAACTGCATTTCTGTTTTTATCGAACAAAGAGGGGAACATGTGTTTTGACTCAAGACAAGATAATGTCTGTTTTTAAACCGAGTGTCACTCACGATTGCAAACATGGCTGTGTGAAATCAAATATACTGCTGATAAATCACCAAATTTCTTTTCCCTTCTTTGATAATCTACAGATTAGGCATCAACGTTTTAGTCTAAAATGGCTATTGCGGGCTTTGGACCAATGTTAATCGATTGACGGTTTCACTTTCAGTCTAAAGTATCATTCTGTTGGACTGAAGATCAAGGTTAGAAGCCTACCTGTCTCTCGGAACCTCCCAAAGGATTCATTTAAAAAAAGTGAATCTCACGTGACCTCAGGATTCTCTTGCATTGAATTTCAATGTATGAGATGGTCCATGATGTTATAATTATGAATGTCTCACTGTGACAGCGGTAGGCTATTTGAATGATCACATTAATATTTTTAAATATCAAATGCTTTTCAGAATTGTGTCGAGTCATTGTACAGTTGTATATGAGCAACTTCCCTGTCCCACTACTTGGTATTAACATCCTACAAACATTTTGCCAGAGTGTAAATGTTTTGAAATATCTCTTGTCACTGAAGCAAATGACTTGCACATTTCAGTGGAAGAATAATGGCGTCCGTTTTCTGTCTGGCTCTGTTCTGTTCTCAGCCCTGTTACATGGTCACAGTTTCAGTTTTACATGTTGGATACTTGTGACTGTGAAGCAGTAGACTCCTGTGTTGTGTTAGGTTAAATGCCAGGTACTTGTCCCCTGAAACTTAGGAAACAGGAAGTTCACTTCCCATTCCTTGAGCTGATATTTTCTCCTTGGGAGAATTCATGTTCCTTAAATTCAGCTCCTCTCTCGGATTCCCCGCTCCTTTCTGCCAAAAGAGCAGTTTGTTGCCTTCACAGCGTAGGCGTTGTTCCTCTGTGTACACTCACCCTGAAACCCAGAATTGGGTGTCCTGCTCTGTGCAGTGGCCACAATGTGTCAAAGCCTACCCGTCACGCGCATTCCTATGCTGCAAGACGGAGAGAGAGTGAGACCATAATCAGTTTAGCTAGCACTCGCCATATTCCAGTGTGAATTGTGAGGGGGCTCTTTCAGTAAAAGAAAAGGATGTTTGTGTTTTTGCCATTTGTGAGATCTGGGACCTGGCCATGTAGCCAAAGGGGGCCTGTTTCTACAGTCTTGACAGTTTCCCTTTATCAAGTTTGTATTTCAGTCAGACAATGACAGTGTTGTTTGTACAACTGTACCTGTCATGTTCAAAAGCCCAAAGAAACATTTTAGCATCACTAAATTAAAATGGATGAGCGTTGAGACATGGATAGTTTGCACCCCAGCCTTGTAGAGCAACTGTGGCCATCTGACTGCAAATTCTGCCTTGCCTATAAACGTGTCCTCTTCTTGTATTTGTTTGACGTGGCAGTAAGCCCACATAAAATTATAGATACTGTATCTGTAGTGTGCTAGACACTGATTGATGTGTTGTGTCATGTGAGAATCTGGTTCAGGGTATGCCATTTTTTTTTTAAAGACATAGCCTATAAATGTAACCCAGCTCCACAGAAAGCCATAGTTCTTCAGTAAGTTTTAGCTCCAGCCCTGAAAAAAGTGTGGACACAAGTGTCTCTTTTAGCCAGATTTAATTGGTGTCCAGAGCCAATAGTCACATTAACTTTGATCATGCCTGATCCTACAACAAGCTCACAACCAGCCGTCTCGCTCTCTGCACTTTGCTCCTAATTCTTCTGCACTCTACTTAACCCGCTTTTGGTTTCTTGGTGTTCTAAGTAGTTATTTGTTTGTCCTCATTAGTTGGCCCCATGCTGTCAGGGGAGATGAGTGTGTATGACTGTGAAACGCATGCCATTTAAGCAGATAACCTCTTCTGTATGAAACACCTTGTTCATTTAAGAATATTTAAAATAATTAATCTAGGTCTAATCCTAATCGTCCAGTTTTTAAGCTTGTAGAGCTGCGGTTTTTAGTTTGTTTTTTGTTATTGATCTGCAAAATATGTGCTGCTGATTGTTTTATGTACTGCTCTTAACATAAGTGAAATGAACATTGCATTCATGTTTTTGTAGGCGAAGATGTCTGGTCATATGCAAAGAAGCTTCCTCACTTATTCCAACAAGGAGGAGTCTTTTACAACATCATGCAGAAAGATATGGGTATGTATTTATTAGATGAGTTGCATTTATTCATGTTATAGCTAAACTTCTCACTGCAGAAAGATAGGCTGCTGTGTGATGTTCTAGCAGTCTTTATAAATCATGTTGTTTTCTGTAAAATTGTTATCTCCATAGAGTCCATATCCTGTGATAGGCAGGGCTTTAGAGTTGTCAGGGTGTCATTAACATGAAAAGTCCAGAAAGTAAACGGTTGTTTGAACATGCAGATCTATGTCACTGATTAGACGAGCGGATGCATGGAGCTGGAGGTGTGATCTCGCTGTCTCCCTGTCTGTCTCCCTGTCTACAGGACTGATGGACGGCAAACACTGCACCCTGCCTCACCTGACCGGGAAGACCTTTGTGTACAACGCAGCGGAGGAGCGCTTGGAGCTGTGCGTGGATGCGGCCGGGCACTTCCCCGTGGGGCCGGACGTGGAGGACCTGGTGAAGGAGGCTCTGGCCCAGCTGCGCTCCGAGGCGGCCACCAGGAGCCGCGAGGGCAGCCCCTCCCACAGCCTGCTGCGGCTGGGGAGCGGGGGCGTGGTGCGAAAGAAGGAGCAGCTGCACAACGTCACCGCCTTCCAGGGCAAGGGCCACTCGCTGGGCGGAGCCCCCAGCGGCGGCTCCCCGCCGGAGCTCAAGCCCATCTCCCGCAAGCACAGCAGCGGCGTGGACCTGAGCGCCAGCGTCTCCAGGCAGGCCGACCTCTCTGACATTCCCGAGGACGCGGCCAAGGAGCTGGTTCGCATGGCGCCGGGCTTCGTCACCCTCAAGGACGGCCGGCACCTGGACCCGGGCATGATCGAGGCCCAGAGGAAGAGGCTCCAGGAGATGGTCTCCTCCATCCAGGCCTCCATGGACCGGCACCTGAGGGAGCAGAACCGGGGCCCCGCCGAGCCCGCCCCACGCAGGGCCGACGCCAGGGGCCCGGTGGAGAGGACAGACGGGGCCAAGGCAAGTGCTCCAGAATCCTCCTTGGGGCCCAGCGACCATGAACTCTCCGGCATGGACGTGACCGCCGTTGGCGCAGAAGTGGCAGCGGGCAAGCGATCCGAAAAGGGCGCGGCCTCAGAGGAACTGGAGGAAATGGAGAGCCAGGAAATGGCCGAGCTCGCCAACGCCGCTGAACCAATGGATCATTCCTGATGGGAGAGGTGCATCATTAAGCCTTTGTGTTTCACGTAGAGAACGCACACTACTCATTATCTTCCTCCACAAGACAGCATTACACGGGATCGCTGTAGTGTTGGGTTGCATCAAAAGCTTAAGGTTTCTGCTGTCTTTTTTGTCTTTAATGCATGACATTGAATTTAAAGATTGATAGTTCATATGAATGTTTCTGCCTTACTGCTGCCTGGGTTATCGCTTGATAAGATTTCTTGGGGACAATTGATTTGTGAAGCAAGGAAAAATGGCTAAAACACTTTAAATATTCTCTGTGTGGATCCTCATGTGGAAATCATTCTCTTAAAGAAAACGTTTCGAGTCTTAAGACCTAGAAAAGGAGGAGCGGAGGTTGAGCGGACAAAGTGGATCACGAAAATCATTACCTATCATTTTCGAGTCAGCAGAAGTTGTTTTTGCACTATACAAACTGTGACAACATGAACACATAGTCTGATCAGAACAGAATTTGTATTAACAGAGATTTTTCCCCACAGTACTTGCTAACAGCAGTCCAGCATTACAAATAATTGGACTTCCTATGGTTCTCCTTTTGCATGCTGTTTTCTTGCCTTTCTTTGTTACCACCAGGTAATGGAAGGGCAAGAGAATGGTGCTTAACAAACACTCTCAGCCCTTAGTCTAATGCCACAAGACGTTTCTCTCTTACGTTTTACTTGATTTGCTGGATAAAAATGGGGATAAACTTTTTCTTACTGGTTAACATTTAAGTGTCAATGTTTTCAACACCTTACCCATGAGGTCATTTTTCCATCATACTTCTATAAAACCAGACCAGATAGATGCAGTGACAATTTATTATGTAACCTATTTCATGAACCAAAGTAAGCTGTGTTGTTGAGAGTTTGTATAGAGCACAAATTGCAGTGGGAATTTAGCACTTGGCAGAGAACACCTTCAGGTTAAAGTGCACCTAAGGTTTTTTTCTGAAGAAGTGTCCAATCAAACACCCAGAAGAATTGTTTGGTTGGACATCGCAAACATTTATAAACCAGCCTTGTAAAGGCCATCTACTTGGTGCATTCTTGGTATGTACATGGCATGTGCTTGGATTATGTTTTCTAATATCTAATGATTTCTAACATATTTAAAATTGTCATGAGGAAAAAAATTATCTTGTACTCTTATATAATTAAAAAAAGAATAGTGGTAAGGTAAAACAGTGAATTTTTTTCCTGAGAAATTCCATAGGTGCACTTCAACTTTTGTTTATAGGTGTCAAAGAAGTGCATTTCCACTGTTACCAAACAAGCTGAAGCCTTTTGCAAGAAATGCTTTGATCAAAAATGCAAATATTTGAGTGATGTATGCAGTATCTTGAGTTTATATTATTATTATTATTATTATTATTATAGCAATAGAGACAGGACTAATTATAAACCAAATCACCTACTACTGCTTTAGAATGGAAACCCACCCATGAATTTTCAGTGTGGCGCTAATACATTTACAAAGAAAAAAACTGCTTTTGAAATCTCTGTATGGGAATGTAAGTATAATTAATCTGGAAGAAAGTAGCAGTGTGTGTCATTTCTGCCCTTACATGGTTGGATTTTAGTGTACGTTTGAAATGGATTGCAAGCTGGCATTTTTTTTTTTTTTACTGTGTGACAATACAGATTTGAGAAACACTTAAACATAAGGAATATTTGCAGTATTTTTAATTTGATTCTGTTATTTTGCAACCAGTGTGACTCAGGTTTACAGGGGAAAAGTGGTGTGCATATGTCTCGGAATAATAGGATACAAAATCCACAGATGGTTGGAAAAACGGGGAAGTCTGGGTCATTCAATTTGTGGATGGTCTGCAGTACCACTCAGACCAGTGTTGCCCTTTTAGAACTGATGTTTACTTCTTTGGGATAAATACCCACATGCTGTCTTACCTGATGGCATGAATGAATAAATCGGTGCCAACGCATTGTTAGTTATTTACCCTTCTGGCGCACTCACTAGATCTTCCTGCTTCATCGAACTTGATTAAAAAAGAGTCATGTGGTTTGTTTTTAATTGTAAGTTTGCAGAATGCTAAAAGGAAACCTCAGCCGAGCTCTCTGTGAATGACGTGCGGATGCAGTCACTGGCTTGGCTGGAGAGCACTTTGCCAGCTCTGCACTTGCAGTTGTGCATATGACACAATGGATGTCTAGAGACGACCCCAACCAAAAGCCTCTTGCCGTTTGTGTCTATGGGGTCTAAGGTCACATAGGTTTTTTTCATTTGCTGGATTTTTTTGATGTTTGTTTTCTTTTGGATTGCCTTAAAATGTTTAGATTTTTTTTTATAGCAATATACAAATGGTAATTGTATCCTTTATCCCTTTTCTTACCATGTACCCGTTACCAAATGGTAATTTGCACCACATTATGTTTTGAGCTGGTTGAAGAATGAAAACGTAGATGTAGCGAAAGGTTTTATGGTGAAAATGTTAATAGTGAACGATGAAGGATTTAGTTCACAAAAGAAATAAGATAACAAAAAGACATTTTCGAGGAAACATTTGGATGTTTAGAACCATTTTGTGCTTTGCTCAGCTCTTCCATATCTGTGTGTCTTGAACAGCAAGCATTTTAAAGGAACTGTACACCAAGACTGTATTCAGTCCCTGGACTATTGTTATCTTTTTAAAAAGGTGCTTCAAAATCCTTTGCCCCTACATTCAGTTTTGAAGTAACAATATACAACATTTAGTAGTGGTGCATCCCGTCTATGATGGTGGTCCATCCAGTGCAGGAGAGTGGAGAAATGTGTTTTTGAAGTACCTTATATCTGTTGCACTGAATGTTCATTTCAGTGCCATTTTCTGTGCACATGGTAAAAAGTAGGAACTCTTACAGAGCAGGTTGGACTGACCAAATACAAGTCCTTGAGTTCTAGACTGAGATGATGTTTGACCTTAATGCAGAACTTATTTTCCATTTGAACTGTTTTACCTGGCTGTAAACAAAGTATCCACAGAAGGGTATTGCTGTGCTGCCAGATAATGGATCTGGGATAATTCTGGTTCATCTCTTAACATCAAATGAGCAAGTGCTACCATGTCGGTCTTTGGCCTTATTTTTATTTTAAATTTTTTTTCCGAGTCTTACTCTTAGTTTGTCTAAGTGAAAGAAGCATAAACATGTTCTTAAGGTGGCCCATTGAATTCCATGCCACCATGTGGAATGAAGCAAGGCTTCTTGTTTCAGGCCGCATTTGACTGCAGCAACTCCTGTCTGTGACAACATAACAGAAGTGACAAGACAGTAAATGTTAAAGCTGTGATGTTTTCCAACTTAGCTGAAAATCAAAATACAAAGTGAAAATTGAGCACTTTCAAAGCGAGAGGGAATGTTAGAATATGTATAAATGGTTTGTGTTAGTATATATAGTTCTGTTCTCAAAAATAGTATATATTATTGTCAGTCCATGGAAAGAAGCAAAGCGAGATGGTGTACTTGCCTATTCTCAACAACACTGGTTATTTTCAACAAACCTGAGGTTTGGTTCCTTGTGACTGCTGTATTAATTATACGTATTGTAAGCCAGTGTATTATAAAAGTATATATTGTACTATACTTTGATCTGTACAGAAATTGAAGTTTTGTTGTTCCATTTTTTAGTTAGCATTTCTTGTTTGCTAATAAAACAACTGAAGTTGCTACGGCTTCAATATTGCTGTCCGCATGCTTGACACACTTTTCAATCTCTCTGCAATAAAGAAATTGCTTCACATTACTGTTTGTGCTGTGGTTAATATTGTAATTATCATCTATTTACAGTTCTACACAACCACATAGTAATTAAGAGAATGGTGCCAAATTGTATGAAACTAATTTTCTTTCCACTGTAATGGAATGCCATTTAAATAGTCATATTTAATATTTGGTTGCATATCCTTGGCATGCCATGACTTCCTGATGTCTGTGACCCAACAACATCAAAAGACTCTTGATATCTTATTCTCAGGTACTTTTACAAGCAATAGCCTACTATAACCTCTGCATTTGAATGAATCTCTATGGGAATTGAGGGGTGGGACTAGATTAAGCTGTAAATTACACGGGAATAGTATGGAACACGTGGTTGGCTAAATGGCTGTAAGTCATCGAGGGTCTGAGGTATTAAACGAGCATGAAACCATCACTCTGCTACCAGATATGAACTAGTTACAGATGGATCATTTAAAGGGTTGTTTCTCCTGACTTATTTTGTCCATAGAGTTCAATAGAAAAATGAGCCGGGAGAAAAAACCCTTACAGTGATCCATCCATATCTACTGTATATCTGGCAGCAGAGTGATGCTTTGAGGCTCGTTTGATACCTCAGACCCTTGATGACTTACAGCTGTGAAGCATTCATAGGCTTGCATGACACTTAAATTACACCACATTTTAACAAATAAAAACAATTCAGTGCTCAAATTTTGAATAACTAATGATAGATTGGGTGAATGATCAAATGGGAATAATACATAGAGGAAATACAAAGGTAATTTATGAAGATGTGTGCCTAGGAGATGATGAAAGGCTGTGAAAACACTGAAGCTGATTATGACTGGAATAAATCCTTAAAAGGAGGCTTGCTGGCATGAAAGGTATGGGAGGTGTCCACAGTTTGGGGGGGGGGGATCTGCCAAAGATGGTTGTGAGACCTACCCATGGGATAGCACTGACTGATCACTAAGACATTCCCTACAAAAAAGCAGTTAAGATATTTATTGAGACATGTTTATGTGTGTACTCAGAGATAAAGCTAAATTAGTTTGTACTATCATGGATAATAATTACACTTACCCATAATAAGTTAGAATGTCATCAGTTCATGGTAACAAAGTGCATATCATCAGGGCTGCAACATTAAGGGGTTATGGATAAATAATAAGTAACAATTTAGGAAAGGCGGTTAAGTAGGATACAACTAAACAGTGGCAATAAGTACACAAATACGTGAAAGTGCGTACTTCATTACTCATTAAATATCACTGAAATAACCTTTCCTAATCACAGAGCATAATAAAGTGCAAAATTAAAGCAAGAGCAACCGTACATGCTATAACTTGTGTTGCACACAAGCATTCTGAGTGCTTAACACTGGTCCAGGATATTACACCAGTACAACAGAAGTGGCAGGATCTAGGTGTAGGATAGATAAGTCTTGGAACTGGATGTCAATATGGAGTCTGAATCAGAAACACATTTAAATCTAAATTAAAATGGTATAAATCATTACAACACCTGCTGCCATAAAGATATAATATAAGATATAAAGAATTTGAGAGCACTGCAAATAAATAAATACCAGTTATCAAGTGTTATTTTACTTAGGTAATAGCATACAAGTAGCACCCTCTTCTCTCGAATGGCCATAAGGGGGCAGCAGTACGATGTGCCGAATTATCCGACGTGGGCATGCACATGTAATTCGTACATATACATCTTTCTTTAAAAAAAACTGACCTACAAATATGTTAGAACTAACTTTGAAATGTGCACATAATTCCTTCCTTTCATTAGATATATCTGACTGGGAAGAAATTAGTTTGTTTCCCACCAAATTACGAAGTTGGGTGAATTGTACTGTACTCCAGATATTAATTTTGTTCCACAGTTCGTCAGGCGCATAGAGGCGCCTTACCGCTAGCGCTCCCCCAATTTCAGCCAATCAGGTGCGAGGCCGCGTGCGCAGATTCAAACACTTTTCTAGAAGGAGGCTGGGCGCGAGAATCGGCGGGACGGACAAAAAAAGTCTGAAGTACGAAAATAAGAGAGAAACTCAGAGACAAGAGGTGGGAGGGTGAGCAACTATCAAGGCTGGGCTGAAGAGAAGTATGCGTACCTCATTGATCATCGCCCATTACCTCAGTGCAGGGCATTGACAACATCCATGAGAAGTCCTGATCAGAATTGTACTGCGAAATATGTACATTTGAAGGATTAATATCGATTAGCAATAATTTCCATACAAAAGAGAAAATGTAACGTAATTCGTTAGTGATCTGCCTGTACTGTAGTCTTGCTAATGATGTCCTCCATCAGCACAGAGAGACAAGCAACGGAACAGTGACATTGACGGCGACTTGTGTGGATAAGTGTTGATCCGATTGTTTTATTTGTGGATTTGCAATTAAATTGGGACAGGCGGATTTTTGCTTATTTGGTTTCGCCCCCTTCGGATTGAAGAAAAAAAGTTGATCATCGGCGAAAAGTCATGGCCAACAACAGATCACGCAGGTGAGTGACTGAAGTGTCGTTAACGTAATGTGTTGCTCCTCTTTACAAATCTCGGGGCAGTTGGATCGGTAATTTACGCAGATAAATGATCTCGCTGGATGACATGACATGGGACCACTTGTGTCATTCACTTCTGTTAGCAACATCTTAACGTCAGCTCTAACTAACTTTAACTATAATCTCGACACTAGCAAGAAGTGCCTTTGATTAAAAGTTATTCAAGAATAGTTGCAGCAGCGATTAGCAATTCAGAATAGCTGGCTCGTCTACAAGGCAAGCGAAACGTCACGTGAGTGAATCTTCTTGCTAATTTAACCAACATTTTAGTTAAGTCAGATGACTAAATTAGCTAACGTTAGCAGCAAACAACATGGATCTCCACCCGTGGATGTCAGCAGCTGTCTGGGGAGCTAATGTTGGCTAACGGATGGCAAGTTTTATTTCCTTGGCTCGCTAGCTAATATGATCCAGGTAAAATTACGATAAGTAGCGTTAGCTAGCTAGCCATTTGGCTGATTTATACACGAGCTCACGTCAGCTCGGTAATTTAATATAACGAGCTGAATCAAGAAAGCAAATCGGTTAAGCACACCCATAAGACCTTAATATACCAGCTGATAAGTTAACTAGCTAGCTATGTAAATGAGTGTTCATTTAACATAATTTAGCTCAGGTTTATTTTGATATTAGTACCACCTGTCACAGCATCGGCGGTAAGTCCGCTGCTATATGTACGACACGGCAACGGCGAACGTTATTGCTAAATTAGTTGACTTCGTAAACTAGCAAGTTTAAAACGTTATGGATTAAAGTTACATAACACAAATGAACCGTAATTTAGACACTTTGCTTTTTAAGAAACGAAGACTTAACAACTATAGCTAATCTATTTTTTATTATCTTGAAAAAATACCAAAAGGTTTGGGGCTTAACGTTAAATTTACAACATGAAGTAATAATCTTTTCCTGAAGTTAAGTTCCCTAACGCTAGCTAGCTAACTTAGTCGTTCAAATACTCATCTCGTTCTCTGGCTAGAACATGTGGCGATACGGAGTTATAAAGCTAGCTAACGTTAGCTCACTAGATAACCTAACTTTATGAGTCGTGGATTAACGTCAGCGCTAACTTTACAGAATTTGCGAATAACTTGCATGCTTCACATTACAGCAGCCTGCCCCTGTAACGCCAATGCATGCATTATTAATAACGTTAGAGCGTGTTGGGCGTAACGGGACAGTATTGCCAGGAAGATTAGTGCCGTTCTATAATTTAATATAACGTTACCAAGCAACTCATTTTTCAGCCTTACCCTAACTAACAAGATTATGGCTTGGCATAGTGTTCATTTATATATGTTATCATTTTGTGACTGGTCGGCGTCCACATGAACTGGCCTCGCGCTTCAGATGCATGTCTCAGGCCGGGGATTCCCGGAATCGGTCCGATAATTATGTAATCTGGTCTGAAATATTCTGGCCTGCTAATAGTTAACGTTAAGACTCAGTAGATGTGGAAAGGTTGGACATGGTTCACCTTGCAATGCCAGAAGAGAATAGTGGTGGACATTTAGAAAGGGGAACGATACTGAACACAAAATGTAATTTTATTCGATTTGCATTTTTATTTGCCTCAAATTGATCATGCACAGACGTGATCATGTGAACAGTAGAGTGCCCCTCCGCTAGAATGTGTTACTAACGAGCAAAAACACCGTGGATTTGAAATGTCAAGTTTCCGTTAGAATGTGCCATAACATATTTATTGGACTAACAGTGTTGTTATTTGCTATTGGAAATAGTCTCGAAGTGCAACCATACTGTTTCTCGGGGACTGCCCGCACGCGTGTGAAACAGAATGAACAGTTACTCAGAATGAACATGTCGGGAATAACATTTGGGCTTTCTCGTGCATTGGGTCACTTTTACCATGTATGTTAATATTCTGCTTCCGTAAGGAAATGTGGTTGGAACACAGGAAAAAAACCGAGGTCAGTGGCAAATAAAGCAGCGAGTTGAACATCGAAAGCGCCATGTCGTCGTATTTATAGGAAAAAAGCGTTTTGAGATATATATTTATGGTAGTCGTATATTATGGGTCGTATGGTTTTGTCTATAAAAATTTCAGGAAAAAAGACATTGAATTGGGCTTTTTCTAAAAGACAAGAAACCAATATTCTGGCTAACACACATTGTTCCATGCCAAGCGTCTTTGATTGTACTAGAACGGTGGTTCCCAAGGTGGGTGCCGTAATGACTGGCCAGGTGTGCCGCAAGATCTATTCATTTCCACTTCTGACATACGTGAAAGCTAGAGAAGGCATCGCCTGTCAGTGGAGTCAGATCTACGCGTTGCGCTCTCTTCAATCTCCCGCGTCAAGAGACTGCTTTGAACACCAGGCTCACACGTCCCACTAAAATACCTGCTATCTCCATACATGGAGTTGTTTTTGTTCTTTGTTTTTCTTATTAACCTAAAAAGTAGGCATATTTAACATTTTGTACGAAGCAACAAAAAAAATGCGACGAATAAACTTTTTTTTTTTACTAATTAAATGATTATTTTAAGTTAAGCATTGATTTGTAAATATGCACACACAGCAACAAAATAGCCTTAGTTCAAACAATTCAATCACAATTGTCGACATAAGAAAAAAAAAATCAGCTGTTTGGTTGATAATAATTCTTAATTTTAAGACGTTTCCACTTCATATTTATGCCAGTTCATTAGAATACATTCTTATAACATATTCATGGTGTCATTTTTAGCTTCAATTTATTTATTTTTTATTTTTTGTTTGGTGGGGGGGGGGAACTACGGGGTGCCGTGAATTTTTTTACTATGAAAAAAATTGACTATGAAGGGGTGCCTTGGTTTGAAAAAGTTTGGGAACCACTGTACTAGAAACATCCCCCGAAGTGTGCTTAGTTAGGAAACCATCATTTCTACTGCTGCCCTGCTTCATGCGAATGCCACAGCTAGTATAAGCAAAATATTTAATTTTTGATAATTCACCATGGGGGCATTGAAAACGAGAAGAAAAATGCAAGTTCGCTGTGTTATTTGGTTCCACTAAAAAAAAATTATAAAGTGGACAAACTGCCTGCCTTGCGTATGTTGTAAGCATTCAGAAGGGCTAAAGCAGAGGGTTACAGATAGAGATTGGATCACAGTGCAGAAAGAAAGTACTATGGCAGGGAATTGAAGTATACTCGGCTCAGCGGCTTTCCTGCAGACTGAGCCACACAGTCTCTTCTGCTTGTTCTTTACCTCAACAAAGTGACAATTGTCAGTGTTTGGACTGAATTTTGATTTCTTTTCTGTGCGTACTTTTATAAATACTAAATTGTATTCGGTTTTATTTTGTTTGTTTTCGGGATGTTCTAATCTTAAAATGTCTAGTTGCAAAGGGAGTTCATGATGACTAAAGGCCAATGGGTAGTTGGTGGGCAACATTTGGAAGAATAGTATCTAAAGAATTTTTAAATTTATATCTGCATGCTTTGCAGGGTGAATGTCTGGGCTGAAGTTGGAGTATAATCTATCAGGTAGTTTTCTGACATATGAATTGGGGGCTCCAGTCTGTCACTACACATAATGTAGAGTTAAAAATTCAGTCCTGTGGGATTTTTATTGCCGAGATCAGTATTTCACTTGCCATTAATTTTTTCAAGGCTACAAATTAGTGTATTGAAAATAATTACTTCCAGAATGTCCAACCCCCCCCCCAAGCTGAATTTCTATGGGAAAACCTGTAACAAACCTACCATCCTAAAACACTTTGGGGAAAATCTGTAACAAACCTACCATCCTAAAACACTTTGGTACCATCCTAAAACACTTTGGAGTGTTTGGAAAGGTTGCATATTTGTCATTTTAGCCAGGCCACGATGAACCAGAAACACTGGAAGTTAAAATAATAATAATAAATGGTGTCCATGGTGACTGTGGCTAATGCTCTGTGCCCCTGATGGAGTGGGCATCCTCTTTGGACGGGTGTCTCGGTCGTACTCATGATTACTTTCAGTGGGTTGTTTGGGGTTTGGTCATTTTCCTCTCTCTAAACACACACAACCATGATGTAATTTCTGCTTGAATGGAGGCCCCATGGAGTGTGTTGTCTCTCCCCACCCCCCGCGGGCCCCATGGATGGACCTCGCCCTGTGCCCTGATGACGACACGGTCAACAATGCGAGCGTGTGGTCTTTGTTGTGTCAGCGGAGCAGAAGATCTGGTGGGGGGGGGGGACTTTGTTAACTCCCTCTTTGCCAACGTTCACACTTCTTTCAATTTTGGCTCAACGCTGGTACGTGCCACTCTTCTGAATGGCGACTGTGCCAACTTTCACATGGTCTGTTATTTCAGACTTGGAAAAAAACAAAAATAAAAATTATATTGAATCCAGAGACTATGCAATTCCTGGACTTTCACACTCTGTACAAGAACGTTATTTATGCTTAGGCTGTACTAGTAGTCACCATCCATGTTCATTAGGCAATAGGGTTGTCTTGTTGGCCTGTTTTATTATTCACAAACTGGTTGCTGGGCATTTTAGTTTTGCTGTGGCTACCCTTACTGTCAGAACCGCCTCCGTTTTTCATTTGCATAAACTAAAAATGATTCATGAAATGACAACACAAAGAAAACACCACCTGCTTCAATGTGGTCCGTCTCAGGCAGGATATGACTGCTATTTCATTTGAATCTGAAAAGTGTGCTTTATTCTGTTAGACTCCAAATATGGATGAGGCACACCAAAAAAAACACTTGGCCACTTTTGTGATTGACTCAGACTGTCTCTTAAACCTGTAGTAAAAGAGCTGCTGATGTCAGGATATTGCGTTTATTTTCTACAGTTTCCCGCCCTCCAAAATGAATGAGTACGTACAGTATATTTGGATTGTACCTCAATGAAATTGAAGCGGGGCCACGGACCATGGAGCAGTACAGTGGCAGCTTTGTGTTCTTTCAAGCTGAAGAGAACCAACACAATTTGCTAATGGAATTTTAACTTTAGGAAAGAAAAGTACTATTCTGTCCCTGTGTGATTGTTTTAAAACATAACTTTTCTCATTTTTTTTAACCACGAAAAGGAATGTATGTACAGAAGGAATCAAAGATGCATCATAACCCAACGAAGTTTGTGAGGGGAAGCATTGGTAATGTTAAGACTCACACTTCAGTTAAATATTTTGGTTAGCATAATCAAATAAATAAAAAAGTAAACTGGTGTAGGCTGAGCTATTTAAAAAAACTAACTTGGTGCTGTTGTCTCAATGATAACTACCTTGCCCCCCATAAGTTTGTGAAATTAGTTTTATATATCTCCAAGTAATATTTGCTGTTTATGGGATTGGTATTTATCAACATATTAACAAATAATTGCTTTTGTTGAACATATTTGTTTGAATACTATTGAATACTACTATTTGGTCAAGTCGGTATTTAAAAATGTATTTAAAATGCGACCACTGCCTTTACCAAGGGGGAGAGTAACTGCAGTGCTGCAGGTTTATCGCCTGGCACCAGGGCCGAACCGTCCATTAGGCCTCTATCTGTGACCGCCTAGGGTGGAAAATTGGCGGCGCTAGGACCTGGGGCGACGAGAAGCGCGAACCACCTGGCCCGCTGCAAACTGACAGCACCCGGGCCTTCGCTGTGACCATCGAGATGTATAAGAACTGGAGACAGCTTCCGCTTACCGGTTCCATGGATTCCTATGGGAGCTGCTCATTGGCACATGAAGCCAGTTCATGGAGGCTGCCATGTTTGATTATGGGGTTTTCTGGCACCAGTGCATGCGGGCCACTGGATACCTAAACATGAAGGATCACAGTAAACCGGTGACGGCACAAATGTACTAATAAGAGCAAAGATTATTTGTATAGATATACATTTTTTCATTTTATCAGGGTTTTCGGGCGGCGTTTTTCATCTTGTCTAGGGCGGGAAAATGATCAGATCCAGGCCTGCCTGGCACAAAGCTTCTGACTAAATCGCCCAACTGCCGTGATGGGGGGGTTCTGAAATTGAACAACATTTGATATACAGCCATTTAGAAATGCAGTGTGTTTTGGAAAGCACTGTGATGACAATAGGCCAAGTTGTAATGGTGTGACACTTGCCAAGAGCTCGGTCAGCTCTTAAGGTCACAGACGGTTGCATTTTGTCTTGAACTTCAGGAGAATCTTTCACTTTCTCGCCTCAGAGAGCCGTGTTCATGGCTCTGAAATGCCTCTGTCCATCTTTATTCCATACAGGCAGTTAATGTTGTAAATTAATGCAGAAACACCCCCCTTCCCCATCAGTGCAAGGGATTTCTGCTGAAATCCAATCTGTTACTCTGTTGGACTTCACCTTTGATCAAGGGCCAGCCCTGCCAGGGAGCAGTGGGAGGTCGCATTTTCATTTTAAACGCTTCTTAAAAAGACAATAATGGAGCTCATTCAGAACATCCTTGCTGTTCCCTTATTTGGAGAGGGCTAGAGATATGTACCTTACACACCTGCCAAACCTGCTCTGCAGTGCCTCTGTGCAAATAATGTGTAGTGGCTTCAGTGAAAATGGTTGCTGCGGTTAATGAGTAAGAGAGCACACTTTATGATCTTCTTCACTTGTATTTGTTCTTTGCTATCTATCACTTTCTCTATCGTCTTTCACTCTCTCTTACAGCGTGCTGCGACCGCGCATGTGACCGCAACGCAAGCACTTGCAGCTCTAATTGCATTTCCACGTTACTGCCCAAAGTACCCTGTGTCGTCAGCGCCAAGCTATGCAGTTAACCTTGTTCTATGTTCCATGTTCCGTGTTCCAGGGTTGAAAGGTTAACCGTACGTCCTCAGTATTCCAGCACAGCGTTTATTTCGCCTTCGGTGTTCAGAGCGTGCGCCGCTCTCTCAGTGCACAGCTGAACACTAACCATCTCCATATGTCACAGGTGTTAATTGTTACGGTAGCAAATCGAACGCAGATATGGTGCAGTGGGGCATGTGCATGTTGCAATGCGGCATGTGCATGTTGCAATGCGTGCAGCCACTGCAGCTGTACAAGGCAGCAGTCAGCCGGTCACTTTGGAACCAGGCTTTTAATTGCTTTTCAGATACAATACCGCATTACTACTCTGGCAAAGCAGTAAAAGTTACAAATCGGCATAATTAATGGGGATGTTCACCATACAAAGAGAACTCGCTTTGCTACACCATAAGGGCACAATGCGCTGAACAGCCGGTTTGTTAGAGACGGTGTGAACTCCCTATTCTCAGATATTAAAAAGACGGCACTGAAGGAGTGTGCCCTGGTGTGTAATGTGGTGTTTGGACAGTCCAGTAAGGCCCCAGTATGTGAGCGATCCTCAGTGAATCGGTGCACACCTCTCCCAGGCCCCCGCTGCCTGTAGCCCTGCCTGCGAATGGGGCGAGTGCCACAGATATCTGCACCTTTACTCATCTGTGGAGTCACAGAAGTCACCAGCTGACAGTCTGTCACCTTCACAAGGCAGCGGAGGAAGACTGAATGAAAAACGCCCATGTTACCGTCCCCCTCCTGACACGGCTGTGTTGCAGTCCATAACGCTGTTCGGCTGCCGCGCGTCCTCCAAAGCAATATAGAGGTGTTTATGTGTGCCTGGTAACCCTGGGGGGGGGACCTTTTTCTTTTGGCCTTTGCCCTGTTGGTAAAATGGATTAGACTGGCACAGCACTGAGAGAGAACTGTTGCCAGGCAACGGGGCATTCCTAGGGACTGATGTCTTCTTCACAGTCTGATATCCTCGAAATCGCAGCAGGGCGGACAGCCGGACACAGCTGACACCCTTTTTGGCTCAAAATCTTTTCGAAACTTTTCCCTTAATTTAGACGTCATGGTGGAACGGTGGTCTTTGATTTCATAGCCTAATGGATTCATATTTATTATAAAATATTTTATAAATGTCAACTTGATAACCAGGTCCAGCATCGGGGAAACTTAAATTTTTAAAAAATATTTTTTATGTGTGCCTGTGCCATTATTTCCCGCCTAATTGAAGATTGGAATGTCCGGTTTAGAACACATATTTTGTCATTTCCTGTGCTTTCCTGTCTCTGTTGGGAGAGATTGTTCATAGATTAAATGAGGGTCTTCCAGTCTGTTTCTTTGTCTTTACTACTGTAGATTTTCAGTGTTTCCAGCATTTAAGCACATTTAATTTCACAGCTGCTCTATTCTTGCTCCTGTTTGTTGCGGTTACCACTGAAAGCTTAGATTAACAGTGTATTTAATTGTTTACTGATGTTTATATGGTTTGTAGTACCGACCAGCACGTGCATTTCCCCTCTAAATGTGTGTACTCAGCTTTGCTGGCTTGGTAATGACCCCTTGTGATGGTCTGCTTAACCGAGCGGTATGTTTCTTATGGGTCTTGTCTTGGTGTGCCAGTTAAATGGTTAACGCCGGGCTGCCCAACCCTGTTCCTGGTGATCTACCATCCTGTAGGATCCTGTACCATCACTGTCTCCAACCCTAACAAAGCACACCTCATTTAACAGCTAGAGATCTCATTGAACTGCTGATTAGTAGAATCAGGTGTGCCAAATTAGGGTTGAAAACTTGAAATGAAAACGTAGTACAGGAAGGTAGATCTCCAGGAACAGGGTTGGGCAGCCCTGGGTAAACGGATACAGTGAATGGTGAGTGTGGACAGTCCTATGGGGATCACCTCCACCACTATATGACTGTTAGACTAGGTAGAAGTCATGGGAGCACGCTGGCGTTGATTGTTCGCCGCTTCTCGTTGATTTTATTGTTTTTATAGTGCTTTTAATAGTGGTATTTTACTAGCTAACGTTGGCGTTGATTGTTCGCCGCTTCTCGTTGATTTTATTGTTTTTATAGTGCTTTTAATAGTGGTATTTTACTAGCTAAGTTATTCTTTCACGTTTTTATTGGAGTACCTTGCGCAATAGTTTTATGGACCCTTTATCATACGTTTTTCGGCTGACGGAGTAGCTAGCTAGCTAGCCAAGTTACCTGGCTGAGACGACTTCTAGCTGTCAACCCCACGAACTTGACACGGAGTTCCAGCGAGCGGTCGGCATGGCGCTCAGCTGTCCTCATCGGATCGCCGTCGCTTCGGTTAACATCAACACTGGAAACACCGCGAGATCTCCGCCCTCCAACCGTGGGAACATCGCGAGACCGTCGCACACTCGGCTGGATAGATTTCCTGGAGTGGATTTCAGCCTCTGCGGAGTGGATTTCAGTGTTTTGCGACCTATACAGAGATTCACCCCACAGTCATTGGTCAAATTCGAACTCCTCAACACACAATCTATCAACAATAAATCCTCCCTGATTGAAGAACATATCAGGGAGAAAGGACTTCATTTCACGTGCCTCACAGAGACCTGGCACCGACCAGAGGACTATGGCTACAGTTACCTGGAGGCAGCTCGAAGCACTGGGAAGGGCGGCGGCCTAGCAGTCATCCATCGACAGGACCTAGAGCTGTCTCCCATCCCGCTGCCCACAACATCCTCCTGTGAGTGCCTTGCTTTTAACTGTAAGCCCCCATCTACTGGACTCCCTCAATCTAAAACAGCATGTTGATGCCCCCACGCACTCTAAGGGGCACACACTGGACTTGGTAATCTCCAACTCAGCTCCCATCAGTAACCTGCAGGTCTACGACCTTGGTGTTTCAGATCACAAGGTCGTATCAATAGAGTTACCTTTCCCTGCCCCCCACACCAAACCCAAGCGGCAGATCCACTTCAGGAATCTGAAAAACATAAATACGGATGCCCTGGCCCTGGACTTTCAACGTCTCTCCCTTGGCTCTACTGACTTCCTGTCCGTTACTGATTCAGTGGATTTTTATAACCAGTCCCTGATCAGTCTTCTGGACCTCCACGCCCCCCTAACATCCAGGTCAGTCTCCTTCACGCGCTCAGCACCCTGGTACACCTGCGAGCTGCGAAGGATGAAGACGGCTGGGCGTGTGCTTGAGCGGCGGTCCAAGGCCTCTGGACTAACGGTACATAAACAGGCGTACAGGGAGCATATGAGGTTGTACGCCAAGGCGCTGAGGGATGCACGGTCCAGGTACTTCTCCTACATCATAAATAACAGCCCTGGAAATTCCAGACAACTTTTTTCCACCATAAACCGCCTCCTCAAACCCCCCTCGCCCTCTCACTCTGAAGCCACTAAGGAGAGGTGCAACATGCACATCACTTTCTTCAGAGAAAAGGTCCATAATATCCGTTCACACCTCTCCACCACTACTGCCCTACCCCCTCCAACTGTTGACCAACCATCTGAGATTTCCCACCCTCTCAGCTCCTTCTTGGAGGTTACACAGGAAGAGGTGGAGGACATTATCGGGAAAATGAAGCCAACCACCTGCTCCCTGGACCCTTTCCCTTCAGCTCTGCTGAAAGCCAACATCCCCGCCATCTCTCCACTCATCACCACGATCATAAACCACTCCCTCCGGTCCGGTCATATCCCATCTGTACTAAAAGCTGCTGTCATCAGACCACTCCTGAAAAAACCCACCCTGGATCCAGAAGTTCTCTCCAACTACAGGCCCATCTCCAATCTTCCATTCCTGTCAAAGGTTCTGGAAAAAACAGTTGCGGCACAACTTCAGGATCATCTCAAACACAACAACCTCTACGAGAAGTTTCAGTCCGGTTTCCGCCCTGGCCATAGCACAGAAACAGCTTTGGTCAGAGTCACCAACGACCTTCTGATGGCAGCAGATACCGGTTCCCCATCATTGCTCATCCTCCTCGACCTAACAGCTGCATTTGACACGGTTGATCACAAGATTCTTCTCCGCCGCCTGCAATACACCATTGGACTCTCAGACAACGCTCAAAACTGGTTCATCTCATATCTGACGAATAGAACCGAGTGCGTCGCCCTGGGCAAAGCAAAATCAGAAACCCACATCGTCACCTGTGGTGTCCCCCAGGGCTCAGTGCTGGGCCCTACTCTCTTCACCCTCTACCTGCTCCCCCTGGGTGATGTCATCAGCAGGCACGGGATATCCTTCCACTGCTATGCTGATGACACACAACTCTACCTGAGGACGACCCCCACCTCTTCCGCTCCCCTGCCAGCATCCACACTGACGACCTGCCTGGAGGAGATAGAGGCGTGGATGCAACTCAATTTTCTCCAGCTAAACAGTTCGAAAACAGAAGCCATTCAAATTGGCACATCACATCAGCTCCGCTCTTCCACCATCACCGGCATCACCTTCTCCGGCCAAGATATTCCACTCTCTACATCTGTCACCAACTTGGGTGTCAAAATGGACCCCCAACTCACCTTTGACACTCACATCAAACAACTCTGCAAGACCTCATTTTACCACCTCAGAAACATCGCCAAACTTCGTCCAACACTCACCCTGACAGATGCAGAGAAACTAGTCCACGCCTTTATCTCCTCCCGGCTGGACTATTGCAATGCACTCCTCATCGGGATCCCTGGCAAGTGCATCCAGAGACTGCAGTACATCCAGAACAGCGCTGCCAGGGTCCTGATGAGGGTGCGCAAGTACGACCACATCACCCCCATCCTGAAATCTCTTCACTGGCTCCCTGTCCCACTCAGAATCGAGTACAAGGTCTCCCTCCTTACCCACCAGTGCATTCACGGACATGCCCCTCAGTACCTCAAGGACCTCCTTACCCCCCAGACCTCCTCACGCACCCTCCGTTCTGCAACCACCAATACCCTTCTAGCCCCTAGAACCAGCCTTCGCACCATGGGCGACCGGGCCTTCGCCTCTGCAGCTCCAAGGCTTTGGAACGCTCTGCCAGACCATCTGAGGGTCCCCCAGACTGTTGATACTTTCAAGCGAGGCCTAAAAACACACCTTTTTACTAAAGCCTTCTGCTGAAAGTATTGTCTGTGTTTCCCCTTAGTATTTAACATTTTTATTGTATACATGTCATTTGTTTTGTTACTCTGTAGCACTTTGAGATTGCTAAAATGTAAAGTGCAATACAAATATAATTTATTATTATTATTATTATTATTAGTTAACTGAGTGTGGATGCTCATTCCCTCCTCCCTGTGTCTGTCCTTCATCAGTGAGGATGAGGATGAGGAACTCCTCTCAACAGACCCCGAGAGCAGGGACCTGAAGAACCCCAAAAAGCTGCTGTGTAAAGTCAAGTGGTCCAGGGATGAGGTAATACTTCCACCATGGTCCAACTGGGAAATCTGTGTTGTTGAGCTCTGAAAACTGGTTTGAATGGGGCTCAGTGCTCACTTATTCTACAGTGTTCATTTATGAAGTACAGGTCAGAGCACAGACTAATGTCAAAACAGAACTGTGCTCTGTACTGTACTGCAGGCTCTGCTCTGTATTGTACTGCAGGTTCTGTGCTCTGTACTGTACGGCAGTCTCTACTCTGTACTGTACTGCAGGCTCTGTGCTCTGTACTGTACTGCAGGCTCTGCTCTGTACTGTACTACAGGCTCTGTACTGTACTGCAGGCTCTGTGCTCTGTACTGGACTACAGTCTCTGTGCTCTGTACTGCAGTCTCTGCTCTGTACTGTACTGCAGGCTCTGTGCTCTGTACTGTACTACAGGCTCTGTACTGTACTGCAGGCTCTGTGCTCTGTACTGGACTACAGTCTCTGTGCTCTGTACTGTACTGCAGGCTCTGCTCTGTACTGTACGGCAGGCTCTGCTCTGTACTGTACGGCAGTCTCTGCTCTGTACTGTACTACAGGCTCTGTACTGTACTGCAGGCTCTGTGCTCTGTACTGGACTACAGTCTGTGCTCTGTACTGTACTGCAGGCTCTGCTCTGTACTGTACTGCAGGCTCTGTGCTCTGTACTGTACTACAGGTTCTGTACTGTACTGCAGGCTCTGTGCTCTGTACTGGACTACAGTCTCTGTGCTCTGTACTGTACTGCAGGCTCTGCTCTGTACTGTACGGCAGTCTCTGTGCTCTGTACTGTACTACAGGCTCTGTACTGTACTGCAGGCTCTGTGCTCTGTACTGGACTACAGTCTCTGTGCTCTGTACTGTAGGCTCTGCTCTGTACTGTACGGCAGTCTCTGTGCTGTGTACTGTACTGCAGGCTCTGTGCTCTGCTCTGTACTGCAGGCTCTGTGCTCTGCTCTGTACTATAGGCTCTGTGCTGTGTACTGTACTGCAGGCTCTGTGCTCTGCTCTGTACTGCAGGCTCTGTGCTCTGTACTGTACTGCAGTCTCTGTGCTCTGTACTGTACTACAGGCTCTGTGCTCTGTACTGCAGGCTTTGTGCTCTGTACTGTACGGCAGTCTCTGTGCTCTGTACTGTACTGCAGGCTCTGTGCTCTGTACTGTACTGCAGTCTCTGCGTACTGTACTGCAGTCTGTGCTCTGTACTGTACTGCAGTCTCTATGCTCTGTACTGTACTGCAGTCTGCTCTGTACTATACTGCAGTCTCTGTGCTCTGTACTGTACTGCAGGCTCTGTGTTCTGTACTGTACTGCAGTCTGCTCTGTACTATACTGCAGTCTCTGCTCTGTACTGTACTGCAGGCTCTGTGTTCTGTACTGTACTGCAGTCTGCTCTGTACTATACTGCAGTCTCTGTGCTCTGTACTGTACTGCAGGCTCTGTGTTCTGTACTGTACTGCACTGCAGGCTCTGTGCTCTGTACTGCAGACCCTGTGCTCTGTACTGTACTGCAGTCTCTGTGCTCTGTACTGTACTGCAGTCTCTGTGCTCTGTACTGTACTACAGGCTCTGTGCTCTGTACTGTACTGCAGTCTCTGTGCTCTGTACTGTACTGCAGTCTCTGTGCTCTGTACTGTACTGCAGTCTCTGTGCTCTGTACTATTAGCAGTCACAGCAGAAGCTCATTCCGTTTTGTTGAATGGTTGTTGAAGGACTGTTGTGTTTCTCCTTGTCCTGCTGATAATGATGATTACCTTTTTAAATATTCCCTCATTCCAGGATGAACTGCTTAAAAAGCTGGTTGAGCAGCATGGAACGGAAGCCTGGAGACTGATCGCAAATTACCTTCCTGTAAGTACTGCATTTACTAAAACGCCACATAGCGCACATAATTTACCATGATAGAAGTTTGCACTGGAACTTGGCTAAAAACTTTTACTTTACTTAAGTTCAGTATGGTCAGTCATAGACTGAGGAGTAGAATAATAATGTGACTCGAATGCTAAGAGAGGCGGAAACACAGCGTGTAAGTCTGACTCCCTTGCGTGCCATTTATTCCAAAGGAACGAACCCCACTATTTCTGCGTAACAGGAGTCTGTGGACAAATGACTCCCCAAAAGAAGTGACATTTATGAATACGTTTGAGACTTTTGGTGTCTAATGAATGCGCGGCGCAGCTGGTTTGCTGCCTGCCTTCTGGCGGCGCTGCATGTTGAAGAGGATGTGAAGAGGATGTGATAATGCAGCTGCAGGTGTTGATGGGCCTTTTGTCACTCCGTCACAGAAAAGAACAGATGGCCAGTGTCAACACCGCTGGCAGAAGGTGCTCAACCCAGAGCTGGTGAAAGGGCCTTGGACAAAAGAGGAGGATCAGAGGGTAAGGAGAGCTGGGTGTTTACCTACCTGAGGTAGAGAGGGAGGGAGAGAAAGAAGGTGAGAAGAAGGGAAAGGGTGAGGGAGGGGGACGGGAGACAGACAGTGTCTTTCTCTCCACAGTCAGTTTCAAAAAGTGTGAAACGCACTACATCTCAGAATTGCAGCACATTTTCTTTAATTGGTGTCATGAACCAGAGGCTGAACACGATTGGTTGATTAAAGAGGGGGAGGAGGACTGACATCATAGATGAGGATGCAGAGCACGTGCTGCAGTGGCTGACTGGCAGACTGATAAGAACCCATACCACCATTTCAGAGTGACTTTGCCCTGCTCTCTTCCTTCTGGTATCCCAATGTGTATGTGCCATCAGTTTGCTCCCTAGCAACAGTAACCCTGTGACCTCACACAGGAAGCAGTCTACTCCATCCCAGTCTCAGCCACTCTGAGAGCAGGGTGTAACGATGGCTCTCCCGCGGCCGCGAGCTCAACGGCGCATTCCTCCCCCGGCACCACATTACACACCAGCTGCAAGAATGCCAGGAATGGCGGCTTGCAGAGAGCCAGCCAGACCCCTGAACTCACTGTCTTATCACAGCTTAAAATAGCTCCGCTGATATGCAGCGAGATAAAACCCCCTGAACCATTCCTGCCCTTATTGTTCACATGGTCATATTGTTGTACTGTTACAATCACTGTTTGATGATCACAAAATGAAAGGACCCTTCGCCGTCCCAAAGTGTACGGCGCATATCTCTCACCTGCGCTGTAGGCCGCTCTCATGACAGGCTTGCCCCCCAAGTGTGACCCCTCCCCTGTTTGCGCACGCAGGTCATCGAGCTGGTGCACAAATACGGCCCCAAGCGCTGGTCCATCATCGCCAAGCACCTGCAGGGTCGCATCGGCAAGCAGTGCAGGGAGCGCTGGCACAACCACCTCAACCCTGAGGTGAAGAAGTCCTCCTGGACAGAGGAAGAGGACCTCATCATCTACGAGGCCCACAGGCGCCTGGGAAACCGCTGGGCCGAGATCTCCAAGCTGCTGCCCGGGAGGTAGGGCTGCTGTGTGTCAGAGTGAACGCTGAGGTGAACTATGTTACTGAACAAATTATGAGAGAATGCTGAGGTGAACTGTGTTACTGAACAAATTATGAGAGAACGCTGAGGTGAACTGTGTTACTGCTCAAATGCTGAGTGAGCACTGAGGTGAACTGTGTTACTGAACAAATTATGAGAGAACGCTGAGGTGAACTATCTTACGAAACAAATTCTGAGAGAACACTTAGGTGAACTGTGTTACTGAGCAAATGTTCATCACCCCATATCACCGTTCTGTTCTACTGGTCTTCAGACTGGTACTGGGCCCAAAATGTTGCAAAAATAACATGAACAGTGTTGGAAGGAAAACATGTGCTTACTATTTTTACTATAGTTTTATAAACTTTTTAAAGGTTTGGTGCAATTGTTAACAGAGAAGCCAAGTAGTAACATTACTAAGACTGGACTCTTAGAGAAGAGGTCAAGTCAGAGCCAAGCTCCCTGTAGCTCCCTTCAGAATGAAAATGCCTGCTTGAAGAAGCGGAAGCTAACGACTCTCGCCAAATCCGCCCGCAGGACAGACAACTCCATCAAGAATCACTGGAATTCCACCATGCGGAGGAAAGTGGAGCACGAGGGGTACCTCCAGGAGCGCTCCGGGATGTACAAGTCTGCCCAGAGTGTTAAGAGAGAGCCCAAATCCCGCCACTCTGCGGACATGCTGCATGAGCACAACCAGCTGTACCTGACCAACCCAGTACAGGTGATCATCCGCTCCTCAAACCAACTCATTATTACATGCTTTACCTCAGCTTGACACTGGAGTGTTAATAAATGTGGGCTCTATGAGAGATGGGCATGACAAGTCTCTTTATATTTCCTGGTTCATTGTGCCCAATCATTTTTTACAGAGATAATGGTTTGGGAGATTGATCTACACCAGTGGTCCCCAACCCTGTTCCTGGAGATCTACCATCCTGTAGGTTTTCATTTCAACCCAAATTCTACTAATTAGCAGCTCAACAAGATCTCTAGCTGTTGAATGAGGTGTGTTTCATTAGGGGTGGAGTGAACCTACAGGACGATGGTAGATCTCCAGGACCAGGGTTGGGGACCACTCATCTACACCTATTAAGACACAGTCAGTGTTTTCATGCCTCATTCATTGTGTGCGTGTGTTTTCTCTAAAGCTTGCGGGATACTGCTTTGGCCCACTGGACAGACAGTGTGTGGACAGCATCTCCGACACCTCACCTGTCTTTGTTCAGGTGAGTGCTTCTCTCTCGCAGTGTACACACAGATAGAAATGCAAAGTGTCCATGTTGGTGGGCTCTACATGTCTGTCTTCGTACTGCTTCGTGTCCAGTTAATCTCCTGAAACGCATTCAACCAAACGCGGAATGATTGTCCGTCTCTTCTCTTCCTCTGTGTATTAACATTCTGTTTGTATGTTGGTCCTCTGGTGTTCTTAATTGGTCTTAATTTAAGTCTTCATTGATGGATCTCTGTGTCCCATGTTTAGCTTTAAGGCTCCACAGGTTAGTCGTTCTATTAAAAAAATATTTATGCATTTGCAATATCACAACACTCAATTTTTCGTTTTGATGATGAAATCCAGCCTTTTTAATTGACACAGATTAAATGGGCTGCAATTGGCCAACAGTTTATGATGCAATAGTCCCATTGCCTAGTCTGATGTCCAACTCAAATCAGTTATGCCATCCTTAAATATTCTGGATTTGTGCCAGTGAAAATAAGCAATAAATCAATCACAATTACATTACATTCACTTAGCAGATGCTCATAGTCAGAGCAACTTCTAAAAGTTATGGAGAACGCCGGTGTTAGTTAGAGTCTTTATTGTCTCCATGGGGCAATTTGTTTGGCAGCATAGTGACAACCACATAACAATGAATATACCCATGACAACAGATAAGCGTTTAGAGACATGGAAAATTGTAAAAACATAAACATTAAAAACATACTTCTGCTGCTGCCGGTCGCTACGTGCCACGCCCTTGTCAGCTATATCAAGCTTATGGTCAGTGTTAAGGTCAGAAATACAAAAGCACAATATCAGAAGGTACATTTATAAGCAATAAGTGTGTGTCACGGCAGGAGCGTTATTTTAGAACTTCTTTTCGATTGTTAATATTGATGCATCATTGAAGACTGAATGAGGCGGCGGTAACATGTCAATAAATGGGCTGTTTTCCTTCCCGTCTCTCCTCCTTCCTTCCCCGTCCTCCTCTACGTCTTTCTTCCAGCAGCCATGCCACGATGATCCTGACAAAGAGCAGAGAATTAAGGAACTTGAGCTGCTGCTTATGTCAGCTGAGACTGAAGTCAGAAGACAGGCAGCCTCATGCGTAAGGACACTGTGTGTGCATAGTGCGCTGTAGTTCCCCCGCCCTCTCCTCTCTCCCACCCCCATTCTCACTCACTCATCCCGGTTAGCTGCGCTCACCGCTTCCCGCCGTCCGGCTGGCGGCCCGCCCTCCCTAACCGCTTCTCCCTTCCCCCCTTCCCGCATAGCAGCGGTAGTGCACGGCGTGTGTGTGGCTTGGGACGACGGTAGCGTTCAGACTACAATCGGCGCGTTTTTGTTCTTGTCGTTTGTTTTGCACCCAAACAACATTAACTGAGCGTCGCTCTGGGGTGTAATGCCCCCCCCATTTCAGCCCGCCTCACTTCATAAACATTGCCCTCTAGTCTTAACACATTCAGGCTTCAGCTGTAACGCAAAGGCAATGTTTAATGAGGGGCGGTGAATGGTTGTGCTGCTGTATTGGACTGACGGTAGGTTGGTTGGTCGGTTGGTCGGATGGTCATTTGCTGAACATGGAATAGCTGGTGGGAGATCTCCCAGAGTTTCTGGTGCTGCTGGTTGTAGCCCCGGTCACGGTGGTTCCATGTTCGCTCGGCAGCCGGTTCTGCGGTCCGTTCACGAGTTTGGGCTGCCGGTGAGGACGCTGCCGCCCATCGCTCGTCACCCCTCCCACCCGGTCTCCCCCGCGTGGCCCAAAGCCCACGAGCCCCTCGCCTTTTACCCAAACCCGACTGTCTGACTGTCGATTTTGGCCTCCACAGAACCCCGACAGGTACCCGCGCTGGTCGGACAGCGTGGCGGACGACACCATGACCACCATGAGCAGCCTGGACGACCACAGCATGGAGTTCTGCCGCGCAGAGGAGAGCCTGGGCTCGGGTTCAGGCCCGGGCACCACCCACGTCTCCCCCAGCAAGTTCCTGGCGGTGGAGGCTAGCGCCGTGCTCAACTCCCTGCAGACCATCCCGGAGTTCGCAGAGACAATGGAGCTCATCGACTCGGTAAGCGAGCCCCCTCCCCCCCTTCTCTGCCCACCCTTTGCGGCGATTGGTCGGGGTCACGACCAGGGATGTGTTGAAAATGCATTGTAGATGTGTCTGGTGCTGCAGGACCCGGCGGCGTGGAGCAATGTGGCCAGCTTCAGCCTGGCGGAGGTGGTGTCCCCCATGAAGCAGAAGGCCGTGCCCTTTCCCCAGCCCCAGGAGCAGGACGAGACCCCAGAGGAGATGGGCTACCAGTTTAACGGCCTCGCCGTGTCCGACCAGGCCAAGGGCTGTGGCGGGGGAGGGGGAGTTGCCGGGGGCGGCGGCCACGGCAAGTCCGTCCCGTTTGTCTCGCCCATTGTGGCCAAATTCAACACGCCCCCGTCCATCCTGAGGAGAAAGAGGAGGGAGAGGGGCGAACATTCACCCACCGGTGAGAGCAACAGCGCTTCTTTCCTGGACAACAGCACCAACTCGCCGAAGGGCACCCCTGTCAAGGCCCTGCCTTTCTCGCCCTCCCAGGTATGGCCTCCTAACAATAGACTGTGTGCCATGCACGACGTGCTTTTGCATAAGAGTGTCTAAGTGAATATAATGTAATGAGACTAACAGTAGACTGTGTGCCATGCACGACGTGCTTTTGCATAAGAGTGTCGAAGTGAATATAATGTAATGAGACTAACAGTAGACTGTGTGCCATGCACTACGTGCTTTTGCATAAGAGTGTCGAAGTGAATATAATGTAATGAGACTAACAGTAGACTGTGTGCCATGCACGACGTGCTTTTGCATAAGAGGAGGGAGAGGGGCGAACATTCACCCACCGGTGAGAGCAACAGCGCTTCTTTCCTGGACAACAGCACCAACTCGCCGAAGGGCACCCCTGTCAAGGCCCTGCCTTTCTCGCCCTCCCAGGTATGGCCTCCTAACAATAGACTGTGTGCCATGCACGACGTGCTTTTGCATAAGAGTGTCTAAGTGAATATAATGTAATGAGACTAACAGTAGACTGTGTGCCATGCACTACGTGCTTTTGCATAAGAGTGTCTAAGTGAATATAATGTAATGACACTAACAGTAGACTGTGTGCCATGCACTACGTGCTTTTGCATAAGAGTGTCTAAGTGAATATAATGTAATGACACTAACAGTAGACTGTGTGCCATGCACTGCGTGCTTTTGCATAAGAGTGTCTAAGTGAATGTAATGTAATGAGACTAGAGCCCAGCCGATAGTGGATTTTTGGGTCCGATACCAATTCTGAAAATTAGAGGGGGATGAAATCTGATAAACGATATATAGCTGCCGATAATACATTTTTAAAAATAAAACAATTACTATGGGGTAAAAAATACAAAAACGATTGGATCCCTCAAGTTTGGTATCAAAGAGAAATTGTGAGAAAGATGCACTGAAGGCAGTATATTCTTCAATTGAACAATTGACATTATTGTCAAAATTTACATAAGAACATTTGCAACATTAAAACGAAGTAAGAATAAGGTAGTTGTTTTTCTTAGTGCAATAAGTCATTTCTCTATATTAAATGTTAAAACGTTGCCAAAGCAAACGCCGATAACGATATATCTGTGATCGGCCTTCTGATAAATCATTTGGGCTCTAAATTAGACTACCTATATGTACACATGCACAGTGCCAATCCTTTAAATTGGGAATATTTTCCTTTTAATACTTATTTAGTTTCTTATAATAAAGAAATATATATTTTTAAAATGTTAAATGTTTTTAAATAGTTTTTCAACATATCGGGGAATGAACATTTGAACCTGGACAACCCCGCCCTGACGTCGACCCCAGTGTGTGGCCAGAAATGCCTCCTCAACACTCCCCTACAGAAGGAGATGACGCCCAAACACCAGAAGGAGAATGCTGGGTAGGAGAGTCCTGTACTGGGCCCTGATAGTGGAACAGTGAGCCTCTGCTTTCTCATGTCTTAGTGTAACGCTTCTCAACGTCTCTTAACTGCTCTTTCTCCCAGGTTCAGGACCCCTAAGATTCGGAAATCTATCCTGGGCCCCACTCCACGGACTCCAACACCCTTCAAAAATGCCATGGCTGCCCAGGAGAAGATGTACGGGCCCTTGAAGGTGGTGGTACGTAATTATGAGACGGTACAGCCTGAGGACCTCTTTCTAAGCAGTGGAATGGCTCCTCTGCACAGAGCTGGGAGAATGGCTGACACAGTTCTGCATGCAATGTAATGTGCGCTCACTGTGGTTGCATTTCCCCTGTGTGTCACTGATGAGTATTTGACCCTTTGTGTGTCTCACTGCTGGAAGCCATGTTTTTCCCTGTTAGTCTGTATTTGTCAATTAAGTGACTTTCAGTAAAAAGTCTCAACCAAAGAATTCTTTTTTTCTGTGTGTCAGTGTCTGTCTGTTTGTCCTTGTGTGTCAGTGTCTGTCTGTGTGTCCTTGTGTGTCAGTGTCTGTCTGTGTGTCCTTGTGTGTCAGTGTCTGTCTGTGTGTCCTTGTGTGTCAGTGTCTGTCTGTGTGTCCTTGTGTGTCAGTGTCTGTGTGTCCTTGTGTGTCAGTGTCTGTCTGTTTGTCCTTGTGTGTCAGTGTCTGTCTGTGTGTCCTTGTGTGTCAGTGTCTGTCTGTGTGTCCTTGTGTGTCAGTGTCTGTGTGTCCTCGTGTGTCAGTGTCTGTCTGTTTGTCCTTGTGTGTCAGTGTCTGTCTGTTTGTCCTTGTGTGTCAGTGTCTGTCTGTTTGTCCTTGTGTGTCCCCTGGTCTCTGCATTTTCTTGAGTCTCGCTGAGTTTTGTTCTTTGCTGGCAGCCGCAGCCCCTGGCTTTCCTAGAGGAGGATATCCGAGAGGTGCTGAAAGAGGAGACGGGGACAGACATATTCACCCGTGGGGAAATCCAACCGGAATTCAGAGCCTGGAAACATGAGGTATACACCAACTTCCACACAAAAAACTAAAATACCCAATCTGTGGGATTTATGGTTTCACAAAGCAATGATTATTCAAAGCCTTTTTATCGCCTGTTTGTGAAATAATTTTTCATTCATCATTAAGTCGCAAAATCATATTTCAGATTGATGGTCCGTAAGATGGGGTGAGATCATGAACCGGTTCCGAGGCCGTTACTGAACCTGAGTGTTTTCAATTCCAGCACGGTGCTCCCGCACGTAAAGTCAGGAAGTCCCTGGTGCTGGACTCCTGGGGAAAGGACTGCCTCAACGTCCAGCTGTTCTCCCAGGAGCAGATCAACAATGCGCAAGTGAGCACCCCGCTCGAGGGCACAACCCGAGACCCCTACAAACAAACACCCAAGCCTCCGGGGTCCAGGGTGTTAAACGGCACAACACCTGTCACTGTAGAACTGCTGTTTCCTCATATCCTCTTCTTTTCACTTTGTACCTTCACATATCAGCACACGAAATGTACACCTATTCACACAATTCTATTAGAGGGAGCTACCATTTCTATTAAACGAGGGAATACGCGTTGAAGAGTCTGTATCCATTTTCACACATGAATACTGTACAGCCCCCTCCCCCCCACACACACACACACACACACACTATTACCTTTTCCGTGTTTTTTCTTTTCCTTGCGGCTATCTGTATTACACAACCAGTGGCTATCTGTTGTTTTACCGGGTTGAGCATAACCAAGATGCATACATTCTCCACAAGGTATGCTTTTTGTTCTCTTTGGCCTTCTAAGAGAACCAACCTAATGTTATGTAGCTTGCTAATGGAAAAAGTGAATCACACCAGCTAAAGTCTTGCCACATTTTAATGTGCACATACACCTACGGGAACTTCAGAATTATTATAATTTTTTTTATAGCTGTGTATGTATGTGTGACAGTAGTAAGAAACAACGTAGCTGGATGGATGTCTTGGCAGCTCAGTTTTGTGTGCTTGATCTGCTTATCTTATGGTTTTGTTCACGCTAACGTCAAAACGGAACATAATGTTCCAGGACCCTTAGCAGGCAAATTGCTGGAGCAACTTTTCTAGCATGCTGAGTCTGGCTCTCATTCACACGTGACCCGTACAAACGTTTCACGGTCAGGATGCGTGTGTGAGAAGGGTTTATGTCTGTGACGCCTTTCAATGGGAGGGCGTGAGAGCGGTCATTTGGGGTAGTGAGATGGCAAAGCAGTCCCTTCACGATTTTGTGATGTCGCGATCGCAACTATTAATGCAAAATCAACGAAACTGCGAAAGTAGCAAGCGCTTGCATTCTTTTTCCAATCACCGCAACTTTCCTGCGAAAAATTGACAATCATTGTGTTACGACCCCGGCTTGCAGAGCCGGGAAGAATCACAAAAAAACTCTGCGAGATCCTGGTGAGACTGGTAAAGATCGCCTTCTTGTTTGACGGACAGCGGAGTGACGGTGTGTTTCCATGGCAGCCCCCCGGGGACAGCCTGCTGACCAGCTCCCTGCTGATGACGCCCCTGATGGACAGGGAAGACCACGCCTCCTCGCCCGTGCAGGTGAAGCAGGAGCCTGGGTTCAGTCCGCTGAGCAGAAAGGACAGCCCTACTCTGATCCGGATGTCCCGCTATCACTCCCCCGCTCAGGTGCTTTCAGTGAGCATGATTTCACCTTCCAGTCCTCTCAGAAACCACGGAAGAGCGTCCATGCTTCAGCATTACATTGGCTCTTCTAATAATCATTAAAGGAACAGACATAATACATAGTGTGTGCATGAGATTACCTCATTATTATTATTACAAATTAATTAGGCTTTTCCTTTTGTCTCAAAAAGTGGTACACAGTGACAATCAATGGAATTATGGGGGGGAAAAAATCCAATTTTTTTTTGAATAAGATAAGAAATGCAGAAGGCATTTTGCGTAAATTCCAGGGGACCAACATCCTTGATTTATAGAAGACCGCATAGTGATGTTGTGTGGTTTCTCCCCCATGTCTAACATTTTTAGCAGCTGCTCCTCTTCTCCCCCCAGGTGAACAGCGAATGGGAGACTGTCGTGTACGGGAAGACGGAGGACCAGCTCATCATGACCGAGCAGGCCAGGAAGTACCTCAACGCGTACACCGCTGGCTGCGCCTCCAGGGCCCTGGTCCTCTGACCGGAACGCCACACTACACCGCCATTCGTCCGTCCGCCCGTCCATCCGACTGTCCGTCACGGCGGCCTTCTTATAACCGGCAGACTTAACACTTAGACAATCTTTGTGTAGGAAACTGACTGTCCAGTTCTTTTAGTTGTCTGCACTACCCTTAACAGAATATTCCAGTGTCCTTTCTGAGTACATTTAAGCAAAAGGCAAAAGTGTGTTCCAGTCCCTCAGCCTTCCCATTTTTAATGTTGAGTCAGACATTTTATAAACATTTCTGGGGCATTTTGAAAACCAAATGCTAATGCTAACATAGCACCTCAGTGTGTTGGTACAACCAAGGGAAACCTTGTGTTTGCTCCGTCACTGTCCAACCCTTCGATAATATGAATTTGATGGCGAAATAGTAGTTCTAGTCACATCTAGAACATCTGTGCAATTGACTTTCCTAAGAATATCAGCCAGGCCAGATTGCAGAAACAACTTCCACGTGGGCAAAATAATTTATGTTTTTTTTGGCACCATGTTGCGTATTCAAACGAAACCGCTTGCATATAGGTTGTTAAACGTAGACTCTATATAAAACTAGAGGCGCTGCTTATAAAAAAAACATTATAAAACACAAACGTATAAAACTATATGTATACAAATACGTATATCTTCCTGCTTTTATTTTGTTTCCGCCTTTTTTATTTTTTTGGGAAAGTTGGATGTGAAGTCTTAATGAACAGAAAGCACTGTCAGCATTGCACTACTTGTGTTGGTTTGCCGCAGAGAGACGAGCAGTTAATGCAGTTTAGGAGTAACAGATTAGCACTTGCGATGTAACTGTCAGCTCAGACAACTGAGGGTTATGCTCCTACACAGTGTTCCATTTTAGGAGTCTCAAGTTGAGACATTTATTGAATGTATTGTACAGCGTGTAACTGCGGAGAGCCGTTGTAAATTGGAAAGGTACCTTCCTTAATTTTATTTATTTTCTGCTCTAAAGCTTAAATGTTGATATTTATGTATATTGGGCGTCTGGAAGTTTTTTGCTGTTTCCTGTAAAGAAAATATTACCTGTGCAGGCCACGGCTGCCAGAGATCCTGTATCTCGTTTTTTCGCTGTTCGCCACGACTTACATTCAGGCTAATGCCCGCAAGGAATCATGTCTGGTACCAACTGAAGGTTCATTTCCAGAGCTCTCCAGAGCTCTCCGGTCCCATTCCCTCTGTAAAACGTCCCAAAAGCAGCTGCGTGGGTAAGATGGATTTCTTGTTTGTGTAGAGCTGTAGGTTGTATTTATTAAATGTTTAATAATTTATTGCTAAAATATTGAAGAATATAATTATATTTACTTTCAATTTCTTTTTTTACAAAAAAAATATATTCGGCTACCGTCCACCTCATTTCTGGAAATATGAAGAAACCGGAACTGCCACAGCGTAAACCAGTTTGTTCATCCGGTTATCAGTGGATAAAAAATGTATTTGTACCCATTGGCTGGGTATTTTCTTATTACCCCATAGATGTAGCACAATGTATGAGAAGTGGTTCGCTAAGCTTGTTGAAACGAAGCCAGTTATTCTGTACAGGCAGCAGCACTCAGCCTTCCAAGTCTAAAGGTAGAAAATTTGCACTTTTTTCATTGTTTAAATGCGTTTGTTTTTTGCTGCTGATGAAGCTTTTTTTGTTTTGTTTTGGTTTGGTCTGTTTTGTTATTTTTAATTAGCTGGTGGTGTTTGCCAAATGTCAAACTGCACGTGAGGATTGAACACTGACACAGTGAGAGAAGAGAGCTTGTGGGGATTGACGTCAGCGTGCTGCCTCCATCCCGCTCGCTCTCTCCTGCCACTCCCACTGCTGTGAAATAGGGCCTGCCTGTTCCCACCGAGTAACTCAACCTGAGCTTCGCTCCTGTGCCGCATGGCACCGTGGCATCGTATCCCGGCTCGAGCAGCAGAAATTATTTACAGTTGTAGAAACCCCTATCTGAGCCCAGCCCGTCTTCACTATAAAGCATGAGTTTGTGTTTTTGTCTCTACTTGCCATCTTGCAGGCGAGTAATAAATAGAAATAGTTTAAAAATTTATTAATAAATAAAAGGTCCGGGCTCAGTAACAGTCCAAGCGTATGCTGCTTAGCGCCTGTTTAGCATGGTGTTAGAAATATGTGTGTGGGGCGTCTTCTGAGCAGTCTTTTGAAAACTCCCCAAGTACAGCACTCAAACAAGCCAATGTGTGTTTAATAACTTTTAACCATACTTGCAATTTTTAAAAATTTCTTGAGCTAGTCGACAAGCTAGCATAGAATAGATACAGGACCCGTAAAATGCTTGGAGTCACACCCTGTGGTCTTAAAGGCCCCGTTTGGTGTTTTAATGAGTCTGTCCCAGAATTCCGTTTAACGTTGATAGGTTTATCGAGCATTAAGAATGCTTTTAACAATGAGAGACTACCTACTGTAGCTAATAAAATCAAGACAAATGATTAGGCAAATATGTATATCTGTACCAAGCACTACACAGCTACCGTACAGTATACTGATTGAATTTTGCTCAAATATTTACTGCGTCAATGCATCAAAATGTCAGACTTTGAGGTTTTAAACATGGGTAACGGCTAAATGTTTTTGCTTTGTTTTCTTTTTCTGTCTTTGTTTCTTGTCTATGTAAATGTTTTTGGTTTTCTGTATAGATCCTAAGTTGTATTTGTAACCTTTACTTTGTCTAATGTTCCACCACCTAATACTAGGTTTTGAGGGAAGACAGTACATGTAGCAGTTCATCATATACATCAACAAAGCAATACACTCAACATTTATTCTGTATTGTACTTCATTTCTTACAGATGTAGCAATTACACTGTATTTCATTTCCAATTTTACAGTTCTGCCTCACTGTTCTGCTGAAGGATCACAGCATTCATTTCTATATTCACCTGTACCATAGAAGTTCTGCTAACTACCGTTGTAATGCATGTACTTGATATGGAAAAATAAAATGCTTTATGCATTACGTTGCCATTTCATTTCGTCTCTTTTGTTGCTGGAAATTTGCGTTGGATGATAAAGGCTGCAGTTGTTCCACTTGTCCGTGCCATACGTTTCTGTACTTGTTCAGGCTTCTGAATGGATGATGAATGATGATTACTTTAAATCTGGATCACCAGCAGGTGGCATCTCCCAACTGGCAAGATTACCAAAGCAAAGAGGGACGGAACTCTCAAAGCTACATCAAAATAATAATCTTTGCCAAGCCGTCGTACGCAATTAGGAACTGGCCTGAAACAAAGTCATAATCTCTGCCCCCCCGCTGCCTTGCCCCGTACTATGAAAAGCTCCGCTCGGTTTCCCTCCAGGCTGGAGTGGGGTGGCGTGCGCGAGATCAGGTGTTGTTGGCAGCTGGACAGGATTTTGGTGGTGGGGAGGCGGGTGGTTTATCTAGGCGTCCTGCGTGTTGGGGGGTGCTGTCAGTTCAGGCTGTGGTCTCAGGGGACACGCCCTCCAAGGCAGCGGGCTCTCCACAGGTCAGCTGGTCCGGCCAAAGGTGTCCACTCGCCCGTGAAATAATGCCTTTTGGCTCCATTGTTCCGCAAGTCTGTTGGTTTTTACGGGGCTCTCCGCTCAATTGGCTCTGAATAGAGGGGCGCACGGCCCTGTCGACAGGCCTTCTGCTGGCCACAGTCATTAGAGATGCATGTGCATCCAATCATTTCCTTTCCTCTGTGCGGCACCTAAAGCATCGCTGGTCAGCTAAGGATTGTAAAATATCACAGACCCGTGACCTTTGAATCGATGCATCGTGTCCCAGAAGCCCCAGTGGCTAACGCTCAAGGTTAACTGAGACCCTGTTTGCAGCCTGCAGGGAAGTCATTTCAAGTGCATATGTGGGGAGTTTCTCTGATTTAGAACTTCTGTCTGAGCTGCTGTTAGAATAACAGGAGAAAGTAAGCAAAATGGGCCACCTGGGTGCTCATTCAATTAATTGTTTTCAAATGGTCCTCACAAGCCTAAACTCACGTTAATTTGTCTGCAAACAAATCTCATCTCATACCCCAAATAAACCTCCCCTGTCCTGAGAGGAAATTTGCCTGCATAGGTATTTTGTTTGATGGTTTTAATTATCAGAGGTTGTGGTGGTCTGTGTGACACAGCCAACAGAGTAACGATGGAGGTGGATGCTCGTGGCAGGCCCTGGTTTTGATCTTTTAAGACAGCGGTGCCGTACAAAGGGACTGCCAAAGTGACTGGGGGGGAGCAGCCGACACCCCTGCATGTGACAGAGGGGACCTGCAGAGGAGGGGGGTGGTCATAACATGGAGCTGGCATGTGGCAGGGTGTGGGGCGCCCCAACCTCCCCCCCCCTCCCCAAACACGCACACCCCCCCCGCCCCTCCGAGACCCCCTTTCCCAGTGCTCTGGGCCGCTCACACTGTCAGCCTTTGTGTGTGCCAGACAGCAGATGGCAGTCCATTATAGCAGTGACAGGAAAGTCATCTGGCAAGCACCCCGCCAGCGCTGTGCTGTGGCACTTGTGGCGGGAAAACCAGGCGCCCAGAGCCCAGGCTGCCTATGTAGGTCAGAGCTTCCACTGCCCCTGTGCATTACTGCTGCTAGGCTAAACAGAGCAGAGCTGTGCCCTGCTACACAGCCTAATGCTGAGGGAGGCTGGGGAGAGCACAGCTGTGCCTGACACTTTATTTGGAAAGAAAGATTAGGACAGGTTTTTCTGGGGGGGGGGGTTAAATAAATAAATATACCCAGGTAAACTCACTGGAGAACCAATTCGATGCTGTATGCCTGATAGTAAATGTCTGAACGCCATTGAGTGAATGAGCATAATGTGACCAGAACAATATTGTGACCGGGTCTGACATCTGGCCTGTAACTGGAGCCAGAAATTGCCCCAAGGATGGGCCTTACAGGGCTCTCCGGGGGGGGCATTTGTGCAGCGGATGGGGTGAGAGAGGGCTGGGAGAGAGTGCCCGGAAGGGGTTGTGGATTGGGACAGTGGGTGGGCCGGACTCTGTGTCTCCACAGGTGAGCGCGAGGCACCAGCTGCCATGCAGGTGAGCGCGAGGCACCAAGCACCCATCTGTCTACTCGGTAATCACTGTCTGCGCGATGTGACAGGCCTGTTCCGGGAGAGAGAACTCGAGCCCCTCGCCTGAAAGGAGCTGCTGTTGCCTGGCATTGTGCTGCTCTGAACACACGCCACTCCCACAGGACTGGCGTGTTCCCGAAGTGTCGATGACAGAGGCAAACTGGAGCTTTCGGCTTTCGGCAAGAGTCACGATCTCTAAAATTTGCTCCGGGATTAAGTCTAATTAAAGCACTCCACCTGCTCCCAATGAAAAAGCAGGAAACGCTCTCGTCTTGCTTAGGCGACTGGTTTGAATTGTACTCAGCAGATGGTTTTGGCAGTCTTTAATCCCACACACACTGCACATCACGTTCTGAGAGATTTTCTTTTTAAACCAAGAAGGTGACAAAAAAAGCTTTGCGGTTCACAAATTGAACCTCACTATAAAGTGGTTCGCAAAAACGTAGGCTAATCTTAAAATCTGCAGGAGTCTGACAACTATTATTAGCCAGCCTCCCTCTTATCTAAAGTGGCGGCTCCTTCGTAAACGCACCTGCGATCCATTTGAATAAGCCAAATATTTGTCTCCAGTCCAGAGAACCGCGCTGCTGGCACGATGTCTTCTGTGTCCGGGATGAATCTACTCTAACCGAAGCTACGCTCTTTAGTTAGAGAGAGCGAGAGAGCCCCTCGTGCCTATTAGCCCCCTGCGGTTCATCATCAGAGTTAAAACAAGTGTGGACCCTGCCGCGCAGCGGGGCAAGTGTGTCAGACCCGGTCTCCTCCGGCATCTTGTAACAGCCAGTGCAGAGAATCGGGACTGCCTGAGCTGTCCACCAGCGCGGGCGTCATATTTTTTCTCGGGGCGAGGGGCTGGTCCACATTTCCTGTTGTAGGCTATCGGCTGTGGCCGAATGAAAAGATCTTTGAGTTAGCAGACTGGACGGCAGTGTAGCAGACTTTATGGAACTAGTGAGAGTTGTTTTAGCGTTGCCAGGACGACTCGCATAACAATGATGCTATTTATTTTGGAGAGAGAGAGAGAAAAAACACATTTAACTTTGGAATTACTCATTTAGGCTGTAAAACACCCCTTAAATAGGCTCACTGGGCTTTTACTGGACACTGTTCACCAAGAGGGGATTGTAGGCTACACTTCTGTTGTGAATGTGTGCTATAATGTGTGCATATAATTATGTTTTACATGTATTATAATAATCTGTCACATACTACATTTGTTATGAACATATGCATTGCATTTTTATATACATTTTTGTTGGGTTTCATAAAAAATCAATTGACAGTTTAATATAGCCCAGAAGCACAAGTTACTATATAGTGCTCCACCAATTAATTCATACACTTGACAAAATTCTAATTATGATTTAACAGAAGAAATGCTTTTCCCTGACACCTTTCCTGAACCTGCTTATTTTGTTTTGACCATTCCTGAAGAGAACATTTCTCCACCTCCTTCAGGGTTATTGACTATCCCTTGTGAAGTGTTTGAAGGCCAGTCCACAATTGTACTAATGATCTCTTAATCATTCCCTTGTACACTTTTGGATTATTCTTCATTATCAAGCCTGAGTCTAAATAGTAACCAAATTTGTTATCCAATAATGCCCTGTTACACATTGAAATCTATTCTTAATTTTATTCTGACAAGGGCACCAGGCCCAGAAGATGTAAATCAGGGGGTGTGTAAACCTGAGTTTGACAGGGGGAATGCTGTTATTCTCAGCATGGGCTAAACCTTTTTGGCCCTAAACACACAGCTGATGAGCATGCCAGTAGTTAGGAACAGTAAGTCCATAATTAAATTTTAATTTTTTCTGACTACTTTTCCTGTGATGTGGTCACCAAATGAGCTCTTCTTTGCAGCCCATTGCAACGACTAACACAGAATGGTAGCTACGCAATCCCATATCACAAATATCATCCAAGTATCCAAGACTTACATTAGGGTCTATAATCTTAAAGTAAATTAGCCTTTTGCCAGATTTTTCATTGTGTGGTGAAATGTTTCTCTCTTAGTGACAAGGTAGCAACCATCCCAGTCACTTTGCACGTATTCACAATAGACATTAATGTGAACAACTGTTTTGCCATGATTGAACTGGTGGAGGCCTGTGTTCCCTTGCATGAAGGCTTGAGACAGCTCTATGTCTTTAAGGAATGCTACCAGTGGCAGCCTGTGAGTGAGGAATTGGGGGTGCAGATAAACTACCTTTAAACTAAGAAATGTCCAGAACCTGTTATTAGTCATATTTATGATGAG
This sequence comes from Ilyophis sp. 1 JC-2022, assembly GCA_022702515.1. Classification (NCBI taxonomy): domain Eukaryota; kingdom Metazoa; phylum Chordata; class Actinopteri; order Anguilliformes; family Synaphobranchidae; genus Ilyophis; species Ilyophis sp. 1 JC-2022. The sequence goes on from CM040403.1 coordinate 116,949,989, forward strand.
TAACAAGTGAGTCATCCGTTACTTGTGTCCAGTAATAATGGTATACATACATTGTGGTACCCTTTTACATTAATACGACATGTTAATTATACTAAAGGATCAATTGACACTAAATACTTGTAAGTAATTGTAGCTTTAGCAAAGCAGTGACATATTCATTTTCACTTAAAGCCATTTTTGTTATAATTTAGCTGCTTTCCAATGAGGTGCACAAAATAATGCTATCATATACAGTATGTTTCCACAAAGTCAAAAGGAATCAGTGAATGTTGAGTTTTATATTTACATTGACATGCTTGGTACATTCTGGATCATTATTAAATAATGATACAACATTTTCTGTCCCTTATATTTATGAGTTAATGTTATTAATGGATTGTGCGTTGTAAAGCATACTGTACGTGACTGTTCTCAGCAGTTTTTTTGTATAATAATTTATAACTTTTTTTTAATCACAGGAATGAATACATTTGGAGGTCAATGTTTACAACAACCCAACACATAAATTACCCAGGACAGTAAAGAATAAATCTGTCAAATTCACACAGCATAATAGGAGAATAACATTACAAAAAAGAACTGCCAGGAAAGTCCAATTTCAACATGGAAAGAACTATAGACACACACTCGTGAAAAGTTTTTACTGACGTGAATAGCTGGAATCCCTGTACTTGATATTAAATTGGTCACAAACTTCATTACCCTCAGAAGCAAATGTACTTTTCCCATTAGTGCCACACTGTCAGTGCTTACAAAGGCCCTTTTTACTCTGTTGCCCAGTAATTACGGCATTACATCTTCATAAACACAATTATAAAGGCCTCTAAGCGGCCTTAATCTTTTTGAAATATACTGGTGCAGTAGCACGAGAAACAGGCTCCCTCTCCCATTGGTTGCTGTAGATTGCTGCCATGACAATGGTTACCAGACAGCAAATGGCATTTCACGGAGTCATCACAATTTAACATAGAAGCTGTAGGATTCCTTCACCCCCCCCCCCCCCTCCCCCACCCCACCCGGTTATCTCTTAGTCATGTAGTGACATGAGCCGGTCAGTCAGGCTCGAAGGCCCCATTAGTGGCTCCCTGGCATTGGCAGGTACTCCTGGGCTTGGACAGGATCCTGTGGAGCAGGTTGGGGGAGCCTTGGGCCGGGTTCCCCGTGGGCGGGAGAGAGGCCCCAGGCCTCAGAGCCAGGAAAAGGCCCTCCTCCCCACCCCTCTGGGACTTCAGCCTGCGCCCGCCAGGGGAACAAAGAGGAAACAACAAAAACAAAGGCTCTGTTTATTCCCGGTGACCCAAATTCCAGCGCTTTCAGGGAAGGACAAGGACATGGCTGTTCGCCTGCCCAGAGGCTGCCGGGGCCCTGAACAACAGTCCACCCACCTCTGCCCGCCAGCCAGGAACCCCAGAGCCCTGCGCCATTCTCAGAGCCACACACCGCTGCGGAGGTGCGCACTATAATTGTGGTTTCAGCCCTGAAGGGCTTCTTTCATGCTCCCCACAGGCAAAGCCAGGAACGACACTGTAAACTGTCCACTTTGTGTAATACATGCGGCGGCAACAAACTAAAAAAGGCCATGCAGGTCATTGAGTGCGACATTCACACCCAGCCATTGCATGTTTGTTCAGGTTTTTAATGAATTGTGAGCTGTACTAAAATATTATAAATAAATTGAACAAAAAGTTATTTAATTGCAAAATATATGAAAGTGAATAATATCTTGCATTATTTCCCCCCAGCGTCTCTGTCAGGTCATTCTTGCAAAGTGGCTTTTACTGTGGCAGTGTACTACAATGTCACACTTTTCTTTTTTAAACAGGAATACATAGTCACGGAGCACGCATCTAGTCTTTCTCATTCATTGTTCTCATTGTAAATCTCCATATGTGGCACACAGTGTGCCCAGGCTACGGGAGAGTGAACCCCAGAGATAAGAGGGATGGAGTCTCTGTTGCCCTCAGCTCCACAGCGCGCTGCAGGGCTGGGGGTGAGAATTGATTGGGGCGAGCGTGTAATCTGTGTGCATTGTCAGCTAATGAAGTATGAGATGGGCCACCTGCTCGGGGTGTGCTGGGTGTGGTGGGTGTGGTGGGGGTGGTGGGGGGGGGGGTCAGGGTTGTGGGTGTACCAGCTGCTGGGAGAGAGAGCTCACTAGCACACGGGGGGGGGGGGGAGCACTTACTCTGTACTGTCTCCATCTGCAGTCTCAGCCTGGACCCTCTGTAATGAGCTCGGCAAAAGTTTCATGGGCTCATCCTTCTGAAAACACAATTGCACCACCGCTGGTTTTTTTACCACCATTTTTACATCCATATTAGCCTTGACCTGTCCCGCCATGTGCAAACAGGCATCTTCACAGCCATCTTAAAATATTAATTAAGACATTGTCAGAGCTTTTCACAGTACATATACTTAGTCTTCAAGATTTTAATTGTTAATCTAATTTCATTACATTTTTATAAACACACAGCTCAATTCTCTTTCACAGTTCATTTACTTTTTCTTGTGGTTAGATTACCTGAGTTGAGCGACTAGCCTCTGTTCATTAGTATGCATCTACTAATATAGGCACTGACCTGGCAAAATTTTGTCACATGAGTGGCAGGGAAGTACCCTTGCTGCCCACTCTGTAGCCGTCCAAACCACCACGACTCATCATCTTTGAAAATAACTCGAATGACGTCACCCTGGCAGAGCTCAAGTTCGTCAGGCCCACAAGGTTGGTAGTTGATTGCTACCACCACCTAGAGGATAAAATTATAATTACAGTTTCAACCCACCCAAAGTGAATGGGAAGCGAAATGATGACAATTTCACTGTCGGACATCTCACACGATTAAAATCAAGACCCTGTTTTCTTGTACAAAAAAGACCTATTGCATAGCTCTTAGTGGAAATAAAATGAACATTAATTATATTATTAATGGTGTTGGTAGCCTAAAAACCACAAAGACGTATGCGGTTCTCTGTGCGCAACTGTACAAAACACACCATATACGAGTCAGTTAAGAGAGCAGAATCATGTCCAACCAGTGTTCTCCGTTTCCTTGAGATTAACCTCCAAACATAACCCACCTAAAAAAGCTGTAGATAGCTCATTTTCATGAAAAGCAAGGGCCAGGGAAGACTTGGCAGGTGGGCAATAGGCCACATGAAAATACAATTAGGAATTCCAAATTGGGGAGAAAAGGGGAAGACACTTTATAAACCAACTTTATATTTGTAATATATGACTGAGCTGAAAATATCATATGGTGTGATTATTAATAGTTCACCTTTTTACGACCAATAATATGTACACAAAGGAATGAGAATACCTGGATTAGTAATAATTCACAGAATTATGTAAACAGAGAGAGGCTGCAAAAAGGCTCTGTGAGTGAGTGGGATACATTTCATATTGAATATGAGCACTAGAAAAAATTAAGGTTATAACTTGCCTTCTCTGCCCGTCTTTGTCTGTTTCTTGCCGTTCTCACTGTGGAAAGACGAGAACTGAATCGATAGTTTTCCCGAGTAAAAAGGATACGTGAAAAACAATGTAAGCACAGCGCACATGTAAACGTATGCATTTCTGGGTGAAAACACTTAAAGCATGATTGTTTGGTTATTGCTCATAAGTAACTAGCATTGCACATAACTTTAACTGCCTTAAAGTCTCATAACAGAAATAGTATCTACGAGATGTCCAGTTTTCCCAACACAAATCCTGTGTTTAATCCCTCCACTCACCTTGCGGAGAGATGACAGTGGTGAAGACCTCAAAGTGCTCATAGCTTTGCAGGTAAATATGCTGCATCCCAAACTCCTGACCCTGGAGACACTGGTGGCCAATCTCTCTCTCTCTCTCTGTTTTAAAATGCAATGGGTCACTAATCCATAGCATGGAGAGCTGTGCACTAAGTGCACATGAACACATTACATTACATCAGGAAAATGCTGTTATCTAATAGTGATCCCCTCCCCATCCATCAGCGTTCTTTTCTATTATCAACACTGCCTATATATCAGGAATGTCTATTCTCTCAATGCATACCTATGAACTTATATTAAATTTTAAAAATGTTTTCAGTAATGGAGAAAGCAAGTACCCATTAAAATGTCAAATTAATAAAGTCCTTGATGGCAATAAATTAAATGCATGGTAAATAGATATCTGATAAAAATGGGCTCTTTCCTTTATGGCCAGAAACTGCAGTTGAAAACTAGCCAGTTGGCTAATACTGGCACATTTACATTAATGTTGATTAATGTGCATTACCCCTGTAAAAATACATTTGTGAAGTTAAATAAGTAAAAATATACCATTTAGTGAAATGACAAAAAAAGAAGCTCTTTCCCCATCTGGCACGAGGCACGAGTCAGTGTGAGGTTGAAGTTTGCCTCAGCTCAATAACGCGCTGAATTAATGTCCCGGGCTCATAGAGGTCGATGGGTTTTTGATTGATGCCTTCCCTATTTTCACCAGGAGGAATCAGATGGGGGATGAATTGGGCCCCGTGCGACCCCCGGATCAGTCAACAGATGGGGGTTTATGATGGGAGCATCAGGGCACGCTGTTGGCCCACATCAGCAGTCAAACAGCATCCATCAGTGCAGTGGAGAAGATTATGCAGTCACTTAGAAAGAGAAAATCCCTCTCAGTGCACCATCTGAAAAACAATGCCCTCATAATACAAATGATAGAAATTAGAAGAAATTTTAAAATAGACATTTTCCCTTTTAAATACAACGTGACTTTATGCAACGGAGACGGGGACATTTTGTGAAGGATGACCATGTATTATTGATATTGTACATCATATTCCTCTTTAGCAGTTCATGTAATTCATGCATGTTTACACAATGAATAACGTGATTACAAAGTACACTTACTTAAATAGTTTGTTCTCATAAAAGTAGATCATACCCCAAAACAGATCGTGGTTTACAATATTTATCAACACAAACCTTGCAAGAATGACTACAACATGTTTGTCAGTGACGGAATTCTGATATACATTGACGCCTGAAGCAATGCTGGCACCTGTTTTCATTGTTTTGTCCAAACTTCTATTATGAAACTAAACAGTAATGCCATTCATGTTCATAAAGGAGACAGATGTCAGCCATCCTCATTGAAATAACATTGGTGACTTTGACTTATTTAGCCTGAGAAGTGATAATGTTTACGATGTGTATTTCAATAATTGGTTTCCAATAACAGATTCCAGACTGCATGACACAAGTTTCTGTTGGAAATTATTTGCATGGGATAATCACAAAAAAGAAGTAAGAGCTACCAAGGATATACCTTTTTAAAAATATAAGTACATAAGATGAGAATAGGCTGTCCTGAATGCTATTTGACTCAATATCAGTGCCATCAGGGATGCTCAAACTATTTATTTGTAGTTACACTTTATTATCTTTGTTGTGATATAACTGCCTTACATGTAAGTTCTCAGAGAGAAATGTTATAATTGTCTTCATGTTGTTGGTTTCTGGTGCTGCAGGCAGAATGGTGACCTACCCTATATCTATATAAACTTCAAGTATTGCATCTTTGGTCTCTGATCCTTCCCATCTGACATGGACTAAGGATACAAAAAACACATTTTCCAAGATATTTAACCTAATAATTGAATGCACAAAATAACTTGAATTTTAATTCCCCCCGCCCCCCCCCAAATGTAAAAAGACTAACCACCCATCAGCACTTTCCTCTTCACACATTAATAATTATTTTAATACTTATTGTCAAGTAAACGTAAACCAATGTAGGCTATACATGAATATTAGCTGAGAAAACTGATCTGAACACAGCCACGCATTACTAAAAATATATAGATTCATGGAAATTCCCAAATGCTTTATTGAAAATGTGATCTATTTGTATGCGTCTGGAAACGGCCCTGGTTCAGTACTATATATAACATGTTAGCGCTTGTGGAAACATTCTGCCGAACCCCCTGCGCCTCAGGCAGAACATCATGAAAGATAGCTCTGCAGGTCTTTCTCTCTGTTAGCATCTGCTGAAGATTAGCCACTCCGTTGACTGACAGAACATTAATCCACATGAAAACAATGCACTATGTTGAGAAATTTACAGTTCAGTGCATCTCCTTACATAACTCTTTGTTTTCATTCCACACATTACAACTTGACGTAAATGTACGTTTTCTTCATTTGTAAGCATTTGCTTTTTTCTATAAAATGACACATTTTGCAACAAAAAACAAGTATGAATTTGAGACTATATATAAAATGCACATCAAGAATCTTAATGTTCATGTTCTAATTTAAATGTTTGTGTGTGCAATGCCATGGAGAAAGTATTTCATTATTTTGGTACAGCATACCGATAATAAAGCTGAAAGGACACACAGATCTGCATGTTTGATCAGAAGTAAAGATCTTGCAGAGCAGCAAACTGAGGCTTTGCACAGGCGTGTGTGTGACAGATAGATCTCTATGCACACTTGTGTTGGCAATTTAGCTCACTCTGTCCTGCAAACAGAACAATAAGAACTCACAAACACAGCCAGTACAAAATAAAAATAATACTGTGTCTTAAAAACAAAGCATTCTGGAATTTAAACATCAGTCAAATAACCAGGACAGACTACAGTATACGTAGGTTATTTCAAAATGACATCAATGTAGAAAGGCTTATTAATGACATCAATGTAGAAATAAGTAGCAGTGTGGTGGATGGATGTCAATGGTTTTTAACTTGCAGTACACATATGAATTACATATCCATATTCTTCTGGATTTACTTGTCACATGTAAAATAAATGTACATGCAAGTAATTTGCTTGGACATTTGAAAATATTGTACACAATATGTCAAAACATGGTAATATAAATAGGGCAGGAACATCAAATTTAGTGACAAACTTGACTCTGAGCCATCCAATACACCTCTATGACAGATCATAAAGGAAGCAAATGGCGAATGGTTACCCAGCCCTGGCCTCTTCTGCCAAAGTGCAAACAGAGGTGTATCTGTTAAAGTGAGTCAGACAGGAAATCACTACAAGAGTTCCAGAACCCACACAATCTGGTCCATTCACACCATCCAACACTGGCAGGGTACGGGCCAGTGAGAAGCCAGACGCCCCCACCCCCACAGACATATACATATCCTAGCAAAGAAAAAGTTAAGTATACGTATGATTTTTAAGGAATTGTCCCTTCCATCATTTTGCACTGGATCTGGCACTGTGTTATGTAGCAACCCAGCATTATTACAATATCCAGGTCAGGTGGCCCCAGCACTGGTTCGTGGACTTGGCAAGATGGCAGACACGCCCTGGTACAGTATGTTGTCCGGTTGCATCAGACTACCCGTGTCATATCGGTACAGGATTCCAGCGCACGGCTGGGCAGATGCACAAAATGGCCACGTCTCTCCTTCCTACTCTCTGCCAATTAGTCTATCCCATCTGGCACTGCCCGCATCAGGGGCAAATGGCAATTTAATACATACTGAGTAACCTAAATAGATCTATTTGCAGTGGCAGCTCAAACAAAAGAACAATAGCAAGCACCCAAGAGACCCAATGCGTGTGAAAGGAACAGTTCAAGCAGAAAGACACAAGTTATTCATTTGGCCCACTGCATGCTAAACAAGAGGCAGCATGGCTGCACTTTATAGCAAGCGGATGTTATGGCCTTTCAGAATGATCACATGGTTAAGTACACATAGATGTATGAACCAAATACATACCAAGGGGCGCTGAACATGTTGACAGGCCTATTCTGGGGCCTATTAATAATAATAATAATAAATAAATAAAAACTACAAACACTACTCTTCAGAGTCACCTCTGGAAGAAAAGCCAATCTTGCATGCAAAGTATTTTCCATTGAATAAACTGGTTCAATACTTAAAATGGCAAGGGTAAAAGCATATAAAATGTAACTGGGTACAATTTCATTTGATAAGTGTATTCCTGTTTTGTGTGAATGGGAATGCAAATGGAACTCAACCTTCTGGCAATAGTTGTTCACCTTACAGAATCACAATTTAGGTCTCTTCCATAGCATAAACAGAACAATTGGTAGGCATTTGAAAATACATAGTACATATATGAAATGCGTGCATGCACATATTGTATTTTAATGCAAAACTAAATGCATATCATTCAATTGTTCCATTTTAAATAATATTATTTTCACAGAACCATCAGTTATTACTCAATGTATACAAAAAACGTATCATAGCTTCCAGATTTATGAATATCACATGCAGATCCAAGTACCTACATGCAAGGGTTGTCACATTGAATGAAACAAGTGCTCCAAAATGATAACTGTTCAAATGTGTCCTTACAGGGTTGTCACCCTCAGAGCAGGGGCATGCAATTGTGTCAGTTTACATGCAATGGGCTAGGCAACCTATAGGCTCCATTGCACTCTGTAGAGAAACAGTTACATAATAAAATGTATCTTATAATACACCATGTAAAATAAATGCACAAGGAAAACGGTTTATTATATAATCGAATATATTTATTGCATATGCTTCAATGTGTGTTCGTCTTACAAAAGCAAATACATTTTCAAACTTGTTAAGATTATTTGCTGGTGCGTTAACGAAATGTCATTTATTGGGCTAAATAACGTACTGTAGGCCTATATAAAATAACCCAGCAAGAACTTTCACTTGGTATAATTACCCATACTGACACCCTGGTAACATTTGAATTTACAAATATGTAACGAGGATATGAAAATAGTAACTACACAATACAAGAATTATTTTTATATTCGTTTATCGTTTCCCCAGCTTCGCACGTGGTTTGCGGTTTTTACCACCTTTAGCGGACCCAGTTCCTTTGCCCTTTTTCCCTGAAAAATTACCCTTTCGACCCTTCTTTCCTGGTCCTCCTTTCTTTTTGGAACCAGATTCCATGTCCTCTTCTCTCATTTGTTTGTTCACCGCTTTGCCGATGTCCAGTCGGGGCTTTTTGCTGTCCATAATTTTCAAAATGTCCAGCTGCTTTTGCCTTTCAGTCGAGAAGTCACCAATAAGAGGCTGAAACTTTCTTTTCTTCCCAGTGTTTTTGGGCGCTTTCTCCTTTGGCAGACGGTCTTGAAATTTACCCACCGAAGCGGTGGACATCTTTGCAACATACACGGCTTTCCCCAGGTCAGATTTGGACTGCTGTCCGGTCGGTTCAAGACCAACCCCAGGCACTTTAATCTTCTGTGCCCTGGCAATGTTCCGCAAACGATTGAACTCGTTTTTCGCCACTCTCTCGTTCTTAGCCTTGTTGCGCTTCGCGAACTGGTCCTCGTTTGGATCCGCGGTCTCAGGAACTTCAATAAGCCACTCTTTCGTATCATCGCTGGCACGGTCGTAGCCCCATCGCCTTTTCCATCGCTTGTGCACGTCGTCCCACACCAAGTTAGTTTTCTTTGTATTCTGTATTCCCTTCAGTTTTGCGAACTCCTCCCATCTGGTCGGGGGTCTGGGCTTCGGTGGTGGCTTTTCCCTGGGCAACCGAGTGGTCGCTTCGGGTAATTTGGCAACTATCACCTCATCTACTCTCTCGGTGGGCAATTTCCACATTTCGTTGATCAGCAGCTGCGTGTTATCCCGGGCCAGAGAGCGCAGAAATTCGTCTTTCTTCTTCTCTCTGAACTCTCGAACATTAGGCGGATTCTTGTCTAAAGCAAGCATGTTGCCGAGGTCAAATTCTAGATCAAGCTCTTTGATGACTGTGATACTTTTGAGTTTATCTGCTTCATCTTTCTCGGCTTTTGCCAACACGTCTTCTATACTGCAAGCAGCCATTTTGAATGGCAGTACACATGTCCCCACACGTGCTACGTAATAGATAAATTGAAAGGTTAAATGGATTTTCTTCCGGGTCTTCATTGCAACTGCAACTTCGGTTGCCTCCACGAGATGGGGCGATAGTACTAGTGGTGGACATTATTGGCTTGGCTCCTATGTAGCTCTTTCGAGACTTTCCCCCCTCTGGTTCCACCAAAAGCATTGAATTAGCAAAGAGGTTAAAGCCCTTAATCAATCAAACTGTGTATTAATGTGGTGTTCATTGCGTCAGCCATATATTTCACAAAATGAAACTTCCTGTACTGTGTAGACTAGCTCGTAAGCCTGCAGTAAGTGAACAGAACTCTGCCTACAAATACAAGAATCGTATCATGGGCTAGGTTGCTACTTCGTCAAATAAGCTAGGTCTATTTCAATAGATGGAAAATACACTTGTTGCAAATGTCATCTACGTTACCTTTTCACCCGGGTAGCAAAATTAAGGACTCTTATATTCTGCTGAAGTGAATCTGCTCCCGTAGTAAAAAAAAAAAAGTCACGGGCTCCTGAACGAACTAAGTTTATACCTTAAAAGGGAATTCCTCTTGCGGCTAAGTAGCAAGCAATCTTGCAAACGGTACATCTGCGATTTTAAAATCGCCACTTCAACTAAACTGTCCAGATCAGGTTAGGATGCTTCGAGGTAATTTTCCACTATAGATCGAATAGCAACGTTTCCCAAAAACAGGTGAGTTATTGGCGATGCAGTATAGTCTCACCCGCTGTGCACGCATTGTCTGAAATCCACTTACGGAGCTACATTGTGAACATGGTGGAAACAAATATCATTCAGGTAAGGAATATAGCGATCTTACTTGAAATATCCAATTCACGGGTACCCATGATTATTTCCATTATTTTTTAACTTACGTTGACAGTTGGTCTAAGAAATCATAATCACTTAAGATGGAACGCATGAAAAAAACATTATGCACTTAACTTATATGATTAAAAACGGCAAAGTGCATTTGTCAAAAATGTGACGTGTTAAGTGATCCCTAGAGGGATTCCGTGTACATCTCTGCCTGTCAGTCACAGTTTGTTATTATCATATGTGCCAATCACACGTCATGCCACAGCCCTCAAGAGCAGCCACACAAAGCAAAGGGGAGGCATTCTAGTGCTATATGGGGCTTCAGCAGGGTCAAGCCGCTAAAGTGTTGAGGTCTCACACTGCATCGCTGATCCTGGTGATCACAGCTGGAGTGGGCTGAGCTGGGCTCTGGGGCTCTGTAACTCAGTGTAGGCCTATACGCAGTGCCTACTCTGTGCGGCTTCTTTATGCTCCAGTCCAGCAACCTGTAGGTGCACTTTTTGATGCCCCTCAGTAGTTGTGTCCCAGTGAAGGAGATCAACCGGCACCACAATTTGATAGAAACAATTAAGACTATTTCAAAACAAATCATAGTCAATTGCAAAATTGACTATGATTTGTTTTGAAATAGTCTTAATTGTTCAACAGTAGTTGTTTGTCCTGGTATGACAGTGTCCCAGTGAAGGAGATCAACCGACATCACAATTTGATAGAAACAATTAAGACCATTTCAAAACAAATCATAGTCAATTGCAAAATTAAGAACGTGTCTGCTCAATTCTCCAAAACCTTTTTCTTCAGCTTTTCATGTTCGCTCTGACGGACAGACAGAGAAAAGCCGTCTTAGAGAAACAGTCTTATGAAATTCTAAATTTGAAACTGTAGACATAAACATCCAAGTTGACTTTAAGAATGAGGAAACTTAATTTGAGCTTTGACTCCAGCTTTCATCTCTTTGGAAAAGGAAACATTCGGGCCAGCGACACCCCCCCCCCCCCACATTCCAGCAGAAGCCTGTTCCATGAGACACAGGACCTGCCTCCGTAGTGTATTATTCCTCCTAGTGGTTCAGGCTCAGCTTGTCAGTGAGCTGTTGTTGGGCATTTTTCTCATCACGGCCACAGTTACGCTAGAGGTAATTATTTCCATTACAGCGGAGGAACAGGAGTTCTTTGAAGGCTAACCCTGCCAACCCATCCCACTCTCAAATCCGTAGGAAGAGAAATCACTGCGTAGCCACCGCCCTCACCTAATCAGCGTGGTATGAGAATTGTGGAAGAGACTCATTTTTCTCTGGAATGAAATACCTGTGAACGGCGTATCAATGAAGAGGGCAATTCCAGTCACTGGGAAGTTTCCCCTTTCATTTGCTGCTCATTACAGGTTCCAGTTGTTGTATTTTGTAGGACAGATACCAAGCTGTGCCACAGCTGGAGGTAATCAGGCAAAGTAAAATGGTGAAGTGACAAGTACCATCTGTAAGCGGAGTGGCCCATATAGAATGATGTGTAGCCCCTTAAAGCAATATGCATTTTAAGCACCTTTTGTATCGATTCCCATTCAGAGTAAATCACAATTCAAGTCCCCTATATTTGTAGAAGCACTTAGATTCACAATGCCATTATATATTTGTGGATCATTTCGTAAGTTACTATTTGCCATACAACTAAACCAGCTAAATTATGTAATGATTATGTCAATATAAAATAACAGAAACACCTCAATGCTTTAATTACAAAAACATTAATTGGGCTTACACACATTTACATATGGCCTGAATATATATACATGTGAATGTTAAAAGTCATATCTGTCAGAAATATAGACTCATACAATAATGAATGCAGAGTAGAAACCATTGATCTATTTGTTTAATTTGCAGTATCATTGATATTTGTTTAGTCGGCATCCAAGATTTATAATTTGTTAAATTACACTCCTGGCTTCTTTCACAGCTTCTAAAAACACTAAATTCAGTTTCTTTGATATAGAGATTCTGCTGAGACATATTAGGCTGTAAATATCCCATGCAGAAGGACAACTACACATTTAAAGTACAGTGAGGAGCCCTATCTGATCAAAGTGCATATTTAGAAAAGTCACGCTTTTAAAAGCATCGTTGCATTAACTCATTTGCATTTTCCTGTCAATTGTTCTGTCCATGGCGATGCAAAACTGAATTTCGAGACCTGAGAATTACAGGGCTCTATCTGCCGTTTCGACAGTTCAGAGATATTGAGCTTTAAAGTTCTTGCCAGCTCATTGGTTTTTATCACTTAGACCTTCCAAAAAACAGGAATTACACCCATATTTTAAATATTTAACTTTTTTTTTAACACCACACACATGTAAGGAATGATAAATACAGCATTTATTTGCATACAACTCATTTTCAACAATAATGAGCCCCTCTCACGTCATGCACAATTTGTACCTGTCGACCTCTCTGCTTCGTTGTTTTTTCTTCAGTGTAAAGGAATTGTTGTGTTAGCAGGGGGATGGTGAGACGCATCACAGCGCAGTTACGAATATCTGAGGAGACAGGCGGGAGAGCTACTGAGAGAAGCTCCATACAAGTTTGTCAGCTTCAGAAAGAGCAATTTCCCTGATGCCCTTTTTAGTATCTCCATAGCATGGGACAGACAGCTTAATCTTCCTGAGTATTTCCATACTGTGCACAGGAAATGGCACACGTGCCGCTTTCTTGTTTGGTCACGAGGTTAGAGAGTGGTGCTCACTGCCCAAAGTAGATAAACACAGGTACAATGGAGCCAAATAGGGTGAAGGGGAGAGAGAAAGGGAGGCAACAAGAAAAATGACTCTGATACCATGTGAATAGCTCATTTTTTCTACTTCTTTTTTTGTTTGTGAGTTGACAGGGTAATTAATATCACTCTAATAGGAAGTGCAGCTGATGTGTCTGCCCGTTTAGAAGCCTCAGACGACATGCAATATATATTTTTTTTACAGAGAGACAGTCACTGAATAAGCAGGGTTTTATTTGAAGACCATGCGATAAGCGGTAAACCTGTCCCAAGTGTTTCAGCGAAACTGAAATACTGCTGGCATTTCTGCCTCTTTGCCACTTCAACTCCAGTTTCGTTTGAATTGAATCCAGGCAGTCGAAATGACACCGGCGTTTAACTGAGTCTAAAGAAATGGCGCGAACGAAGAAACAGTCTCTTTGTTTGTAGTACAGAATACCCACAGCACAAGCTGGCAAAAATGAATAAAACTGGTGTAAAAAAACAGTTATGCCTTTTGGAGACATTTATAGCAGCGACCTTCCAAGTGCTCATCACACCTTAAGGGGGAGAAGACATTGCTGTTAAAGCTGATGCGGATGTTGTCATGGCTCATAGGCATATGATTACAGTTCTTACACCGTATTTTGACTCAGTGAGCCCACTCAGTTTAAAACTCTGGCAGCATTCTGTGCTGCACAGGGTGGTATTGTGCCGAGCCGAATGAACAGACCTGTTAATAAACGGCTGAAAGTTCTGATTTCCCACCAAAAATCAAGTGCTGGGACGGAGCAACAAGCAGCAATGTTTTATTTTTGGGGCGCACTAATTATATTCGGCATTAAACTGTGAAAGTGGAGGTGCTGACAGCCGTGGAAATGAGACCACAAATAACGTTTCTATCTGCGCCTGCAGGTAGTGCGCCGGTGAACATCTTAATGAATAGCTGGCAGACTCGGCTGACGCATATTCTCCTGCCACTTCCATGGCGTCACTGAACGAAACGGAGCGCTTTTGTCTTTTCCGAAGCTTTCTGCGTTGTCGACGCGTCCTTTGGTCCGTGCTATCCACGGCAGAGTGGCTTGTGTAAATTCCATCACCATTTGGGCGTCATGCACCCATCACCCACGCTGTCATGAATCTAATCACTGCTGGGTTCAGCAGAGGTCTACTAAACTGCATACTTCTTAGGTTCATCACGCAGTCAAGCCCATTTTGTCTAAACTCACTCATAAATTCTAATTGCCTGCGGACATTTCTCTTTCATCAAAAATTCAGGTTCATTTTTCTAAATAAACATAAACAAGAACTTGATTTAATTAGACATGCCCCGTAGCTGCACCGTCATATTTGCAACATTTTATATTTAGTGGAGCTGATGTTATATTATTCATCGCAGGTGACTATAGATAAAATTTCACCCCCCCCCACTGGCACTGTGGCACATCTTTGGAGTGCAGTGAGTTTTCTTAACGATTACAGCTGTCTGTTTCACTCCTCAAAGAAATACACAAGTTGAAACAAGGCACAGTATTCGTTCGGTTTCCTGTGTTGTGCGATAGGACCTGTCAATATTCGCAGATCACTAGGTGCTGCTGTGAGTATTTATTTCTCAGCTAAGGTCAAACTGTCGTACGTAGCTCTTGGGTAGCAAGCCTCTTTCCGTAGGCTCACTACTGTAACACCTTGTGACTGGTGGCACCTTGAATGAGTGTTCCCAATTGTGATCCATGAATCACGGAATCGCGGACGTCACCTAGCTGGCGGCTAAGTATTCTGAAATCAGCCATCGGCTTTGCACTTGTCTTGGTGACATATTGTGGTTGACCCATTGTAACCGGGAGAAAAGAGACCATAAAATGGTAGACTTAATCACAGGACCTTGTGATGGAATCAAAGTGACTTTTTATAGTCAGATTGATGGAGCAGAGCTGGTCTGACAAATATAGAAGGCAATGGTGTTACATAAATAGAAAAGTTAACTGACCTACTTTTGACTGCTTTTGTTCACCCTAACATCTTTTTTATTTTTATTTTTTTATTTTTTTACTTTGACCCTGGCTGTAAACAATTCAGTGAAAAGATTTATTTTATCATCTGACTCTTGTGCAATCAGCAAATGGATTGCATGCGTTTTCTGAAAGCCTCATGTATCTCCTGTTTCTCATTTGAGTGTGCAGCTGCAGATTTTAACAGTAGATTCAGTTTGTCAGTAGATTCAACAGGATTCCAAATAATTTTCTATTCCCTCAGACCTTTCACATTCAGGTTCTTCCTGAAAGATTCTTATTAAGTCAAACTGTAACACATTTTATACTAAAAATAGGGCCTTTTCCTGAGAGGACATTATTTTCTCCTCAGTGATACTGGGTGGACTCGTTTTCCAAGCGGGAGGCCTCCCGACCATGCCCGACTCATCGCCGCTCTGCTAGAAACTAGAGGCGAAATCGGCGAAGCACTTGTGAATGACGTCAAACGCCAATGAGTGGTTCCAAATGAGCCATGCCGGTTTTTGGATATTTTGCCTGTTTATACTCGATTCCAGCAGCGAGCTCCTCCCTCGCCCGCCACGTGATGCAGGATAGCCCGACATGGCCAAAACAAGTCCACCCATTGAAATAAAGGAGACAGAATCGGAGAAGACGTAGACATATCTGTAATTGTACACCTGTTTCGATTAAGCCCTGATGCAAGTCTTCTTAGTACTGCTCAAACTGCTCCGAGCTCTCCAGTGACAGAGATGGACTGAACAATCCAGGCCTAGAAAGACCCAGCCTGGTGACCGAGGAGCTAAAGGAAAACAAGGGGTATTCTACCACCAATTAAGACAGACAGCGCTATAGTGCAGTCACTAAGTATTTGGACAGTGACACAATTGACCAAATTTGATTTGAAAATTGGCTGCTTAACTATTTCTTCACCAGTTCTCTGTTGTTGCACCATTAGTTCATGCACAAGAAAGCTAACAAAAGGTCTAGAGTTGATTGTAGGTGTGGAATTTGTATTTGGAGTACGTTGCTGGCTCTCAACACGAGGACAAAATAAGTTTTATTATGCCTTCAAAAGTCTGATCTTCCCCATTCACCTTCATGGGGAACTCCAGTGTCTTGCACTCACAGTGCAGACATGTGCAATACAGGCTTCCAGGGCCGTATTCACTACTTAGGTTGGCTGAGGGTGTGCTTTCCTGTCTTGTTAAATATGCATGTATATGTTTGTAGCTGTGCTTTGGTAGCTGGTGGGTTAGGTTCCGGCTGTGGGCTTCCTGCCACCGCCCTTCCTTACCTGTGGAAGAGCAGTGTCACGGCTCTGGGTCACTGCATCTGGTTACTCTCAATGGCTGCAGATGTTAGGTGCTGCTGTGTTGAGAGGCTAGCTTCAGTTCACTCTTAAACTGGCATTCAGTACAGATGTTCAAAAGAGATGTCTAAGGTGGCTGAAAGAAAAGCTATAATAGAAGGTGCTCTTTGGTGTGAGGGTCTTGGTGAGTAAATTAACTCAAGAAAAAAACAATGCACTGTTATGATGACAAGAAAAATGTAATGCCTTTATTACTTGGCATGTTCTAAGAAAAGTAAAAAAACTGTGAACCATTTTGACAGAGCATTTGTCAGGGATTTAAAATAGTTGCACCTCATCACTTTTGGTCAGTTGCCTGAATTGTGACGTAGTGGTTATGTAAGTGTATCCGGGTCGGTCATTAGTGATAAGTTAAATCGGTTATGACCAAATATAGGGCAAATGACTTAAATATATGTATTGTATATGGTGTACTACATTTGTAATACAGTACTTAAGGATACAGTACTTAAGAATACAGTACTTAAAACAATGAAAATATGAGTGCAGTGTGTGGCACAGACTCTCGAGGCATTTGTCCGTGTGGGCAGGGGTTTGATCCCCTGCCATAGCACCTCTCTCTGTTGCCCTCCCTGCTTTCTACCTGTCTGAATAAAACTAAAAACAAAAGGGTGGTAGGCTCTTTATTCTTCTTTAAAAAAGAAAATCTGTAGATGCGTTGATCCCAGTGTGGACAGCTGTGTTTATGTGAAATTGATTGTACACCTTTTGAGTGCACCTTTCGGCTGGAGTTTGAAAAGGAAGAATGACTATGCTTCTTTCAGTCCATTCAGAGATTTCATAAAAACTACTTTGGATGACATGTGTAGTGTCAGATTGTCTCGAGGAAATGTCCATAGTGCTTGGTTTTCCTATAATTGGACTTCGCCGTTCTCACCGTCACTCGAAGAAACTGGAAGTGACTAAAGATTTTACTGTTCAATTTTCATTAGTCTGTGAATGGTGCAATTTAAGAAAAAGGCTGTGAAATAAGTAGATAAAGAATGTTTTTTGTCTGAGGAAAAGCCATTGTTGCTAGAGAATGTTTCATAGTTGCATATTTGCATGCATGTTTGCATGGCAGGAAAGTATTTTTAAGTATTTCACCAATTTAACTTTTAGTTGATTTGAAATTGTTTTGAAAATCTAGTACTGGGAGTGTTACTTACATTACATCACATTAAATTAATTTATCAGGTGCTGTTATCCAGAACGATCTACAATATAGGATGTAGTATTAGAAGTTATTATTTTTTTAAACGTTTGTCTGAAATCAGAATATGGATCATTGCACACAAAAGCTATAAGCTTATTAAGAAAACGGTGTTAGTCTGAATTTTATTCTTTACAATACCCATGCAGTTGACGCCTGAGTTCTTATAATAAATGAGGGTTAAGAATAAAAATGAACTTAGATTTTCTGCTTGATTTGGTTTTAAATGTTCTTTAAATACATTTCATTTATTCAGTTACTTTATCATTGTGACCGAAAAAGACTGAATGATTAGAAACAATTACCAGCTTTTAGATGAAAGCTTTGTTTTTCTTCTTCTTAAAGATAGGCACTTAATCTTTGGCAAAGTTTCAGGAAAATTCATTCATTCGGAAAGCATTGTTAAAATATCTCAAAAGTGTATAGTAAAAAAAAATGTTAGATATAAGTTATGTTATAAGTTATAAGACGGTTATGTAGGATAAAACTCGTAAGATTCACTTGGAAAAAGTAGGCCTATTTTTATGTAATCATATGTCATCTGCAAGCAATTTGCTGTTGAAAAATGGTGGTAGTAGAGAATGCTTTATGTGACAAATTCAAGTTATGTGTGGAACACTGTTATACACCGTCTTTGGAGAGATAAACATAAATCACAGTCCCATGTGCTAATGCCGAACCACTCTGCCTCTTCGCAATAAAATTAACAGATACTTGTGACACTTACTTACTTAATTACCCATTTTCTTCATTGTGGCTTTGGAAAGGTGATATGAATTCAGCTGTTTGCTTGCTGTATTCATGCACAATGAAGACTTTATAGAAGTCTGGGCTTACAAGACAAACAAGGAAATTAAGCTTAACACTACCTTTCTGTTGTTCTGTGACATTGGGCCTTCAGATCTGAGAGTCTGGCTTCCATATATATATTTTGCTCACTTACAATAACCATTTTGGAAATTAAATTGTCTGTACACCTCTTTAGGTCATTCACATACTTGGAGAGACTCTAACGCTAGACTTGCAAACTGTCTTTTCCAAAAAAAAAATTTAGGCTACAGCTTAATTTTATTATTTTATAAATTTTTTAATTTATGTTTTGTATTTTAAATAAATTTGGCACCCAAAGAGGGGCTGAGCCTGTCTAATTCCAACCTTAATTTGGGAGGGCCAACTGTCTGCAACTGCAGTCCCGCTGCCAATTCTGGAGAGTGTAGAGCCCCTTTACTTCAATCATTGTCCTCTGGGGCTGATAACTGCTGGTTTTCCACCCTCCTTTTAACTGGGAGTCAGGTGTGAAGACAGTCTGGCCAATCAGTAGCACTAATTGTTCGGTTAATCACCTGGGAGAGAAGAAAACCAGGGCTGGATTTGGATTCGAGGGCCAGATTTGAGTATCCATGGTGGTGTAGACATCCACGGTTCTCCTCTAAAATATGCGGTGTGAACAGCTGCTTCTTTTCACACCGCAGGCTACGGCTAAGCTTGCATAGAGAGAGGCTATGGCTGAGCTCGCATAGAGAGAGGCTACGGCTAAGCTCGCATAGAGAGAGGCTACGGCTAAGCTCGCATAGAGAGAGGCTACGGCTAAGCTCGCATAGAGAGAGGCTACGGCTAAGCTCGCATAGAGAGAGGCTACGGCTAAGCTCGCATAGAGAGAGGCTACGGCTAAGCTCGCATAGAGAGAGGCTACGGCTAAGCTCGCATAGAGAGAAGCTACGGCTAAGCTCGCATAGAGAGAGGCTACGGCTAAGCTCGCATAGAGAGAGGCTACGGCTAAGCTCGCATAGAGAGAGGCTACGGCTAAGCTCGCATAGAGAGAGGCTACGGCTAAGCTCGCATAGAGAGAGGCTACGGCTAAGCTCGCATAGAGAGAGGCTACGGCTAAGCTCGCATAGAGAGAGGCTACGGCTAAGCTCGCATAGAGAGATGCTACGGCTAAGCTCGCATAGAGAGAGGCTACGGCTAAGCTCGCATAGAGAGAGGCTACGGCTAAGCTCGCATAGAGAGAGGCTACGGCTAAGCTCGCACAGAGAGAGGCTACGGCTAAGCTTGCACAGAGAGAGGCTACGGCTAAGCTTGCACAGAGAGAGGCTACGGCTAAGCTTGCATAGAGAGAGGCTACGGCTAAGCTCGCATAGAGAGAGGCTACGGCTGAGCTTGCATAGTGAGAGGCTACGGCTGAGCTTGCATAGAGAGAGGCTACGGCTAAGGCTACGGCTAAGCTCGCATAGAGAGGGGCTACGGCTGAGCTTGCATAGTGAGAGGCTACGGCTGAGCTTGCATAGAGAGAGGCTACGGCTTAGGCTATGGCTAAGCTCGCATAGAGAGAGGCTACGGCTAAGCTCGCATAGAGAGAGGCTACGGCTAAGCTTGCATAGAGAGAGGCTACAGCTGAGCTCGCATAGAGAGAGGTTACGGCTAAGCTTGCATAGTGAGAAGCTACGGCTGAGCTTGCATAGAGAGAGGCTACGGCTGAGCTCTCATAGAGAGAGGCTACGGCTAAGCTCGCATAGAGAGAGGCTACGGCTGAGCTTGCATAGAGAGAGGCTACGGCTAAGCTCGCATAGAGAGAGGCTACGGCTAAGCTTGCATAGAGAGAGGCTACGGCTGAGCTTGCATAGTGAGAGGCTATGGCTGAGCTTGCATAGAGAGAGGCTACGGCTAAGGCTACGGCTAAGCTCGCATAGAGAGAGGCTACGGCTGAGCTTGCATAGTGAGAGGCTACGGCTGAGCTTGCATAGAGAGAGGCTACGGCTAAGGCTATGGCTAAGCTCGCATAGAGAGAGGCTACGGCTAAGCTCGCATAGAGAGAGGCTATGGCTAAGCTTGCATAGAGAGAGGCTACGGCTGAGCTCGCATAGAGAGAGGTTACGGCTAAGCTTGCATAGTGAGAGGCTACGGCTGAGCTTGCATAGAGAGAGGCTACGGCTGAGCTCTCATAGAGAGAGGCTACGGCTAAGCTCGCATAGAGAGAGGCTACGGCTGAGCTTGCATAGAGAGAGGCTACGGCTAAGCTCGCATAGAGAGAGGCTACGGCTAAGCTCGCATAGAGAGAGGCTACGGCTTAGCTTGCATAGAGAGAGGCTACGGCTGAGCTTGCATAGTGAGAGGCTACGGCTGAGCTCGCATAGAGAGAGGCATACAATTCTTCCCAGCGTATAATTTTCTCCACTTCCAGGTCCGTTGCTTGACTGCAGGCTACGTCTCGCTAGCTACTAGCACCTAGCACTGAACTGATCATTTACACTCTCATTACGTAGCACGAATGCTAGCTAATGACCACGAATGGGTTCAAAAAGATAGCTCATCTTTTCATAAACGTGCACAACGAAAGTGTTATCTGATTGGACATTGCTCAACTTTCCACTCATAGTTGAGCAGTGATTGATTATTTGTCCTGTTCGAGTGATGGACCTGGAAGTATCCGGGAAAAATGATACGCTTGGAAGAATTGTAGCCTACGCTTCACCGGCCCAAAACAGTAGAAAATCAGACCGGCCCTTCTGGCATTTGCAAGAACTGCCAGATGGCCAGTCCGGGCCTCAGTGGAGCTAAGGACCGAGGAAAGGACACAAGGAAATGATCCAAGGAGTGAAAATAAGTTATTGGACTGAACCCAAAGGGTTTTGTTTTACAGAATTGCATATCTTAACAAGGGGGATGATTTTCCCAATTTTTCTTAACAAGGGGAGCGGCACTCCCCCGCATTCAACGACAATTCAAACACCGGGTACAATACAAATAACATAAGTAAGGGAAACATATTCATCGATGTAAAAATATAGTTAATGTTTGCAATTTTTATGATGTTAAACAGGTACACTCCCCAGTAGTAGCCTAGCTAATCAAGACATCCAATTTGACATGTTTCTGTAAGGAACTCCCGGACCGTGGTGTTTAAATACTGATAGCAGTTTCCCAAATTCATTACAGGGGTGTGGGGCCTATTAAATGCCTAACTAGCCACAGCTCTTTTTTTATGCACTGTTTACACCCCCAAATGACACAGAATGTCACTAACTGTACATGGAAGGAAACGAACAGTGAGGATGAATTATTTGGATCCAGAGAAATGCAATGATTTCGCAGCATGGTGGAAATTCACTTGCCTTGTGGTTAGACTGTCCATCCCCTCTCACACCAGAAGATGGTGAGTTTAGTCTCCTGCAGAGTCACTCACACCAAAAGCTCCTGAGGCTTGGCACTGAGAACCAAGATGTGCCATGTATCTGACAGCTCATCCATTCTGTCCTGACCAGCTGCTTTACACCACTGTAACCTCTGACTAAACTCCAACACAGCCTCCATTGTCTGCATTTTTGGATAAATAATCCAAATGATGATTAGTGTTATGAAATCATTTTGATACACAATGTGTCTGTGCTGGACATCATAGGCGGCAGGTGAGAAGTTATTTCCATTGTGCAAAAGCAGGGATGAGCTGTTCTGGATGTCTCTGAGTCTGTACACACAGTTTCGCAGGCATGACAGAGTGATAAAGGCTTGTGCAGCATGAATACCAAACTTAATTTAGTGTGAAAAAGTCTAAACGTCATAATTTGTCATCATTTGTTATGTCTTGAAAAAGAACACCCTGAAATATACACAAAATATCACACACACACACACACACACACACACACAAATTTACTGGATATTGCAATGCTTAGTAAAGGTATGTTAGAACTTTTAAATCAATAATATCAGCCTTGATATTAAATGCCATTATTCTTTCATTTTATTTCTGTTTTCAAATCGGACACACCAAAAAGTGCATTATTTTGGTGAGACATGAAACGGCTGCTGTACCTCGGGTTTGAATTATGTCCTCTAATTGGAGCAAGCCAAGAACCTGCAGGCGTGGGATAGGCCCCCTGCTGGTTCCGCAGTAACAGTTAAAAAATAATAGGCCTGAAGGAAGTCCGATGCTTTCTTTTGCCTGTCAGGATTTGGCCCACTGATTTCAAAATGGTGATTTTATTTGTTATGGATTATTGAATATTAATAATATGTTTACTCATAAAACCCCTTTTTTTCTTTCCAGTAATGATATATATTTTTTGCAGAAGTTCTTCATCCTGCACTGCATTTTGTTTTCATAGATCAGACCCTCCATGTTTGTTTATATGGCCGGGTTTTCTCCACTGTATGTTGAATGTGACCAGATTCATAACATAGTGTGGGTCCCTCATACTCATAGCAAAGACCCACAAATGGCCAAACCTGATAATGATGGAAAATAGATACATTTATATTAGCTAAAGTATGGCTTAATATCACAGGAACAGGATTTTCATAATGACTATTTCCTACTTTTTTTGCTTTCCTCTTGGTGTGGAACAGACTAAGAGACACGCCAGGAGACTAGCTTGTCCACAGACTTATCTGCTCTCTGCCCTGAGATTTCTTTACCTGGGCCCAAAACAGCCCTGCAATTTCAATGTCAATTTACAAGGGTGCAGATTCACAAGTGCATCATCTTGAACATGTGTAGTCAGCTGGTTGTAGTCTGCCAGCTGAGCTACTGCAGAAGCTGCATGAGGATTTTGCAGCTGATGGACCAATGGGATCACTTGAGGGTTACCCAGTGGGAGTCCTGGCCACAGTAGGTACTGGCACAGTCCAAACTAAGTCAGGGCTGTAGGATTCCAAGCTTAATGTGGGTCGGCTCCTGGAACAGAAACAGCGGGAAGAGTACAAGGATCATTGAAGCTTTCCAAGTTCTGTGACATGCAGAAGTACTTCCCATTCACTGTATACTGTGGCTTCTCAGTTGTCGTCTGTTATTCTCAGACTTAAGAGAATATATTTATAATAATATAGTATTCATACTCAGTACGGTAATGTGCGCAACCTCAGGGCCATGTCACCTCTTATTCTTCACCGTTGCAAACCAGTGGAGTTGTAGTAGGAAGCGAGGGGGGTCCTGGGCTTTGCCATAGCGGAATAGATTAGATGAAGTTATGGTGGCTGCAATGTCAGGTCAATGTCACTGTGCAATATTCAATCCAAGTGCTGTTCCTCTGCTCCTGAGGTTTCTGCCATCAGGCAACAGGACTGGCTGTCAGTGCTTCTGGGGTATTTGGCCAAGGTTTATGTCCAAAGACATTTGTGGAGGAGAGGTCGCCAGGTTGCTGACACACCTGAACTCATTTTCACCATATGTTAGTTCCTGTTGCTAATGACAGTGAAACCTGTCTAAGGCGGCCACACAGGGGAGTGATGAAAAATGGCCGTCATGTGCTTCTTTATCCTTCTAGCAGAGAGCGTTATCAGACCAGAATACAAGTACAAATACACACGAAGCAACAAGGGGTAGCTATGACATAAGCAAACGCCAACAAAAATGATGGCGCACAGAACGTTAGCCAGCCAGTGGCTGGGTAGCTAGCTACTATGCTAGCTGCCACTGCAATAACTTTGAGAAAAAAAGGCGCTTCGGGGGACGCCGATGCCAGGATAGTAGAGAAAAGTGAAAGGGAGTACCAAAGACTGGCCATCATAGACAGGTGGTTGCCAAGGTTACCACGAGGCAGGTGTCACTATAGATGCTAAATTGACAGATCATCCAAGGCTTTTCAACTGATCAACCAAGAGGTAAATTTATAAAACTTGCTTAAAAAATTAAAACCATGAATGATATATAAAGCGAGATGTCACAGACCTCCCCCAATAATCCACCTTCTTAAGTTAAATTAATGCTGATTATGTTGCAAATCTGTTTCATTTCTCAGATGAAATAGTATTTGCAGATTCAACTCTGTCTCAGTTAATATACCTTGATCCCCTATTATGACAAGTCTTTGGTGTGTCAACTCCTTGGAGGCACTGCCAAAGAATATATCTGTCATTATCCATGCATAGCCTGTGGTGATATGCTTTTCTGGCACCTTTATCTGATATGAAATAAGAAAATAATGAAATAAATAAATAATACATAAATAAAGGATACAATAAGTATGCAAATGTTTAGAATGCGATTATATCACCCCAGATACATTCCTTTTGAAATGACGAATATGCTGTCAGAGTAGAAGGTTCTGTTGGTGGTTAAACGCAAGCTGGCAAGAGAGATCATCAGGGTTAGGCATTGATCCCTTGATAAATAGTTCCTTAGTGCACAAGAGGATCATTTGGAGTTCCATTATTTGTTTGTTATTTGAAGATGCAGTCAATCTTCTGTCAGAAACCATAAAAGATAAAAGGAGGAACAATCAAAATATGAAAACGTGGTTTATGAGCTCAGCTTATGGATCTCAGTATGTGAGAGCAGTGAATGAACCAAAAATGCAATATTTAGAAAATTGACAAGCGATTGGATTAGGCTTCTAATGAGGAATATATTATTATTTTTTTAAAACTTGTTAAAATGTATCTCTCTGAATGTCTTTAAATGATCATTTATAGCACACAGCAGAATAAAAGTATGTGTAGTGTGGAGGTAAGCATACAATGTTCTTATGGGGAGAGAAGCATATTCACAGAATGTACAGCTTGTGAATGTGGGTTTATTGCTGGAGTTACATTTTGTGTTAGTTTGGATTTGTAGTTTTAGAGACAACTCTGAGAATAAAAGCCCACCGAACATTTTAACGTCGGTTAGACGTCTAATCAGTGTCGGTCACGGAGGACGATATGCCGTAGATTAGTGGGGCAGAAATTAAGTTTTTTTGACATTGGTATATTGCAATATGGGGAATAGTACAAAACACTGATTTATTATACACAGAAAAGTGGTCGCGTCATGATTCGACGCCGATTAGCCTTGTAGCCGGATGCAGGTCGACAAATTGTTTGGGGGGAGAGGAGCCTTGCTGAAGGCACGCAGAACACAACTTTGGCTGAACGAACCTTAAAAAGATAGTTCCCTTTCTGGGTTTAAAAAAAAGAGTATTTCAGTTTTAGTGTATGTTTTTAATGGGTCCAGACAAGGTTTGTGTGTGATGAAGGATATTTGACATATTTACATATTTACATATTTACAGATGTTTCTGATGACTTTATAGCGACTGGGCAATTGTGGGTCCCTGGTTAAAAGCAGAAATACATAACTCCAAAAGCAGCCTGTGCAGTGAACTTAAACCTTAAAGATCCACAGTCTACATGTGAACAGATTCATTTTATAGCATTTATTTGCAATTATAAGCATAAATCTGTTTTTCATGACGTTAAATATTTTAAATATGCTTAATCGCACTCCAAGACTGTCAATCGAAAACCTACTCTAACACTCTAAATGACATGAGAAAAGATATTTCTGAAGCCAATAGGGACCCTTTATCTCTTTAGTTAGCAGTCAGCTCTTAATAATGGAGATAACATTGACATTATTTGCCAAGAATATCTTTTTTCACTTTACCAGAGTGATGCAAGCTTTGCTGTCAACATATTTTTATGACCGTCTAACTTGATGGTGTTAAACCCCCTGGGAACCATGGAAAATGGAATAAAGGTCTTCTTTCAGATTCTACAGTTTGACAAGTGACAAATTGGCCTTTTGAATGAGGAGCATCAGCCAGTCATTTTTCAGTCCCCAACGCCTAATCTCTTTCTATTTTTGTGACGTTTCAGCAAGCTAACTTCCACCCAACTGACGTCACATTCAGGTAGAAGATGAGACAAGCATTAGAAGACTTTAAAGGTAATATTAAACAAAGGGACGAGCAGTCACTTTCATGTCACAGATAGAAAATGATTCACCTTTGAGGATTAAAAGAGTGCTTTCTAGTTTCTTTTTGCTTTAGTAGACAGCCCTCTGTTCATTTGCCTGGAAGCTTCTTTCAAACGCTTGTTCAGATGGGAATATGAACTATTAACTTAAAAATGTCCTGCGTGAAAGATTCTGTCATAATGAATTCAACAGTCAACACTCTGTGACGGTAGCTAGTACGTTTGAAGCCTTAGCAATGGAAGAGGACTCGTACCCAGAGCCAATCTAATCACAGCGTGCCTTGTTATTTCACAGAATTGAGGGTCTGCTCGTCACTGAAATTTCCCATACCAAAAGGAAACATGAATAAGAATGTATGACTCATAAACTATATAGAAAATATAAACATGCATTATATACAAGAAGGTATATGAGCCTTAAAATTTGAATCGCTGCCTTTCACAATACAAAAAGGGTTTTGGAAAATGTTTTGATTAGCTGACTGAACAAGCTAAATAACATTACTTTATTGTAGGGAAGTGTCCTCAGCTAGCCAGCTAGATTAGTTACCTAACATAACTCAAGATAACTAACGTATGTAAAAGAAGGGGGTGATGAAATTATAAATGTGAAATGTATATGGGAATAACTATAGGCAGAAATGGTCTCTAAACCGATAAAGATCACAAACAGAGTCAGAAACAAGCTCCCAGATGAAATTGTCCCGTGGTGCAAAGTTGAATAAACTTTGCATCGATTGTCTTAAACTACTTACACTACATTCGTTTTGCAATGTTAGCAATGATAATAATATTTGTATAAAATGTATTTTTCTTTTTTTTCAGTTTTGATATGTTTTCTGTTTTGGGGATTGCTATAATGACTGCTAGCTGGCTAGATCTTTACTACCACTCACAGTCTGACTAGGTTCTGCTCTGTTACTGAGCTTGCTTGAGCAGGGAGTTCCTTGTTCTACCTCACTGACTGAGATTAGAAGGCAATTTGAAGGGGCCGTGGCTAATAAGACCTCTGCTTCTCTGTATTTCTTCCCTTGCAGCCAGGAGAACGTTTTCCCCCCATTTTTAAAATCATCCTCTTCATGATTCGAGCACTGCAAATCCCTTACCAAATCTAACCCAAAATGTGTACTGTAAAGACAAATGATTCGTTGTGGCAGATGAGCTACAGTGTCCCTAAGTTGGAGAATTTGGAATCACATTCACATCCAAAGTAGTTCCAGCAAAGTGACGTTGACACATAAATTCAGAGTCAGTATTTTTGGGCTTATTAACTTGTTTGTTAAGTGGGAAGGTTTTTTAAAATGCGGTATACAGGATATACCCAAGCTCGTTAGTTAATCAGAATCAAGTATCTGCCCAAGCGATGGTATACAGGCTGTCATGTGTCACATATGCTTTCTATGATATGTTCAATTTGTGTTGATGCAATGCATTTTCAGCTCTTTGCCCACCTGAGAGTAAGTATTGCTGATGGCCATGCATAGAGCGTGAGCTACACACGTTCTTTCTGTCAGCCTAGTGTGTAGAGATGCTCATTATTTCTGTAGAAGAATGGCCCTGTGGGCTGGGATCTTGAACAGCCCACCTCCCGTTGCCTCCCTGCTATGTTGTCTGTATCTTTCTAAAAAAGAAGTGACCGGCATCCCAGGGTCAGCTGCGCTGGACTCGGCGCAAACTTTGCGTGACGTCAGGGCCGCAAAGTTGGCTGATCAATGCCCCGCAGTGATTAATGCCCGAAGCGTGTCTCTCCAGTCTGTCACACAGCTACATTTGCTAATTGCAGGCACCACCAGCTAAAATGTCAGTTGTGTAGAACATGACAGATGCCCAGTTGCATAAAATTCAGAGCCACTCTCCTTTGCTATAAATAATTCAGATTACACACAGAACCCTTTTTTTGAAAGTCCCAGAGCAACACACGGTCTGTTCTGCAAATTCAATGAGCTTTTGGTCCTTTAGTTTCACGTTTTGATCAACATTAAGCCGTTTTTTTATTTTTTATTTGTAAGGGCCTTTATGAAGTTTAGTTGTGGTTCAGACATAGTATCAGGATCCCAGCTCATCTCCTCAGTAAAACATCTTATTCATAGAGGTGTGCTTGTGTTTTATATGTCACTGTGTAATTATATGTCACTGTGTAATTATGATTAGTTTTCATATATGTTAGTGTCTCCAAAAATAACGTGTAGATGATTCAGTTAGCCCAGGACTTAGAGATGGTAGTATTAACTTAATTAAAGCTGAAAGCTTGATTCAATTTTGACATAAATTTCTATTGACTTCAAAAAAAGAAAAGAAAAATTCAGCGAGACATAAAATATCTTTCCAGAGAAGTTCTGGGGGTTGAGAGGGGAACATTTTTGCTGGGAAAAATAATGTTTGTTTGGTTCTTATGACGCAGAAGTTGTCTGGTATACAGATAGAAGAAGCCCCCACAATTACTCACAGGAGTGAAGATGTTTCATTGCTATACGTAATGAAGGAGAAAGTGACAGGTTCTTCCAGTGTGCAAACTGCAATTAAAATAAGGGGAGGTCAGCAGGAAAATTCCAAGTAGACTTATTTCAAATTGGATCCTCTGTGGTGAATAAGACGACGAATGCAAAAGACATCTGTTTGAGCTCTAAGGTCACCAATGAAGTGGACATAGACTCCTACTTTTCTTCTATAGCTGTTTTAATGGATCTCCTCATAGCTAATAATAGAACTCCTGGACACATAATACCATTCATTGTTGTCACAGAATATCATATGGCACAAATCACTAGCGTGCTACTTTTTAGCAGTTAAGATAATCCTTTCAAAAAGAATGGGGAACTCACATTACTGACTCTTGTAAACAATGTGAGCATCTATTGATATCAAACTCTCAAGTCTGGTTTCCTTATAATGAATGACCTCTTTGTGCAGACACCTCAATCCATTAGGACATGATGAATCCCCTCCACCCCCCCCTGCATTTTCTCCAAAAAGATGCTGTCAGAAGTGTGGCCCTTGCAGACAGGCCTCATTTATAGTTTGGAGAGGATGGATTTATTTTGAGGTGCATTAGCAGGCGTTTGATGGCGGCTGTACGGTTGGTTTACAGAGATTATCATTATGAGCACAGTGGAGTGCGTCAGCATCGGACTTCAGTTCCGTCTCCGCTGTCGTTCAGGCCTTAACTTAGTTGGGAGACGGCCGCAGGACATGAATGCATAATTTGTCTCTGTGTCCTTCTGCCTGTGTGGGGACGTAACTAAGTCAAGCTAAACACTGCTCAACAGGGCAAGGACGGGGCTACACTGTGTGTGTCACAAACACATGCATTCAAGTATGTATGTGCAGATATCCATATAAATGAATTGTGCGACTCAACACAAATGACTAAATTCTATAAGTCGGCAATGTGAACTTGTTATATTAGGAACACTTTAGTTGTTAACATTTCAACTGTATTTGCAACAGAACTATTTTATTGCTTTCCCCTCCCAAAGTTATTTCCAATGAGGAACCACCAGGTTTTAGGGAATCCCCACGGTTTTGGCTAGTAAACATCTGCGTAGGTGTTACAAGCACAGCTCAGTGAACTGCAGTAATCAGGAGAAATCGAACACCCCCCTGTTTGCACTTTAATTACAATGTACTCAAAACTCCAAACTTTGATGAAAGGTGGTTTGGTAACTTGGTTGAAAATGCTTGTCTCAGTTTTTTGTTGTTGTTGTAGTAGTGATTAAACAACCTTATATTTGCTTTCCCAAGCCTACACAATTATCAATAACTGGGAGATCATTTGCAGACGCTTACTTCATGAAATGAGTCACATTTTTTTAAATTGAATTTGGTGGCACAGGACTAAAGTTTCTAGCTTGGAACTAAATATATTTTTCTTGTGGAATAATCGGACACTAACCGGTAAAATCTCAAAAAAATATAAATGTACGATTACCTCTAAAAATACATATTTTCTGGGATTTGAGGTGCTTTTAAATACACTAAAATGACAATATAATTACGATTGCTCATAATTTCTTTAATGTTACTTTTGACTTACAAAGACATTCTGTGAAGGATGTTTGAGTGTGAATATATACACATGCTACTCATAAAGAAAACAACTGCCTTTGAAAATATGTAAATGTGGACAATTAGGCAATCACAAGAAGACGCAGTCATTAATTTCAGGTATTACTCATTATTTCTATACTTATATAAAGTAAATGTAAGTATATGTAAGCTCTATAAGGGGCACTTTCTTGTGTTACCCTCATACGATCATTCTTTTCTGTATGTGGGGGCACACAGAATGAATGGTCCTTACCTGACACCACTGCAAACAAAACAGAATCACACCATCGAATGGTGCTGTATTTCACTATATCGAATGGTGCTGTGTTTCTCTATATCGAATGGTGCTGTATTTCACTATATCGAATGGTGCTGTATTTCACTATATCGAATGGTGCTGTATTTCACTATATCGAATGGTGCTGTGTTTCTCTATATCGAATGGTGCTGTGTTTCACTATATCGAATGGTGCTGTATTTCACTATATCGAATGATGCTGTATTTCACTATATCGAATGGTGCTGTGTTTCTCTATATCGAATGGTGCTGTATTTCACTATATCGAATGGTGCTGTGTTTCTCTATATCGAATGGTGCTGTGTTTCTCTATATCGAATGGTGCTGTATTTCACTATATCGAATGGTGCTGTATTTCACTATATCGAATGGTGCTGTATTTCTCTATATCGAATGGTGCTGTATTTCACTATATCGAATGGTGCTGTATTTCACTATATCGAATGGTGCTGTATTTCACTATATCGAATGGTGCTGTATTTCACTATATCGAATGGTGCTGTATTTCACTATATCGAATGGTGCTGTATTTCTCTATATCGAATGGTGCTGTATTTCACTATGTCAATTGTTGCGTACCACGAAATAGTAGTATAGTATATTAGAGAGTAAATTCAAGCAATTGCGTGCTTTTTCTTGACACAAAACAAAGATGCTTTTTGGGCATGCATCGGGCGACAAGCAGGAATACACCCTGGGAAGGTTGCCAATCCATCGCAGGGCATACATCACACATACATCTTATATTTAGTAACTTTTTATTTTTTTTGTATTTTATATTTAGCTCTGAAATGCATACGTTATTGTATTTTATTTTTTTCACCTTTCAAGGGAGTGAATTGTCCTGGTGTGCTGCAGGACCATGGACAGCGTCAACACCACTCACAGGCATGGATGAAGCTGTAGAATGGTGCCTTAATGGGTCATTAAAGGGCTTTTTTCTACCTTCCCTTCACCAGTACAATACAATAATACCAGTTTATTTGGATTCAGGTCCCTGATTTGCTGGAATATTATTGCAAAAGTACCAGAAAATTAAGAAAACATGAAAGAAACAAAAAAAAAATAATGCGATATGTGAAGACTACTGAAAACATGTATACACTTGGGAAAAAGAAACAAATTGATTGTGATTCATACAGGTCAGTGTCGCAGCCATTGACGTGGAAAATGCGTCAAAGAACATCTGTTCGTATATGGTGTCTTCACACTACTTTCATAGGCATGCATTACAAATACCTCTTACGCCTTTGAGGAAGTACAAAAGGAAGGACGTCATTGTTGAGCACCCTTTAAAAACTTGAGAAATTTAAATAACTTAAAATTTCCTCCGTCCCTTGCGCTGAATGTAAAGTACTGACGACATAAGGCTGTTGTTTCATATACCCGTCCTAAAGGTCCGCAGAGCATTATAATTTTTTTCTTTGTTAGAGACTGACCTGTGAAAATATTTTTCATTGGTGACATTTACCTCTAATTGACTATTTACGGTCATACATCACAATCAGGAACAGGATGTCATCATTGCCTCTTGCAATCACTTATTTTGATGACACCCGGCAACACAAAAAATGAGCAAACCATCTAATATGATGAGAGGGGCAGCAAGTATTGAAATGGCTGCTGTTGTCTGAGCTTATAGCCCAAAGTTTGAACCATCGCAGCCTAAAGGTGTCAGCAAGATTTATATTCATATTGCCAGTATCTAAGTGATTACATTTGGCCAGGTTCTTTGATTGACGCCTGCCTCTGAGGCCTATGAATCAGACACATTTAATTAAATTAGCTTTCAAAGTTTAATTGAATCCAATTCACATTTAAGTTTTAACAGTCTGTAGCTATTTGAAGTATGTAGTATCACAGGTGTTTATTGTGGATTAAGTTTTTTATTGTGTACATTTGTTAAAAAAACAAATATGATGTAATATTTATTATATGAGGATTCAGGGATCCTGCATTGTATCATGAAGCCATACTTTGATGCCTTATCTTTATGTAACAGGTGAAGCTCAGAGGGTTCAAAAGTTGTTTAAAATGTCACTGTTATCACTATATTGTTACCTTTGTTAACTTTTATTTACCTTTTAAAAAAATGTTTATCAAAGAATACACACATCCACGTGACCTAAATAATTCAAAAATGGCAAAAGCACTAAATTGATATGTGGATCATGTAAGCGTTGAATTCAGTGAATGAATTAATTTGCGGTATGGTTGCAATACCATAGTTGTTAGCAATCTTTAGAAAATATTTAATTTATACTTGATATTGAAAAAAATAATGAATACAAAAATAAACAGTGAATATATTGTTATTGGACGTGCAAATTGCCCTGCCATTGGTGCTCAACTCATTTCATAGACTGATGGATAGATTGACGTATACTATTTAAAGGTTTTGGAAAGTGCATCTCCTGTGGCTTGGCCTTCTTATAACATGCATGTTCCCATGAGAAGAGAATTCAATATGACAGGGTCTATGCCTTCAGCACTCTGTTTGACATTCATTGGGAATCTCTTTGTAAAACCCATCCTATGGCTGTGCCCCGGTAAAGAAAGTGGTTAGCGTGGGACAAACATTCACGATAGCGTTACGCACTGCAACCGTGCGCACCACGTTCTGAATTAGCTGTGATCCAAATTACATCTGAGCCAGATTCGTTGTTTCTCGCCCCGCCCTCTTTGTCGAGGCGATGCGTGGAATGGATGAAAGCGCCTCCCTTCT
The DNA here is from genome assembly GCA_022702515.1 of Ilyophis sp. 1 JC-2022. Lineage (NCBI taxonomy): Eukaryota > Metazoa > Chordata > Actinopteri > Anguilliformes > Synaphobranchidae > Ilyophis > Ilyophis sp. 1 JC-2022. The sequence continues at coordinate 116,983,674 of CM040403.1, forward strand.
CGGCCTTAAAAGCACCTGTCTGTCAAGGAAAGACACAACGGACGTCCCCACAGGCATCCACAATGACTCTGACGTCAGACTGACCGACTTTAATCACACTGCCCTTAATTAACTGTCCCCCTTAACCGGTCGCTGACTGAAGAAATCTTCAAACTAACCCGTTTCAGATGCGTAGAAGATCTAAAAGCAATGCCCTCTTCAACTGATGACAGCCAATTAGCAGAGGGAGTGACTCAGGAATTCACCTGTGCCCTCCTGCAGGCCCGAAACGACACCTTATACCTGGAGACAAAAAAAAAAAAGTCAATGCCTCACACCGCTTCTCAGCAAGCAAGATGCAGACCCTGAAAAAGAGCAGTTATATTACAAAGCTGATGAAGGATTCCTACCTAAAAATACTTTTTTTAATCCAATTCTTCTTTATTAATGTTGCATTGTGTCTAATGAAGAGTTGGTGATTACAACAGACAAGTCACATACTGATCTTTATTTTTATTTTTATTACTTTGCCTGGTTTATTTCTTTAGGGAAATAAGCCAATATTGAAGCTGTTATTGATGCACTATTCACAAGACACAAAATAAATGGTACTTGTTGAGGCAGGAAACAAAAGTACAGTAACAAGTTAAAGGTACAGACATATTATCCGAGGTGAATTGCTACAGAAATTCAATAACAAAAGTGCACAAAATGGTGGATAGTAAAAACATCTTTACAGATCACATCCTTCAGTATTCCTCAAACAGATTGGTCAACATGGAGTGTCTACATTAAAAACATTCAGGTCAAAGTGAAGTTAAAGGAGCCAGGACAATTTACATTTCAGAAACACAAATACTGATCCAGATTCTTTTCTAAATGCTAAAAGGCTAACTTACAGTTTGTCTGAGTCTAAGCAATTATGGCTCTACAAATTATAGGCCTTATTATTTTGTCCCCAAAACAGAAAGCAACCATTACAACACTGAACCAAACACCTGCTCCCCACTAAACAACTTAACTGTAATTAGTATCTCCTTTAGCGAAGCAGTGCACTTCAGATTATGTGTTTTTTAAAGGAGGAATTTAGCTTTCTGTATTTGCACTAGTGCTTTTGGCTATTGTGGCTGAGATGTTTCCTCAGTGTAAACATTAATATAATAGAATAACTTTTATTTTCCTGTGAGGGAATGAAGGAATTAATTCAGGGGAAACAAAATATTCAGACAGAGTTATTTGAAATTACTACTTAAAACATTAACCAGCAGAAAAAACCCAAAACCAAACAAACAACCACAAAGCATTTTGAAAAGAAACGTTATATTCTGGGTTATCTAAAGCAAGAATAGAGATATCTATAGATGTCTATATCAGCATGCATCACAATAGAGATATCTATAGATGTCTATATCAGCATGCATCACAATAGAGATATCTATAGATGTCTATATCAGCATGCATCACAGCTCTGCACTCTACTCAAAGTTTAAGCATTATAAACAATCCTCTCTCATGACGACCATGGCAAATGGCAAATGACATGTTCTTTCACCCAGGAATTGCAATTCCATTCATAAATCTACAAGCAGAATGCAGAAGGCTCTGCCTTGACTATATTTGAAATATTGATTTCCACTAAAATCAGAGAGGCTAGAGGATGCGGCAGTGAACTTTATTTTTGACTAATTTAAACTGTTTAAATTCTAATTGTGCACAGTCAATGTTTGCTTATTCAAGTACATACATACACAAAAGCCACAGAATAAAAGGACTTTGCTTTTCATAGCCCTGAAAATGCCAATAAAAGGAAAGTTATCAGGAGCTGATCTGCTCAGCCGGCGGCAGAACCAAATGAATGAGCTACGTCTTCTTTGTATTGTGCTTTTGTGTTGCTTGTGCCATCAAACCTACCTTGCATTACAGCCGGCAACTGCCCACAAATATATTCAATTGATTATTCATTATGCGGAGTACCTCATGTTAAGCTCATGAAAAGGAAGCAAAATGGCTATTTCATTCATAATAATACAGCTTGGTTTGACTGAGAGGATGTAGTCATTGTAGTTGGTTTAGCTCACCTTTTTAATGATCTCTGTATTTTTGGACAGAAATATGGTCACCTGGCAAACTGACTCTAAATATGCATTTAATAAGGCATCTGTTAGTTCTTCCAGTCAGGTTTTGTTCACAGGCAGTGCATTTGTTCAGATATAGCCACATGCAACTGTCCAAGTAGGACAATATCAATCAAACTGCTCTTGAAAGTTGGAACCATACGTCAATTGAGCAGAGCATTTAGAATGAATGACATACTGTATAATATGTTTTGTTAAATCTCTCAACACATTTTATGTAATTATTTTCAATTATCTTTACACTATTCTTTGGCTTAGCTTGACTGTACACGTAAACCCTTTCCAATGTTGGTAGGTAGGGCTCAATCAACATGTTAAATGTGGACCTCAAGCTAGGAAGTCCACATGAATTCACAAAGTTACAACCCATAGTTTCTAAGATCATGAGCCAAACATAAAGAAGTTTTGAGATGTGATTCCTGAGATGTTACTGCATCTTTTCTTTGGTTTTGTCGTGTTACAGCTCGATGTGCTCTGGTTCATTCAGGAGTCTGAGCTCGTTTGGTATGCATATGTCCCACAGAACCTCTGAACCTCAAATCCACGAGAGAGACCCAGGGATTCTTAGCATCATCACTCACTCACTCATTCACTGACTGCCAAAGGTCAGTAGGACGCTTGGGCTCTGTGGCACGCACCATGGGTATGAACGCCAAGAAAAGGCCACAAGCCATCGATTGCGTGTCACTGGGATGCGTGTTCAAAAACACAAAGGACAAAGTGTTCACTCCGGCTCTTTTCCTTCCGCCATGAAGGAATATAGGACTATAGTCTGCAGTTCTAGTGCCGTTTGCCATCATAAGATCATGAAAGCTGATTATATGCGGCTTTATATAGAAAGTCTGTCTATCTACCTGCGTATAGGCCATAGGAAGACCAATTAGTTGAATTGATCTTAAAATCCAGAAAAATGCCAAATAAAGAAGACCGGAATATTGCAAGCTTCTGTGTAATATGATGAGCATTACGAAAGACACAGACCCTTTTTTCCTGATGGATGAAGAGCCGTATGCTGATCTGTGGAAGCATTAAGGCTACTGCATGATGGGTTCTATTCCCTCTACATGTCAACCGCTTGGCTCAAGTGAATTCCAGTGCCACATAGCATGGCATGTCTGAACCTGTCTTGCTCCATGTTGAATACAGTCAACGGGCTTTAGGGCAACCGTTCACACACAAACATCACACAATGAATTTTCTGTTTTGCTGTTTTGTTCATGTATGCAATTATGTCGTTAATAGAAATAACAAGATGGTCTAAATGTAGAAGGTGAGTTTTGTGCAAGGTTCAGTTTATCATGAAGATCTTTTCTTTGTGAACGATTTGCATACAGAGGAGGAGAAAAATGTGTTCTCCTCCCCGGGCCCGTCTCCCTCCCGCCTGCAGTTGATCGATATGTTTTGACTTTGACTAGCTCTGGCAGAGGCCTGTCAACATCAGGGTGGTGTTCATGCGTCTGGAAGTTACTCATCAGCCTTTCGTGTTTACAAACCTCTTTAGAATGCATTTCCCTATTGTGAGTGTAACTGAACGATCAATAGAGGGCAACGTTCCTGTTGTTGTCAAAAGATGTTTTGTGTAGATTTTAATGCTGCTGTTTTTTTTACAGGATTAGGACACGAGCCAAGAGAAGACCACAATATTGTCAACAGGCTTTAGCAACTAGAATTTGTATTGTTTCTCAAAATAAATTTAGCATATGGAGATATTTATGGTAGACATGAATTAAAAAAAGAACATGGGAAACAAACGGAGGGATAAAGTGTATATTTCTTATTTACTGAAAGGATAAAAAAAACAGACACTATCAGATTGTTCAGATTATCTGTGCAAAAAGTAATGCCACATTTAATATGACTAAAATAGGATTTATGGATGTGGATATGGATATGGATTTATGGCAGACAATGTGCTGTACAACTGACTCTTTGCTAAATAAAATGTGCTATAGATAGACCTTCAGAAACTAATAATACTAATATCAGTAATAATAATAATAATATTTGATTTTTAAAGTACCTCCTGGACCCAAAGTATCTATACATAAAAGTTAAACACACAATAGGATAAGAATAATCAGATTCACAATTTAATGAGTCACATTATTGTATTAGATGGAAGTCTTTTGGGTCATTTTTTCTCATGTTAAGTAAACTCAGTTTCAGAATGTCTCTGGCAATGTTCATGTGACCTCACAAGCTTACAGTGTGGATTACTGGTGATCACCTCCAGTGCTCAAACCTCCATACGTTTTCCCACTATCCACTGATTATCACATATATGTACACTTATGGCTCCACTGTGACTCGTGCCATTTTGCTGCCTGTATATGAACGCTGCTTAGTGCTGCTGAATTGTCAGTGATTTTATTTTGAATGCTTCTATAGAAATTTTCACTGAACTTCAAGAACACTTCTGATCAAAGTTGGCTAAACACAGCAAAAACACTTCTGAAGTGAAGCCCGTAATTGTTCACTATAAATTAAACCACACATTTTTCATCGTGGTGCATCAGGGCAGATAAGTTAAGGCATTTTTTGTTCCAAAATTAGGTATTAACATAAGATTTATTATTATCTTTTACTTTTAACTTAGTTCAACACCTTGTTTTTTCAAGGCCTGGTAAAAATTTAACCGGTTTGATGCTATGTCTGGTTTAAGGACCATTTCATACCATGGCATGGGATTGGAAAACTTCCAAACATGATATATTAGGACAATATGGCCTGTCGATAGAACTCTTTAATTCTAACCACCTGGAAGTATAGCCTGCAAGCCTGCATTGAACTATGGCTGCATCATGACTCATCCTCATAGGGTTTGCTTACGCATTAACCGCCCCAATTGTGTAATACACAAGGAGACTATCTGAAATACCACAGCATTTTTTCTCAGGTGCTCGTTACAAAGTTTTAGTCCAGTATAGCTCCCTGACTAGATGTTTGGCAAGGACTTTTTTAAAATGAATGCTATGAAAATCATTGTATTTGCTTATACAGACTGCACATTTGAGAATTCAAAGACATTCGCAAAGACCTACGCCAAATATAGGTTCCATCCAAAACCGCTCGACCTAAAGAATGAAGATGTGGAACAGACTGAAAACCTGTATCTCTGAAAGGCTGCATTTGCCGTTGTTATGCGCTTCACTGAACGCAATATACATCCTGGCCAACACATGATATTACATGGATTGTAAAGTATTCGCTTTTGTTTATTAACCGAATCAACTGAAATAACTCTGAAATGTCGTTGAGCGTTATGTCAAACAATGTGCTATTTATGAGACTACCCAGAGGCTTATTTCCCATACAAAAGAGCATCGGATGTGAAAATTGCTGGACACACGGCGGAAAGAGCAATGTCCACTGCTGTCATGTGTTAAATCGGACGACGGGCAGGAATTAAGCCTGGTGTGACTGAAGATAGATGCCCACCAGATAACGATAACACAAAGATAAGTCAAGTGCCAATTCTTCATGTTTAACTTAGTGAATGTTAGACCCTTCCTACGGTTTGACTTTGTGCAAATGGTTAAACCCACAGTGAGCACAGAACACCTAGCACAGCCGCTGCATTCTGGTTCATTTGAGTCTTCATGAGTTTTCATTTGCTGATTGCTTTAGGCCAGAGAAGAAAGTGGAGACAGTGACAGAGACTGACACTCATTAGACTAACTATGTGTCTCCACTGGAACACTCTTGCACCATTGAGAGGAGGAGAAAGTATTCCAAAGTGGTTTTGAACAGAGTTTTTTTGTTTAAAAGCTGCATTTAATGCCAATGGATTCTGCAGGTGTCACGTGGAATATGGGGTGCAGCAAATTATTCACTTGATCATAAAACTATTTCAGCCATTGATATATGAAGTCAAGGGCAGATTGATTTATCTTTTGCATATATGCCTATGTCTTATAATTATACTGCATACTGTAGTCATTCCTTGCATTTGAGAACCTGAGATGATCTACTAAACAGGGTAAAAACTACGGCAACATCAAATAAATGCTGGATGAACACAGTTAAAGCATATTTATTAATATTTATAAAGCATATATATTTTCATTCTTATAAATTTATACAACCTTTTTGCATGGCATACATACCTGTATATTCAATTAATTAATTTTGTGGTGCTACATATTAATGAACAATTTAATTTTCAGTATGATCGTTGATTTAGATTTCCCTCCAAATCAGAACTTCATGTGCTGAGCTGATAGTTACACAGTGAGGTGTTTGCTATTTTTTCCATCCACAGATTCACAGAAGCCTTTATTAACCTTTGAGCCACTTTCAAAACGCAGTAAGTCTGCTGGAAATGGGGGGATTACTGGATACTGAATGGTTGTGACCTAGATTTTAAAATATTTCTTTTCAAGAGCAACGGTTTGTTTTATGATTGCGTCTTAAAGCTCAATGGGTACAGCCAAGTTATATAGACAAGATACACAGTAGGTTGCCCTGGTTGTTCAAAACTAATTAAAAAATGCACCTTACCTTTTGAGTGCAGGTTAAAGTAAGAGCACAGCTTTGCCTGGTAGACAGGGCAGAAGACCTTGTTTTGAAATTTGCTTTTCTTATTTCTTCTCGATGTCCTTCTTGGCTGATTTCTGTTCAGTCGCTGTGCTGAATGCACCTGTTCAAGGAAGACTGCGTACCATGGGCCTGATTTACTAAGACCTTTAGCATGTGCAAAACCTATTGGCACACTCAAAACCAATAACATGACCAATGATTGGTAATGGTATTTGTTTTGCACCAATCATTGGTTGTGTTATTACTTTTGCCTGTGCTAAAAGGTTTCGCACATGCTAAAGGTCTTAGTAAATCCGGCCCCATGTGTATGCTTCCTGTTGGATTACAGGGAAAGTCTCATGGGATGGAAATCATGCCAAAAAAAATACATAACATCTGATTGCCGGGAGGACAGTAAGAGTCTGCATCGCCCAGGCAGGAACACAAGTGTACTGGAGTTTAATATCAATTAATTTTGTCCTATAATAAGCAGAGGAGCCTTAAGTATAGACCAAAATCTATAATTATTTTACTGGATATCCAGTCCAGATAAAATAAAATATTAATTAAGAAATGTACATATACAGTATGTATATATAAACATTTATAAATATGTTTACGTGACGACCATTCCTAAGTACTATGTCACTGATATTCTGGGTCACTAAAGCCTTTCATAATAAAATTATTAGATTAACATATGAGAAGGCAACTGAGGCAACAGGAAGATATAGCTCATTATTGTCATCAATGCAATGCCATGGCTCATTTTAGCCTTTCACTGATAAACAAGTGTTATTGACTCACAGTTGCTTGCCCTGGAGATGCTAAGATGTTAATGAAAACACTGGTCTATTTACTTAAAGCCTGCAGGAAATACACAAAAGACCCATTCCCCTGGCAAGCCATTTTTTTCCAATGCTGCAGGGTTAGCCCCTTCCACAATCTGTTTGTATCTGTAATCTTATTGTATCGATATTAATTATTCTGACTATAGCATCTAAATTATATTAATAAGGCCATTTGTAACATGACACAGTACAATTGCACCCTTAAATCTCCAAATGAGGTTAACATTGCACACAATAACCAACACATATTTGTGAGGGTTTAGTTGAACTGATGAGTCAACTGCGACAAAACACGATACAGAACAAGTCACTCACAGAAGCGAGGACCACTAAAGGAGTCTAGGTACCTGAAATAGTAGAAACGAAAACAAGGGACGAAAAACTCTGTGGCAGTAGCCAAAATAATAAACCACCCACAAAACCGGGTATAGGAGTAGAAGGATAAGGTAAAAAAACTCCCAAACAGAAATACAGGAGCAAAAGCTAGAGAGAGAGAAAAACAAAAAATTACTATCGGAACGTAGACTATAAGCCCGATAAATTGGTGAAAAATAAATGAAATCAAAATAAACCTCTCACTCTCCCAGTAGCAGAGAGTAGAAGGAGAAGTAAGGAAAAAGATTTTAAAAAATGTAGGAACTTAGAACCTAACCAACACTGAATACGTGAAGGCACGATATGACGAAGAAGCGCCAAGAAGCGGAAGTGAGGGGTTTAAATACCTGAGAGGTAAATGAACAGGTGAACCGAATAATTAGCGGGGAAAAGAAAAACTCAGAAACGGAACGCGGAAAAATCCGATAGACTGAAAATAAAGGAAAAAATGGGCGAGAAACCGTAGCAACAGAGGGAAGATAGGCGAAAACCATGACAGGACCCCCCCTCTAGGGGACGGCCCCAGATGATGCCCCAGGCCTATCTCTACGGAAGTCCCAAATCAAATCTGAGATGTTTCTTGATGGGACCCAACATCGCTCCTCAGGGCCATAGCCCTCCCAGTCCACCAAAAACTGGGCGCCCCTACCCACACGTCTCTCAGCTAAGATGTGGTGAACCGTATAAGCCAGACCTCCCTCCACAATCCGAGGAGGGAGCGGCAAACTCTGGGCCGGAGACAGAGCGCTAACGAGACCCGTTTTAAGATGGGAAATGTGGAAAGTGGGGTGGATACGCATGGAGCGTGGCAACTGGAAACGCACCATAACCGGGTTGATCCTGCGGATGATTTTGAATGGACCCACATAACGCGGGACGAGTTTGCAAAACTCGACCCGCAGGGGCAAATCCCGTGTGGAAAGCCAGACCCGCTGACCCACCCTGATTGGAGGGCTCTGTTTTCTGGGGGTTTGACAAGGGGTTTGACATCTTCGGATGAAAACGATAGCAGAGGGGAACTCCACGTCTCTCTACAGCTCTGGAAAAAGCGGAGGCGAATAGCTCACCTGGGCCTTGAAAGGGGAAAGACCTGTGGCGGCATTGCGCAGGGTATTATGGGCATATTCTGCCAAGGGTAGATGACGGCTTTATGAAGTAGGACTGGAGGCCGCTAAGCAGCGAAAAGTGTTCTCCAATGTCTGATTAGTGCGCTCCGTTTGTCCGTTAGTCTGTGGATGGAACCCAGAGGTCAGACTAACGGACGCGCCCAACTGTGCACAAAAATATCATCAAAACCTAGCGAAAAACTGAGGGCCACGATCGGACACCACGTCGTGAGGCAACCCATGAATCCGAAAAACGTGGTTGACCACTAGCTGTCTTCGGTGCCGATGGCAATTTGGCCAAAGCGAGAAAATGTGCCACCTTAGAAAACCTATCGACAATGACCAAAATAACTGTGTTACCCTGAGAATCAGGTAAATGAACAGGTGAACAGAATGATTAGCGGGGAAAAGGAAAACTCTGAAACGGAACGTGGAAAGATCCGATAGCAACAGAAGGAAGATAGGCGAAAACCATGACAATATTTACCATTAATTCTAACTAGCATAACACATCGTTCATGACGCATCAAATCTAAACAGCAACTACAATGACCTTTTCCCTGTGTGAGAATGTCTTACATTTTCTAGCAAGGAACAAATGTGGTTGGAGAGATAGAACAATTTTGATGTTGGTGCTGAATCACAAAATTTTTACAAGTAAATGGGAAAATGGAAAGAATTCCCAAAATTCTTAATTTTTAATTCTTAATTCTCAAAACATAAATTGGACTACTGATTTTACCTTGGGTTACATCTCGCTGAACTCACAAATAGAGTTAATCCTCCAAGAGCACTGCCGTTGTAACACTATGGTATGTTCTCCACTCTCTTAAAGGTATTGGTTTGCAGCATAAGCTGCCCGTGATATTCATGTGATCATTATACTGGTGGGGACAGGTATATTTTTAGTTTTTCAGTGAGTCTTTTCACCCTAATAATAGCTCTGAATTCTGAAAAAGACATACTCCCATCAAACACATTCACACACCTGTTTCCATGCAGACTTGCTATGTACCTGCAGAACTTAAAACTTAAAAGCATTCAAAGGCAAAATAACACACCTTGTTATTTATACCCGAATAGAGATCTGCTGCAGTTATTTTTTACCTATAAAATGTTAATAAATGACTAGCTGGCAATATTACACAAAATATTTAGATACTATATAGGTACAGAGGTCATAGAAATAGTCTGTCCATGTATTACAAATCTGATGGAAGGATAAGTACCTGTATGAATGATTAATGGTCCTGAGGTAGAGTTGAGGCTGATCAACACCTTTTCATAATGAGTGATTAAATTAGCTGGTGTAATGTTCACCTGACATGATTTATTAGATAAATAAAGCAGTATCCTCACTCGCTCTGCTAGGGTTGTTGCCTTTTCTGCTACATCTGCTTAACTCCAGTGTATAACACCAGTTTATGTAAAATGATGGTATATGTATTACTGAATTACGAATGTATTCCTCTAATCTTACATTTACATTATGTTTCTCCTCCTGGGGCTTCGTTTAACAGTGGTTGTAAGAGCCAAACACATAACACATCATAAGGTCTTTTAAATATCATGAGTATCTTTTAGCATTTGTACTCTCTTCATTTTAAGGGAAAAGTCACCATGAATAGAAATATTGGTGTCAAGACAGAGGCATAAATCAGAGTGTGAAGTAGATGCATTTCAATGTGTGAAACCACCTCTATATAAAACCATTATCTTATCTCTTCCTTGTCTGTTAAATTACCCATTTTTTCTTATTGCATTTCATTGACTTAACCTGTGGTCTGAAGAAGAGATGCTGTCGGCAGTATGTACAGATGTGATTATAGCCTGTATTTCAGACTTCAGTACATATTCTCTGGGGCATTTACATGAAACACGGTGCGATAAACAGAACTATTAGAATTATCTATCTAACAAAACTATCAATAATTTGGATTGGGGGATGGCCTCTGTTTAAAATATTAATATACAAGATATAGCAGAAGAAGGAAATATTTATAGAACAATCAAAACAAGTAGGAAATGTTTGTAGTGTTGCTAAGTGACACTGAGAGTATACATACATTGGAAGCAAACGTTGGTCAGCATAGAAACAATTAATGAATTGGATAATAAGTAAAAACAAAATACAAAACAGAAGTATAATCTGCAATGATAATATACTGGGAGGATGTAATTATGAGAAATATAATTTTGAGCAGTTATAAAATGAAAGTTTCCATACACTGGATGAAAGTGGCTATTGTGTAAGTACAACACTGTAATTGTGCATTTCTAGAAAACAGTTTTTCTCCAAAGCAAAATCGTAAACCAGCAGTTTAACGTTTGTATAGGTACACAATTACACAAACAAAAAAAATCATTTAAAAACAGGGGACTGTAATCGGTGCTGTGAGCTGGATTCAATTAGAGGTATCAGCTCATATTACTAAACATCCAATCTTCCTGGGAGATGGGCTCCACCATAGACTCAGGCTATAGTCTGTTGAGACGCATCAGATTAGCAGCCAGCTCCTGTGAACAGCAGGAGTTCTTTGTTAGCACTTATTTACAATGCCACCGGCGTAGGATCTATTGATATTTGTGCCCCGTTGTTAGTAACATAGACTGTATTAATAAAACATGGTGCGCCTCTAAATGTACAGGGGACCTGTCTAATTACTGCCATGTTAAAACGTTAAAACAGTGACGCACATATACAGCTCTAAACCTGAGAACAATTAGAAACAGAAATGAAGAATTAAGACTGGGTTCTCTGAGGGGAGATGAGTGCCTCGCCTTCTTAAATCTCCTAGACTGAACAAGTATGGAAAGGAAGCTGAAAATACGTATGTAAATGGTGTTTGTGTCATTACCCCAACACCATTACTCCACTGTATGAACTCAAATAATATTTGTCCTTAACTCTGACTCAATAGGAATTCTGAATAAGGTTTTTCTTTCTTCACAAACACAGTCTGGTGAGTTTGGCAATCACCACAATAAACTAAATTTTGTTATGAAAAACACATAATTAGGGATAAATGTTGATTTAATTGGAAGGTCATTCTTACTTTTTTGATTATTTGAAAAAATCCGAAGCTGGCTGAAATGTCCAGTGTCCGTGGTGAGTGTCTCTGTCACCAGCGGCGCCACTGTCTGTCACTGCATGTAACTACGCTACTTTTTCCCGCCTGCCTGTTAAACAGTCCTGTAGATCCACCTTGCAGCCTTCCGGAGGTGTGCTTCTCAGCCCCAATCCTGGGGTCCTGCTGTACCTGCTCGTTCTCCTCTGACCTTCACTTTTATTGGGTTCTAAATGAAATTCACATCTCTATTTGACATCACGTAACACTGTCTGCTCCAAAGTCATTTGTTAATCAAGTGGGTTTGGGGAAGTTCTATTTGTTCTCATATTAACGGTACACATAATGGTATTTCTAAATGTTATTTCGCTTTATGTGTGCCCTACAGCGGATGTTGTCATACAGAATGGTATTTAACTTAACTGATTACAGCTGTAATTAGAGTTGTTCAGTTGGACCTAACTAATAACAGTAACTAATTATCCTTAAATGAATCAGCTGCCCAATAACTGTTCAAGGACCGGACCCTATTAAAAAATGCAGTACAGAAACACATTGACTTATTATTATAAGCACAAACACTCCTCACACAACACATCTTTCACTGAGATGTAATGACAGATTAAATGTTGAATAGTTCAGTATTCCACAAAAGGCTCAATTACAGTGTTTAGAGGTGAACGTAGAGCAACATACACAAGGGGTTTGGGCTTCAGAAACAGTGGGCTTCAGAAACAGTGGGCTCCAGAAACAGTGGGCTTCAGAAACAGTGGGCTTCAGAAATAGTGGGCTCCAGCGGTTATCAGAGAATTGATTGTTGAGTAACAGGGATTTACACCACAAGCCTCTGTCCCATCTTGAGCAAACCTCCATTCCAGATTGCACTTCCAAACTCTCTTCCCTGCTGCGTGTGATGAAGCACAATAAGGAACCTGGTGCTTTGCCGTTAGTTAAGTTATCCCTGCAGCATTTTCTGTAGAGCCACCTGACTTTGTTTTGCCATCCAGTCTGTGAGACACTTGAGAACGTGACACTAATGTGGTGACAGAAATAACCAAGAACACATTTGGTTGTATGCTACGTTTCAAATCTCCTGTTCTTGTCACAATGGGAGCTGACAATATTCCGGAAGGAGCTGTTGTTAGACATTAACTTTGGACTATTGCTGGAGGGCTTCATCCATCTGCTGCCACCGGGGAAGACCATTTAGAGCTGTTTTACATAGATCCTCCTCCTTAATGTGAATGAAAAAAGGAAAAACAAATCAAATATAAGAAAGTGGCTGATTATTTCTACTTTCATTGTAAAGATTATGTGAATCCATGATCGACTTAAATCTGGACAAAGGAAATGCCACTTACAGTAAATAAATTTTTTGATGACTATGCTTACCACTAACAGAACCAAATTGAGTACAGGTATATTTTATCATGACTGGCCGATGACCATGTGCATATACAATATGTAATGCACAGCAAGCCTTCTCATGTCACAGCTCATTTTCTCATTCTGTTGTTGTCCTATGCGACAGCAAGCCAGTGCAGGAGTTTGCAAAAGCAGCAGGACAAATATAAATTGATTGTAATATAAACACAGATGGAGCCTACCAAGTGCCGCGCCCCCGCAGAACTCCCCAGACAGTCACCCCAGATACTTTCGGCCACCTCAGTAACATAAAATGTCACCATTAAATGTAATACAGTTAGTTTATTCTTGGACTGTAACAGTTTTTTTTTTTCCGATTTAAATTTTAATTTTCAGATGGCCTCAGCCTTGGATTTCCACTCAGGACAACGGACTTGAAATCTTACTTGCTTTTTCTTTGTAATACAGCATCTCCTAATTTTTTTGTAAAAAAGGGGTATACCCTCAGAGAATCATTTAATTGTCCGTGCAAGTCTGATAGGCACGTGTGCAAATCCTTGTGAAATATTGTATTTGTTTTTGGTAACCCTGCATATTTAGAAGACCATTTCATATTCAAACTCTACAGTTGAAACAGAAATAAAAATAAATGCTTTCTAGGGGCAGTCTATCACTATTGCCTCTGAAGGGGTTTTATGAAATAATACATTGAAGGAACCTGGCAAAATGTTTCAGTGTCAGAGCTTTTTTACAGACATATTTATTATATGTATTGTACGTGTTCTAGTTGAAACCATCTATTATGAATAAATATGACTGCTGCCTATAGCAGTAAAAAGTTAAAGTCAGAATGTATGAAGTGTATGTTTGTATTGGAGGAAAATAAGCCAGTATAACATCTATAATCTCAAACATTATGGCTTTTGATTACAAACACGTACATACAATTATTCTGAATATATTTTCAGGCAGCATGAAGAGGTTAAACATTAACAGGATAAATCCCATTTCTCAACAAATTTACTGAATTTCATTACATGCCACTTGGTATGTGAAAGGTGAGGCTCCACACATGTATACTAATACTAATAATGCCTGCCACACTTTGCTGAGATGCAGATGTAGTTATCCAAGAAATTTAAAGTTTCAACATGAGGAAGGATTTTCTTAATTGCTGAAATAATTTGGTCAGATCCTAGCATTCTTCATTTTAACGTTTCAAAAGAATTTTACCGATGCATTTCCCCCCAATGTTCTACAGGCCACCTGTTAAGGCTGAAAGAGTTCCTCAGCCAGAGATAATTAAGATTCCACGTGCATGGGAGTTTAGACTGAAGACTGAGTCTTGAAAGACTTAAGCCTGCTCTGCGCCATGGTGAGTGAGTTGGACAGTGGACTGTGACGTCGTCTCTGATGTCATATCCGTAATGAATCTTTTGAATTAACAGCTCTGAGAAATCCATCTCTCTTTGAACTCTGAGCACGAGCGAAACATTCACAAGCCCGTTACTGCCATTCTTTTAAAGTAATTCTGATGGAGACATGTACATGTATGCTTGTTTAAGTTGATGTGACAGGATTAAAATAGGTAATGGGACTGCCACAGAGTGTCATGTATGGTACAAAATGCATGTTCTCAAACAGAGTTCATTTAAAAAAAAGGTGATATTACTCATTTGTAATTGAATCTACAGTTCACACTACCTGCCATCAAACCAAGGCTCCTGAACTTGTGAATCGGTCACTTTGTTTCTTAATATTCAGAAAAGGCTCAGTTTCAATGGTGTGATGTGTTTGAATTTTTAGAGTGATGGTTTTCACTTCATGTTTTCACTTCATGTTTTGGCTGTCCTCTCTCAATACACATATTCCACTTTCTTTGAGGTAATGCAAGTTGCAAAAGGTCCCGCTGAGAGAGCTGGACTTTGGGGTTCTCAACTATGTGGACATCTTCTGTTCTGTCCAGGTTCATTGTACTGTCCACATACACAGCCATGGTTATCCTCCTGGAGGGACAGCAGGCTGTATATACTCATTGGGTTGGGTTATATTGCTGGGAACACTGCCTCATCCCTTAACGATGATGTGTTTTCCAAGAGGACTGTCCAGTTGTAGTCAAAACTTTGCCTCTGCTAGTGTCCTGCTACAATTGTGACCATAGTCTCAATGCTCATTTATTGCAATGACATCATCAGTGGAGCTGATTTGCAAACGGTCTACGCCTTCATTGCCTCTCCAATACACTTTGATGATTATGGCAGCTATGCACTGATCTTGTGTAATTGTCTCATACATTAAAATATCCCACTATAGGAATACTGCCCCTCTGGCAATCAGACAACAAAGGTGACTTTGCACCTCTTTACAACATTCCAACAGAAACACTTATGTAAACCTTTTGAGAACCGTTTTTTGATGTTATGCTGTAAGACAAATATTGTGTGGTGAATACACTTCTTTTGTTGACATTGGCATCATTTTACTATTCTAAGAGGTATTTGGATGAGCACTAAGACTCTAACAAAAAAAAGTCTGCCATGGCCTTCTGCTGCGGAAATGTATTAAAATTCTCTCAGATATTAATGACCATCCCTATACAGTGCCCTCCACTATTATTGGCACCCCTGGTAAAAATGAGTAAAAATGATTATAAAAAATTTATTTAAAAAAAAAAATCCAACCTTTAATTGAAGTTAATTTATTATGAAAAAAGAAATTCCTCATTAAGAAATAATTATTTTAAACAAAACCATGTGTGCCACAATTATTGGCACCCCTGCATTTATATATAGAATAAAGTAATCATTTTTAATATTTGGTTGCATATCCTTTGCATGCCAGGACTTCCTGATGTCCGTGACCCAACAACATCAAAAGACTCTTGATATCTTATTTTCTAGTACTCTTACAAGCGATACTATAACGTTTCTGTATTTGAATGGATTTCTTTGGAAATTGGGGGGGTGGGACTATATTTAGCTGTAAATTACACTGGAAAAGTATGGACCACATGGTTGGCTCAATGGCTCTAAGTCATCAAGGGTCTGACGTATCAAACAAGCCTTAAACCATCACTCTGCTGCCAGAAATACAGTAAATATGGATGGATAACTTGAAGAGTTTCTTCTCCTGACTTATTTTTCCATAGAGTTCAATAGGAAAATTTGGCAGGAGAAACAACCCTTAAAGTGATCCATCTATTGCGTATCTTGGCAGCAGAGGGATGGTTTGAGGCTTGTTTGATACTTCAGTCCCTTGATTACTTGCAGCCATTTTACCAACCATATATTCCATACTGTTCCAGCATAATAACAGCTAAATCTAGCCTCACCATAAAGATTCAAATGCAGAGACGTTATAGTATTGCTTGTAAGAGTACCAGAAAATAAGATATCAGAGTCTTTTGATGTTGTTGGGTCACAGACATCAGAAAGTCATGGAATGCAAAGGATATGTGACAACATATAAAAAATGATAACTTGACTTGACAGTATTACTAATATTACTAATGCCGAGCTCACACTACACGACTTTTACCCCGATTCTGACGTCAAAGACGAGCTCCCGACAGACACATTTCCGAGTCCTATGATAATCTATTAAAAATCTGCAAGAAATCTTGGTTCCGTCGGCTGGAACGGTCTTTTGATCTGAGATGGTCAAAAACGCGATTATTTCTGTCGTGAACCAGTCTGGACCTCGTCGGGAGAGCCCACGATCTTTTCAAACTGGTTTGATTTTGTCGGGAGTCCTGGCTGACTTCCAGTGACGCATCGTTCTACTAGAATGTCAACAGCGCACAACAAACGCAACGAAAACCGGTTTGAAATGATCCATACTCCCGTAGCCTTGGCAACTGTGCGTGGAAATTTGACCTCTTGATTTAGTCCTGTATAAATCGTGTAGAAATCGTGTGATGTGCGACCCCGAGTAATTCTCTGTCTTCCTAAAGTCGCCTCGTGTGCGCCGCTATTTTAAAAAAAAAGACATTGACAGTCGTTAGATGTGAGCTGCTCTGCTCGGACTGGATTTAGTAAAGATTTAAAAGTTGTGTAGTGTGTGCTTGGCTTAACACGACCAATGTCAAATCATCTGGGATAGTATTGTTGGGTCATAGCAGTGTTTTAGAGGAAGGCGTTGTGATGTCATAAGCAGTGTAATGTGTTACAGCATCCACATTCTATTGCATCGGTTTTCAAAACGTGCCCATTGCTCCCATTCATTTTTTTGGCGATAAAATGTCAATTATCTGAAAAGGTGGATATGGTATAAAGGTAAAAAGTAATAGCAAGTTGGAGGGTGTATGAATGTATAATATGAGGTATGAATGGTGTCCATGATGTGAAGGGTGTAGGAGGTTCTCAAAAATCGGCGGAATAATAATAAGTATGGTGAATCACAACCACACCTAATAAGACAATACAACGAGGACTATCACTGCATATTTAACTGATGTGTTTCTTTCATACAGAATAGTGCTCTTGAATTTCAGAAGAGTTGGGAACTAAATATGTAACTTTTCTACCATTATTTCTACCAACTTTTTTTTCTTCTTCTGATACAGCTTGATTGAATGTCTCAAAATAGAGACCATAGTGGGAATCAGGCAATCACATACTGTACTCCTCTTCTACAACTTTTTAGGATATTCTAACATATTTTGTGCTCCTAAGTCAATAGCACCACTGTTAAATTGAGATGGAACAGGTGTATATAAACACTGAACTGCAAGCAGTGCAAGCTTGGGGCATATCCAAGGCACAACAGCTAATAAATTAAATACTGATGCATAGTGACATCACAGTTCTGGAAAGTGTAAAAGTAAATGAATATGTGTGGCAATGACGATAGTCACTACATCATGAGAATAGTCACTACATGCTCAATTATTACCAACTGCAGCTGTCTTCATTTTTTTTGTTTTACGTCCTAATTTAAAATATTTTAAAGCCAACCACTCTACACTTATTCTGCATGCAGAAGCCAAGCTGGCACTCCTCTTACACAGCTTTTGCAATGTCACCCGAGACCCCACAAACCAAAAGGCTGTCCTAACTAATTGGGCCTCCAGACCTGGGCAATGATGAGACCACCTGCTCCTCCTCTCATTTTGGGGAAGATATTATCTCCCAGGCCACTTTCCAGATCCTCTCCTTGTATGGGAGACATCAGGGGCTGCTACAACTTCATTCAACCCACCTCCCCCTGAGAAATGCTCCTCTGTCAATTTAATTTCCCCTCCATCCAGTACATTGATCACTGCCAACTCTGTTGCATTTTGCATAGGCATTCGTATGTATTCAGCTGTCAAACACAAGGGATTTTTAATTAAAAAAATGTTTTCTTCAGTAGCTGAAGCTACAGCCGTGTTTGTGTGGTCACTGCACCACCCTTTCACCGGACAGCTGAAGCTACAGCCGTGTTTGTGTGGTCACTGCACCACCCCTTCACCAGACAGCTGAAGCTACAGCCGTGTTTGTGTGGTCACTGCACCACCCCTTCACCGGACAGCTGAAGCTACAGCCGTGTTTGTGTGGTCACTGCACCACCCCTTCACCGGACAGCTGAAGCTACAGCCGTGTTTGTGTGGTCACTGCACCACCCCTTCACCAGACAGCTGAAGCTACAGCCGTGTTTGTGTGGTCACTGCACCACCCCTTCACCAGACAGCTGAAGCTACAGCCGTGTTTGCGTGGTCACTGCACCACCCCTTCACCAGACAGCTGAAGCTACAGCCGTGTTTGTGTGGTCACTGCACCACCCCTTCACCAGACAGCTGAAGCTACAGCCGTGTTTGTGTGGTCACTGCACCACCCCTTCACCAGACAGCTGAAGCTACAGCCGTGTTTGTGTGGTCACTGCACCACCCCTTCAGCAGACAGCTGAAGCTACAGCCGTGTTTGTGTGGTCACTGCACCACCCCTTCACTAGACAGCAGATTCACTTTGAGAGTGCAAAAGGGGCGATAAAGCTGAGGCTCAAACTGACATCAATTTACTTATTTATTATTTCATTTAAAAAGGAAAGAGGATACCATTTGAGGACATAGAATAGAATAAATTTATTTTTTCCCAGGGAGACCTTCAGTAACATGCAGTGCAAGAACATGACCACGTATTTGTCCAGGCACTTTCAGTTTGATTAATACGATTTTGTTTATTTAGAGTATTCGTGTTCCTGATTAATCACGCTTGCTAACATTTGCTAATTTCAATGTCTAATTCATGATGCTGTTTTGGCGAAATACTTAAATTTATGTGGGGCAAAAAACACAAGTAAAAAAAACTGATCATCGAGTATATTTTTTACAATATTACATTTCCCCTTCAGTTTTGATACATGAATAATCACACAGAAACCAGGCTAAAATTATGGCCGTGCTCTCTTCCATCTGTGTATCTTCTCCAAGCCTGTGTAGATGGCATAACATCTAGCATAGTATCCCCTTCAAACAAAGGAGATACAGTATGAAAAAGACAAGTCAATGAACGAGCGGTCTGGCCTGACCTTAACGTTAAGCAAGGCGATGGGGCTTTTATTGAAAGGAAGTATTTTATTCTGTATATAAACAAGAAAATATCAGCTCCAGGTTTGCTCAGCCTGTCTGTTTGCATTCTTGGTAACCATCTGTGATGGTATGAAAAAGACTCAATTAAATATGCCATTACTAGTGAGAATCTCCATATTTGAACATTTGATCTCATAGTTCACCACATTTTCCCATTAACAACTTTACAACATCTAGAGCTTCCTGTATGTGGTTAAAGTACTGAAGAAATTGTTTATATGGGGAAAAGGTATGAGTAGGCCTATTAGAAATCAACATATTTGAGCAATTATTGTGAGACTTTTCAGGAAATGTCAGTTTTTCTCCCGTAAAAGGGAGGTATTGGACCAGCGTGAGAGTCACTTTGGAAAACTGAAGTGCAATTTGAAAAGAAGAAATTAACTTTAGGTTGAGCTAATGTCTGTCTTCAAATGCAATGTTGATTAATGTTGAATGTTCTTCCACATGCTTTGCTGACAGGTGAATGACAATAAACCGACTAGAAATTAATTGTAACTGAAGGAATGAGCTCCTCGTTATTCAACAAATGAGCTACAACCTATAACATGTATATTAAGTGTTTTTTCACCATTATTCACAGACTGCAGATTATTTGGCGGGTTTCTTAAAAAGTGGCTTTGAAAGCTGTGAGCTGATAGGTTGACTGAAAGATTACGTAATGATATGGAAGAGACAGAATGATTCAAAGAGCATAAAGGAGCAGAGAATGAATGGTGGAATGGTTGAAAGTGAATTTATGACAAGTGCATTACAATAAAAGTGCTCAAGTGTGACTGGCCAGAAATATTAAAAAAATATAAAAAAGTTAAATAATGGCATTGCTGTAAGTGGTAAACATATAATGACAAAAACAGTCTAATAAAATTACCATTTGAATTAAAATTGCACGCACACGTACACTACCGTTCAAAAGTTGGGGTCACCCAGACAATTTCGTGTTTTCCATGAAAACTCACACTTTTATTTATCAAATGAGTTGCAAAATGAATAGAAAATATAGTCAAGACATTGACAAGGTTAGAAGTAATGATTTTTATTTGACATAATAATTTTGTCCTTCAAACTTTGCTTTCGTCAAAGAATGCTCCCTTTGCAACAATTACAGCATTGCAGACCTTTGGCATTCTAGCTGTTAATTTGTTGAGGTCATCTGAAGAAATTTCACCCCACGCTTCCTGAAGCACCTCCCACAAGTTGGATTGGCTTGATGGGCACTTCTTGCGTACCATACGGTCAAGCTGCTCCCACAACAGCTCAATGGGGTTGAGATCTGGTGACTGCGCTGGCCACTCCATTACAGACAGAATACCAGCTGCCTGCTTCTTCCCTAAATAGTGCATAAACATAGTGCACCCCCTTGCATAATTTGGAGGTGTGCTTTGGGTCATTGTCCTGTTGTAGGAGGAAATTGGCTCCAATCAAGCGCTGTCCACAGGGTATGGCATGGCGTTGCAAAATTGAGTGATAGCCTTCCTTATTCAAAATCCCTTTTACCTTGTAGAAATCTCCCACTTTACCAGCACCAAAGCAGCCCCAGACCATCACATTACCTCCACCATGCTTGACAGATGGCGTCAGGCACTCTTCCAGCATCTTTTCACTTGTTCTGCGTCTCACAAATGTTCTTCTGTGTGATCCAAACACTTCAAACTTCGATTCGTCTGTCCATAACACTTTTTTCCAATCTTCCTCTGTCCAATGTCTGTGTTCTTTTGCCTATATTAATCTTTTCCTTTTATTGGCCAGTCTCAGATATGGCTTTTTCTTTGCCACTCTGCCTAGAAGGCCAGCATCCCGGAGTCGCCTCTTCACTGTAGACGTTGACACTGGCGTTTTGCGGGTACCATTTAATGAAGCTGCCAGTTCAGGACCTGTGAGGCGTCTATTTCTCAAACTATAGACTCTAATGTACTTGTCTTCTTGCTCAGTTGTGCACCGGGGCCTTCCACTTCTCTTTCTACTCTGGTTAGAGCCTGTTTGTGCTGTTCTCTGAAGGGAGTAGTACACACCGTTGTAGGAAATGTTCAGTTTCTTGGCAATTTCTCGCATGGAATAGCCTTCATTTCTAAGAACAAGAATAGACTGTCGAGTTTCATATGAAAGTTCTCTTTTTCTGGCCATTTTGAGAGTATAATCGAACCCACAAATGTGCTCCAGATACTCAACTAGCTCAAAGGAAGGCCAGTTTTATAGCTTCTCTAACCAGCAAAACCGTTTTCAGCTGTGCTAACGTAATTGCACAAGGGTTTTCAAGATTTTTCTAATCATCCATTAGCTTTCTAACGCGATTAGCAAACACAATGTACCATTAGAACACTGGAGTTATGGTTGCTGGAAATGGGCCTCTATACACCTATGTAGATATTCCATTAAAAACCAGATGTTTGCAGCTAGAATAGTCATTTACCACATTAACAATGTATAGAGTGTATTTCTGATTAATTTAATGTTATCTTCATTGAAAAAAACAGTGCTTTTCTTTCAAAAATAAGGACATTTCTAAGTGACCCCAAACTTTTGAACGGTAGTGTATGTCCTGCAAAACTATATGTCAATATGACTTTGAGCGGTCTTGGAATACTTAGAGTTGCAAGCATACCGAATGGACATTCTTGTAGGGGACGGGTCATATTGTAATCAACACGTCTAGAGAGTGTTTTAGAGTTGACCAAAACCGCAGAGTCCAAGCAGCGTTCAAATTTAACTCAGGAAATGTATTATCCGCATACTGGTTGGGAAATTATCTATCTAGACAGGATTTTATTTCACGAGATTGGTAACGAACTGCAGACAACGACAAAACAAATAGCCTATTACTGTTGTGGCGCTCGAAACTCATAACTGTAGCCGTCATAAAGTCTACAACATGTTCCTCTTGGCAATGATGGAGAATTTATTTCTGATGGATGAGAGTAGGGTTATTACGTTGATTACCATATTTGACACGCGTAAGGTTGATTGATGAGTTTATTATCAATAGTGTCTTTAAGAGGCTCGGTAATATAAACACATAGGTACGCGTCTCTGCACTAGCAAAGGAAAGAATTGGCTGTCCTCCCAACTAAATTGGATGGCATTAAATTACAGTCACACATCCAATTGAGTTCCGTAGACTGTAATTGGTATTCCGAAAGGACGAATGCAAACTACACGAACCAAACCTTTGATGACTCATCTCATTCTGTCTCTGGAAGAGACAAGAATCGTTGCGTTCTTGCGTTCATTCAGGTGTCTACCCATTTTTATCTGCGCAGACGCAACATCTGAGCTCAGAGCGTGACACTTGTCGCAGGTCTTGGCTATAAAAGTCCAACAGCGATCCTTCCTTTGAAGACGTCCTGTTACAAGATTCTTGATTCACCACAACCGAAAGTGGGAGAGGGAATCATCCCAACGAATACACCATCTTCCAGGGACATATTCAATATAACCTAACTCAGGTATGGGGACCTACAACTTGAATTTTGTTTGGGAAATTATTCTGTTATCAATTTTACGTTTATATTTACTTTATAACGTATAACTGTAATAGAGCTCATGTTACGGACTGAACCGTAGGGTAAATTAAAACTAATTTACCTGAAAGTAGATCGCTACACCTATTTAGGCTATGCTTGGTGGAAAACCACTCTCAAAATAAACAGATGATCAAATGAATATGGTTTAAAGGTAGGCAGGTCTAGGTAAAAAACAACAACTATAGTTATAACTGGGGTGATAGAAATTAAGCAACAATCTCTCTTGTTGTTCAGTTTTATTGTATTTGTTATACTACAGAATACCGATTCATAATCTAACAAAAGCAAAACAATTGAATGCATATGATGCACTGCATGTTTTTAAATATAATTTACTTTATCAAAACTTTTACTAAAGAATACCGAATTCGTCCTCATCCTTGCAAAAGCAATCTCTTGAATCTAATATAAATGACAAACGTTGTTTTTTATAATGCATAATTCAAAATTTTCCCCCTTCAGATTCCTGCTGATCTCCTGACATGAAGCTCAATTTCCTTGTTTCCACTGTGGTTCTGCTTGTTGCTCTTCTACCGCGTTATGAATGTAGAGCTATCGAGAGCCAGGGCGCTGTCCAGCAAGACCCTGGTCCTCAGTCTGGTCTACAGCATCAGGCTCTTCCCGTTTTGGTGCGACTGGGAGAGGAATACTTCATTCGTCTTGGCAACGCAAATTCTCCCATGTCCACGCCAAACATGTCCCCTGACGCGTCCTCAGCAACCATCAACAGAGCTCTGCGGCTGCAGCTCACGCAGCGTCTTTTGCAAGGCAAAGTTGGTAACATCAGTCGATTTGTAAGCAGCTACGCTAACCAGTTTGAAGACTCGACGGAGAGAGGGAAGCGATCTGAAGAGCCTCCCATTTCATTGGATCTGACATTCCACCTGCTTAGAGAAGTATTAGAAATGGCTCGAGCTGAACAATTAGCGCAACAGGCACATAGCAACAGAAAAATGATGGAAATCTTCGGGAAGTAAATGTGACATACATCCATTTGCCAAAGAAAGTTTTACATCTAGCACAAGACACACAGTATTCTATACCATAGTGCTGCTTTTACATTATTTATTAATCTGATTGATTTTCTTATTTATTTTTATAGCTTTGAACCTCAACTGAAGAAAATATACTGAGGAATTGCATTCCGCTTGATGGTAATCAGATTGTAAAATAAATGCAAGAAAAAAAATGTCATCAATTTGTATAACTGTTGTAACAGTGCTAATACAAAACTGTAGCATTTACAGAGATCCGTTCACTTTCGTTCTTCGAAAAAAAAACAAAAAAAAAACAATTCATATATTTTCAGTAGATTGTAGAAATTTAGGATGGCGTATTCCAATATGGAAGGCTTTTCTGGAATCAGTTTCACTGTATTTACCTTGTTTAAATTTAATAATAAACATAATATGAGTAACCAGTCATTTTTGTTGTGCAAGAGAATGTCTAATATTTATATTTTTCAATAAAAGCTTGAAAGTAATCTTTACACTAACTGTGTATATTCTTGAGTAGCCTACGAAGTTTCCAACAAGCGACTGTTACTAAGGTAATGTCAAAAGTTGCCTATCGTGCGTGTTACTTTATGGATATGTTGTAGCCTACTTTGAAAAACATCAAAAAATAATACAAAAATAATCATCAGCTGTCAATTTACTGTAGAGTGGTCGGCGTAGAACCTCGTTGGCTTTATTCTTAAACTGATGTGAAACAATCAATCAACATATGGAGAAACAAATGAAGAAAGAAGCGAAATCCAGAGGAAGAATGATGCCGATGTCGTTCACCGCTATCATCCACCCTTTTTAATAGGCTATCTGGGTGTTTCAGCAAATATCTATAAAAATCTGGTTATTTGCAATATCGTCAATTCTTCCAAATGTTATTACAGTATAGCCTATTCAAGCCTATGCAGCCAATGGAAATTATGTCAGGCATTAGGCAACAACACAGTTCTCTTAGAATTTTACTTTTTGAAGAGCGCTAGAGCAGAATATCGCAGCACGTAAATGCAAAACGTCAATCAATGTATTATTAAAATAATCGCCCTGAATACCTAGCCATTCAAATATTTATTGACCAATCAAAAAAGGTTTTTCTTTCACCATTTGGTTTTTAACAGCTATATTTTTCTACTACTGATGTTTAAAAATGTAAAATAGGTCATACATTTTGATCAAATGAAAAGACAAATTCAGAGAAAGCGTTGATGCTTTGTGAAACAGGTAATGACTTGTATCAGACTACACATTATCTTAGGTCAACTGACACTGAAGCAGAGGGGCGAATGCCTAAAGTATCATTTTATGTTACCAAGAATGATACAAGGATGAAGAAAAATATTTGTTTCCTTACATATCATTACTGGAGCTGAGCAAACAACCTTGGAATGTGTTCAGATTAATTCTTATAACCGTAACTAGGCTGCAACAGGTATTTTCACATGTGTGTGTTTAAGGTAGAATAGTTTTACTGTGGTTGAGGGTAGAATATTGTTTACTTGACCACTTCATACATGATCATTTTCACCTGCACACATGGTCTTGAACGTCCACACGTCCCTCTTGCACAACTGAATGGCGCGAGTATGCAGAACTACATTTGTTGGGCCTGTGATTAAAAATATATGTTTTTTTTGCTTCAATACTTAATTATTGATAATATTGATATTGAATAAAATGGCACCACACAGCAAAAAACGGTGGTGCACATTTAACACCCCAGCAGTGTTCGATTTACACTGGCATTTCTGCTGTGCAACGAAACTAAAACTGCTATAAAAGAGAACAAAGCTGCAATAGATTCAGCATTAGAAGTGTTTGTTTCAGGTTGGTCAAACTGGATGCAGTGCAGAAGGGAGAAAGAAAAAACAGGCCAATATATATTTAATTAAGTGCATATATACTGTATGTCAAGTAAGCACTGTGAAAGATCCCTCGGTAGGGATTTCAACCAGACAAACAAATACAATGTCTTAACTCTAAGCAGCTTTAACTGTGGTCATAATTTGGCATGTTACAATTTAGTACCATTCACAGAAAGATTTAGGAACGACCTCTTCCATGCCCTGGCCACCCCATTCCCTCCCCACTGTGATGTCAGTCATTGCTTCTTTCCAGCCAAGCTTGCCCGGACATTCGAGTTGGCAGAAGACATTTGATCTGCAGCTTGTGCAGGCTGACTGTTGATGTCCAAATGACCAGAGATGATTGCTAGGGCATGATGAGACACAGACATCCAACTGACCCCCCCCCCCCTTGGGTAATGCTATGGTGAATTATGTGCGACCAGTCATCGCTAGCACTAGCTTGGTGTGGAATCAGTACCAGGTTGTAGGTTTCACGTTAGAACAATGCATTCATGAATAAGCTACTCAGTGACCACTTATATATTTTATTTCAATAAAACAAAGTTTAGTCATAGTTGTAAGTGTCGCAATGTTAAATCCAGGGATTTAAGTCAGTGTTCTACTTTTTTATTTTTTATTTTTTACAATTTCAGAGAGCTCAATGGGCTATTTGAACCTGCTCAGCAATACAAATAGCTTAATTAGAAAATGTTTTTATCTGTTAAAATGTACATACCATTGCATTAATGTTGCGGTTATGAAGGACATATTTAAACAATGTAGAAGGGTAGAAGTCTGATTTAAGAAAGAAACCATGCACTTTTGCAGATGCCACAATCTTGGTGGAACATGTTGGTTTTGGAGTTAATTTGACTGCCCTGGTCATCAAAACTCTGACACCCTTCACCACCATTTTGATCTTTTTTTTATGTTGATGACCCTGCCATGCAAAGAGATGTGTTATGTTCAGCTGATAGTCGTGCATAATCCAATTAGAGTAAATGCTACATACACTTACTCGGGTGTTACATGCCTCTATACGTATGCACTACTACAGAAAGCTACAAAACAGTGAAAGGGGAGAAATAATGAGAGAAATACGTATATGGCAGAAATTATGCAGCCTGTTTATTGTACAAGTTCCCTGTTGCTATACCTTCTGTGTCCTAAAAGGAGAAAGAGAAGAATCGAACCACGTTAGATAAAGAGGTCTCTTACAAAGGTGAATCCTTCACCGCTATTTATTTCAAGAAGGCGGATGCTCCAGCACTGGCTCATCAGTACCAACTGAGCCTTTTTGTGAAACGCAGGATGATCAGGGTTTGCCCTTTGACCCCGGGACTACAGTCGATTAATGACAGGTTGGTCTGATGCATCCCTTTTGTTTGGTCTGCGCGGCAATCGAATTTCCATTCATCGCCCAGTGTGTTGATAGAGTGAAGCATTTTTTTTTTTTGAAGGGATTGGAAGCACTATGCAACATACCCAGAGGGATCTATTATCCTCAACCTCAATAACCTATGAAGTCCAGAGGAGCTCTGCGAGCCGTGGTCACTGCCCAGGGAAGAGCAGCCCTGGGCACAGAAAAGCCACAGGCAGGGCCCCTATATGATTAGCAGGGCCTGGGAATTCAGCCTTTTGGAAACTTACAGACATCTTGATAGATATTTCCAACAGTGGCAGTCATTTAAAGAACAATGAAATGTATTTTTTTCAAAACATCTAAAAGTAAAGATCTCGCCCCTCAAACACACTTTTTGTTGTTGCTCCCAGCACTTTAGATATCAGTTGCCTGACTATATATAGTGTTTAACCAGCGGGAGTTCTCTGAGGTTTGTCACCTGGAGATGGGTATTAGACAAAAGAGACAAATCTCACCTTCAGATGGGCCTGTACAGAAATGTCAGCATGAAACAGTGAGGGATGAGCATCTGCCATGGATCACCTTTTTTTTATTTTTTAACAAACTACCATTCATAACTGCAATTTTACAGAGCTGTACATACACAGAAGGTGAGGTCATATAACACCAAGCCTACGAGATGCGTCATACTTTTTGTTGACATACTGCAGTGGGGCATGGCTTCACATGAACCTGAGAGTAGTAGTCCCCTAGCAATGCAATGAAACAGACAGTCTACAAGTCTGAGCTACTCAGACAGTCAAGTTAAGAAGTCTCTGTTACCCTCAGCTAAGCCTTCTATGGAGCATTTTACAAATTTCAACTCCCTTCAGCATCTCAATTGTTTGGAAGAAGTCTCATAATTGTTTTTTACTATGCTGCAGAAGCAGACAAAACATATGTGTTCATTTTCAGTAAATGAAAAACATAAATAAAAAATTAGCTGAAATGTATGTAGGAAGGAATATATCTTACTCTACCAGCCAAGTTAGTGTGTGACATGATTTATTTCTGGACCCAGGTGATTCCTGCAGTAGCTTTCATTACTTGACATGGAAAGACTCATCAATGACTGTGATTCCCCAGTAGTGGTCTTCATCCAGCCAAATTTGAAGCAGATCATATCACCATGTCTTGCGCTGTGCATACTTCAGTGGTCCAGAAGCTAAAGATTATGCAACGTTCCTGACATTGCGAATTCAACTTGAGCACTGAAATGTGTGCATAGTATGTGTTTCCTGTTTCTACAAAAAGAGGACCAGGTCAACAGGAAAGAATACCAGGGTCTCTTGATAATTGGCCCACATCATGTTTTTGGCTGCACGTTTAGGGATTGAGAGAATCCATAGCTGGCCTCAGCTGTTCCTTTGTGATGCGGAATTGCAATATGCATGCACAGTGTGTATGAATGCAAGCTATGCAAATTACCTTGCATAAGGATGTCTTCTCAAGAAATATACAAGTAGCAATACTGTATCAGTTACCAGAGCTGAGAGCTAAAGACGAACGCTAAGCCTTGCTGGAAAACAAGAGGACTCTGTGCTCTCTGTTTAACCAGTGCCCTGGAGTCGGTTGCACCACGTCTTACTAAGTGCAAAATAACCCTAGTTATAGCATAAGTATTTACCAAATCAAGATTTAGTCACTACTAAATTCGAATGAGTTGCACCACTCATACTAGTTATTACGTAGAGCTTAGTAACTACTAAATATTTATACATACCCCTAAGGTGGTGTAAGCTATAGCGTAACTAGCTAACTATTAAGTCGTTACTAGGATAACTAACATCGGTAGCTAAGATAACCAAAACAAACAAAAATGGCCGTTTAGAGAGATTATAACGATTTCAAGAAGACACGTCGTTATTCCAAAATATTGTGTTGTGGCTCGCGACTGTTTTAAATATGTTAGAACTTCATTATTTACATTTTGCTTTGCTTGCTGATTGGCTATAAAGTTCTTACTGTCATGTTATGCGACAATCTCTTTCTAGTAACAACTTGCGCATTACTAAGTATTTACTAGCTACGATATTGCGTAAGTTGGCGTGGTGCAACCAAAATGAGTAAACAACTAGTTTGAAACTAGCTAGTAACAACTAAGGGTTTAGTAAAGACTAAATGCTTGAATTTAGTAATGACTTACGCCAAACTGGTGCAATCCAGTCTTGATGCTTAAGAGCATCAGGATGACTTGATGCCAGTGTGCCAAGAACATTCACTGGGTTTAATTCATCATGCTTAACTAATCCCAGTTATTAAGCCTCAGTTGAGCTGGAGTTTAATAATGAATAAAGCTTGAAAAAATAAAGTTTGATTAATGGACACTTCCGGAAAATATTATAAAAAGTATTCACAGTCCATTTGTCATCAGATGGACATTAACTGTCATTTTCTATAGACAGCCAGCGTCTAAACTCCTGGCCTGAAGGGGAACATGGTTAACTCAGATTTGTTTCAAGCTTGTTTGTTTACTGCACTGATGCAAGAAAAATAAAGTAACGCTTCACAGGATGGCACCCACACACAGGCGGACACACACACTCACACACACACAGACGCGCGCACACACGGATAGAACACACACGGACAAATGCACACATACACACCCGCATGAACACACACCCACACACACACACACATCGTGATGTGGAGAAAGGTGCCTGAGAACATGACTCATATTATGATAGCAGCTCATCTTCTTCATGGCCAACACCAGAAAGTTATGGATCTGGAAGACTGCCCATCCTCACGCTACATCCCTGTTCGTTTCATCGCACAATAACAAAGATACAGAAAGTAAAACAATTGGAAATATTGCAAATATTCGATTTTTTGTGTAAAATAAATCTCAAGAAAAATTTTTGTATCTATAAATGGATTTATTTATTTGCAATAAATACAGCAAGTACGCATTATATTATAAATGCATTTGTTAAAATATTATTTCTGATCTTGTCTGAGGGTCGCACCCAGACCCGACCTACGCGTGGGTCTCCACAATCACTCTGCCTTCAGCTCCATCATCTTCCTCATCATCATTCAAATCTCCAAATTACTACACTGTAAAATGTCCAGTGTTAATTAAACTCTAACAAAGTCTAATAGGGACCATATACATGCTCTGTAAGAGAGTTGGTTTGACACTGAACATTTTACTGTGCAATACCAAATCTTCATAGTGGGCAGCAGAAGAACTTTGTAGCTTTCATGATAGCTCATTTAAAATCTCAACTGAATAAAATAGGCTTAATATCATAGTATTTGTTTTTAAAAATGTTTTATACAACTATAAAAAAAATATGACTTTGATTGCACACTGTCTATGAGGCCATGTTTCACCTTAATGGCAAAGGCTGTGTTACAGAATGTGTTGGGAGGGTTAAACACACTTACTTGTAGGAGTAGTTCTGTGTTTTTATTATTTGCAGACTTATATTTTCATTCTTTATGGGGTTTAAGATCTATTGGACCCACACAAAGCCGGAAATGCATAGCAGGCGATTCATAAAGAAAAGAAGTAAATAAACACAGACTGAAGTTATGTGACTTAATAGCAATAATTTCCAAACTGTCATGAAATGGTTTCTACAAACTGAGGAACACAAACAAACAGTTAAATGTAATACGCCCACAAGTCTCAATTACTGCTTTCCTTCGCACTCAAAGACACAAAATATCTTTTGTTGTCCTCTGTGAATTGTCAGTTTCAAGAAAAAAAAACCACAAAGGGAGCTGAAATATCTGTAGGTATAGGGTAGGTCATTAAAATGATTTGGGTGTATGACAAAACCCATTCAATTGTTTATTCCAAGTAATTATATTCTCATGTGAAAAAATAATAGGATTTATACGGTATACATTTTTTATCAGGTTCTTGTATGTCGTTGTTGTGTGTGCTGCACCACACACACACATGCATGCACACACGTGCACGCACATAAATATGCACACACACACACACAAACACACGCCTGTACATCATAATCGCACGGCCCTTTACTCTGTCCTCTTTGTTGCCGTATGTACAGTCCACAGAGCAGCCCATGTTTGCCTGACAGACATGATCTCTGTGGACATCACAGAAGGGACTGGAACAGCTCCAACTTCCTGCATCCCCATCTCATTCTCATTCATAAATGTGCACAACAGAAAGCGCCTAGTTTCCCTCCATCAAATATATATATTTTTTATTTGTGAGGAGAGAGGGTACTAGGAGGGGAGACTGACCTCTGTGGTCCAGAGGTCAGTCTCTGAAAACTACCGAAATGAGTAATTAGGCCCTGGACTGTCAGTCCTTCCACTTGGCACTGCCACACTATTGGCTGCCTGCATCTGGACACGCTTGCAGCCACGTGCATGTAGGCAATACAAAAACTGAGTGAAGTTCATCAGTGGAGCAGCCCCACTGTTCTGGAGCTGGTGTGTAAGTAGTAAGTACTGTATTTCTTTTCTCAATATTTCATGTTGAGAGAGAGAGAAAGACAGAGTCTGCCACACCCCTGTCTGCCACACCTCTCTGACTCAGCGACCACAGGGGTCACACCGCCAATGCGGTCTCCTGCTGCTTCCTGTCGCACGGAGAAACGCGTACAGAATTAAATTCTTCCCTTTGCCTCCAGCAGGCCAGACCCATTTCGTTTAAACTGTTAGGCAAAAAGAAAGAATGTAATGGGGGAGGGCAGTTAGTGTGCTAGACTGCACTTCTCCAGGGGGATGCCTGTTCTCAAAGCAGAGACCCCTGCTCTGGCACTTTTTATTAGAAATGCGGCAACAGAGGAACAAAGACAAAATGACATTTCCCATTTCAAACAAGTTCCCATTTAAGCTTGTTCGGAATTCATCGCTATTCATTGTAGGCTTGTCGCACGACTACAACTTCCTCAACTGGCCTACATATAAAAAAGTAAAAAAATAAAGGAAAGAAAAAAGACCAACATATTACTTCTGCTCCCCAGAGCAATTCACAGCCATATTAAACTCTCAGGGTACAATAATAACACAAACCCAATACGTTTATTTTTTTTTTAAGATGAAAGGTTTGAGAGGTAATCACACACATTATTGGATGTAGATTCATTTATACGTTTTTACAGAAACTGATATATAGGAAGTGGGTGCTTGCAATGGGCTGCTGTAACCACACAGAGCGGGGGTGGGGGTGGGGTTGGTGGGGGTACTCATTTGTGATTGTGTCTCTGAGGTCCTTTCAAAAAACTGGAGAGCCTCATCAGAGCTGTGGCTCCTATAGCCAGTGATTACCATGGGCCATTTCTTTTCTAACACGTCAGCTGCCTATTACAGTGTATTCTTCCGTGGCACTTCATCCAACATTTGAAACAATTAGATCTCAGCGTAACAGAATGACGAATGCATACATATCTGCCGATAACAGCATTTCCTTCACTGACGTATTCTTTTCTGTCATGTGTAATCATATAAACAATATGTGCACATACAGTGCCCTCCACTATTATTGGCACCCCTGGTAAAGATGAGTAAAATGGGTTATAAAAATTCACCGTTTGGTGAATTACCTTATTGTCACACTGAAAATATTAGAAAAGTCCAACCTTTAATTGAAGTTAATTTAATATGAGAAAGCAAAATCCCTCATCAAGAAATAATTATTTTTAACAAAACCACATGTGCCGCAATTATTGGCACCCCTGCATTTATATATATAATAAAGTAATCATTTTTAATATTTGGTCGCCTATCCTTTGCATGCCAAGACTTCCTGATGTCTGTGACCCAACAACATTAAAAGACTCTTGATATCCAATTTTCCGGTACTCTTACAAGCGATACTATAATGTCTCTGCATTTTGAATGTCACGTGGCTCTGTCATGGTAACGTAGTCCAGCTGTGTTAAATATGGATTAGAAGCTACGGAAATATATGACAATTTGTGTGTTCTCAAGTTCTGACCATTTTGTGACAGGGCTGTGCTACGAAAAAATCGGTCTGTGCGATAAATTAATTTACTGCAGTAGCACCCGTGCGATAGCCTGTGTGTGAGAAAAAAACTATTTTTTATTTTGCGTGTGAAGTGAGGGTTTGTGTGAAGTGAATCGATGCGCCTCGATATTCTCTTTGGTAGTTGTAGTCTATCGTGCAATTAAAAACCATGTCCCCGTCTGTGTAGAGTCCATACATCCAACACCAAATCCTACAATTCCTAGCGAACAATCCCCTTTTAGTCAGCGAGTCGAGCAAGCTAGCTATCTATCTGGGACACCGGGATGACGACAAAATGAAGAGGTATTTTCAAGTATTAAATCAAAGTAAAGTAGGAGAAGCGCAAAACAAAACCCCCAAATGAGCCCGCGAGGAATCCCTGCCAAATGAAAAGTGTGAAACAAGAAAGAAGATTTACAGGCACATTTGGACGTTTGTATCAACCTCTGACTCTGATCAGCCAATAGCTGTGTAACTTTAGCTAGCTAGCTGACACTCAAATAACGCCAATCAAAGCTTAACAACAAGCTTAACGCTTATTTGGGAACACGAGCTGGCTAGCATAACCAGTATGTATTTTTCTTTTTCTTTTCAACTAACTTAGTCATTACCATTTCTCTTGAACGTTTGTATCATAGATAGATTTATGTATAAAACTCAACATGTAGTTTGGGCTGAATGTGATATTGGTAGAACAGCTACATATATCCTTTAAGGTTATGTTATACATTGAACAGGACGTGGTAGGCTTGGACCATTATTATTAGCTGCTCCTCCATTGCTGCAATTTGATTGAAATTGGGCGGAACAATTATTCACGAAATGGTTTCGTGTCGGTTGGGGAAATATGAAGCGTGGAACTGATTGGCTGTTACAGCCGATGGTCGCTCAAAAGTAAAATTGCGGGCAAAATTTATCGGCCGATTTTGGTCGCTCAGTTGCCTAGTTGCTCAGGTCGCTGACCGTCGCTCAGCTTCATAGAGAATGAATGGACTTCCGGCGACTGGGCGACCGAAGTTGCTGGATGTGAGAACGCAGCGTAAGGTTACAGATTAGCCTCACTAATTTACGACATTTATTAATTTAGGACAGCTTGATCAGAGTAACCATGATCTCCTACGTGCTCTATATCGCCATCTGGTGTTCTGAAACTACATAGTATACCTTTAATGGGAAAATGCATATACATTCTACATTTTCCACAAAGAGCTACTAAACACCTTAAGCTCTGAACTCTGTGTGGATTTAGAAAGTCGACGGTCTGCTGAGTAGAAATGCCACTATGCGGAGACATCAAGCATAGTTTTTTATGTACAAAGCAAAATGTACTTGGCTATGGGGAAATGTATTGTAATAGCGCCCCTCTGGTGGTGGGCTCTGGTACATACATGTGTGACAAACAGACAGACAGACAGACACGGTATCAAATTAAAATCAAAAAGTGGCCAGCAGACATGCTAGATCTGTGACGCATGCACACACCGTTTGTTGTTTTTATTTTCCTATTAGTGATTTACACACTTTCTCAATTTAAAATAAAAAATATTGTATGATGATATGAATTTAAACTGAGATTTGCACTACTAATTTGAAGCGTAACATATTGATGTCTTGTATACAGTTGTTATGTCCCTGCAATTTACCATTATGGGAATTGCAGTCATAATGGTAAATTGCCAGTCACATACCTGTTTAAGTGATGAACTGCATTACTTGTGGTTGTTTTATACTCGTGCTACAAGTTTTTGACCTGTGCTACAAAACTATCAACCTCTGTAGCACCAGTGCTATGTGCAAAAAAAGTTAACGTACAGCCCTGCGTGGTAAGTAACCGATTGTAAAACATTGCGTTTTCAAATGGTAAGAGATCTATAGAAGCATATCGCAGGCAAAACGGTGTAACGTTCAAATGGCTAACTTCAGCTTGTGGCAAGGAACTTTTTACGAACATTCTTGCTTACACTCGACATACAATTGTAACACCTGCAGACAATGAACTGGTTCGTGATTAAAATATAACGTTACACATGTAAACCTTTAACTTAAGGTGTGAGATCACAAATATCCTATGTGAATGTTCTAGGCTACTGAATATTCTGAAAACTTAATACAGACTTAATGGCGACTGCACCACACTGCGATCAAAAACTACATTCGTGCCTGCTAAATTAACCTACTTTATGAACTAAATGAAAGAATGTATAAGTGAGGTAGGCTACGCTTGAATGAGGTACCTAGTCTTTTAACGCCATAAAACTACAGAGAGATGGTTAAGTACGGTTAGTTCAGCCTATTGCCGTGTCCCTTCGATAGCTCAGTTGGTAGAGCGGAGGACTGTAGGTTCTATACTGTTATCCTTAGGTCGCTGGTTCGAATCCGGCTCGAAGGAGGGCGATCTTTTTGAATCTTCTATTGAAAAAAATATATATTTGGCGCCTCGTACACAATCAACCACGCGGATTTGCTATAGTAGGCTAATGCGTTGTGTGCTTGATATCAGTGGCTAATGAATCGAATTGCGACACCCTACTGAAACCTCATTGGTGGGGTGATTCTTAAGAATTAGACTACAATAGGCCTACCTACTAATGGTGGCTATGATAACCTGTTTACACTATTTGTTTCTTGTCACAAATCATAGAGCATGAATTATATAGAAACTGAACCACATTCACAGAAAATTCCATTCCCTGGTTACTTCATGCACAATGTTTATGTGGAGCAATTATTGTAGAATCTGGTCCGTTTTGTGACTGTTATGTGGACTTTAGGATACATCAAAAGAGACAAACAGTGTAAGCTTGTGAGGCTTGGATATAGCTCTGACCTTTGATGTGAGATACCAGTTTCAGTAGTCATGCTGTGTTGTGGATTTTTGACTTGTTTTCCAGCTTGTTATGATACTGTATTGAAGAAATACTTTTAAAAATACAAATAAATAAATCATACTTGCCATTTTAAATTTAATGCAAACATACATTCCATAAAATCACCAAAACTGTTTTGTTTGCTTGAATCAACATACAATTATAATTATTAGTATTTATTGAAATTACAAGAAAGGCTGGATTAATCTGGATTAATCCTCAGATGTTGCCGCATCAGAGAGTGGGTGGCCTTTGTATACTCTGTTAGAAATAGATCAGCTGGTTTTAAGATTGGTTGGACAATACACCATGTCAAGACCAAGATTATGTTGAAAACAAGCAGCTATTTGAAGGATTATTGAATTGATTCTTGTTGAAACACAAGGAAATACAGCACATTACAGTTCCATCACGCAGGCAAACATGTTCACTATTTACAGACGGCTGTCGTAGGGCAAAAGTAGGCTCAGTTTTGGGATTTGTTGTGGAGACCGCCATGGTAAAGGAGTGCTTATTGGGCGTTGGAGGCTCTGTGTGGTAACCTCTGAGGTGGTGTCACCAAAGCGTCTTTGTAGTTAGGTGTAGGTCCGGTGGGCGTCCCCGATTAGCTGTGTCTTCTCACTGGCATTGGTTGGCTGGAGCACAATGGGGGTGTCGCCATCTGGAAATGTCACGCAGGTCAGTCTGAGACTTGAGGTTTGTTACGTTTTTTAAAAATGGTTTGAGCCAATCAGGTTTTTGCTGAAAAATACTAGCTAGCCTATACAGTAAATTGTGTAAGTGCCTACACACTTACACAATTGTTCAGGGGAAAGGCTGTGTCAAGACTGCAAACTGGGAGCCTTATTTCAATGGAAATTAATTGTGACAGAAATGATAAATACCATTTTCAGAGTCAGAATAGTTTTATTGTTACTGAATGCAAACAGCCCCCATCACATTGAGTTGCACTCAAATTCACTGAGACGTCTGTCTGTTAAATAAGTACTCCAAATGTACATTACCAGCATACCAGTTGTAGCTGAGATTTATTTGTGTATTGCAGGCCACATGCATTAATTCGATTAGTCATACAAGCTCTATTAATACACAATATAATTGGACAAATTTCCACAGGCGCAGATGTAATGTTTAAAGATGAGTGAAGTGCTGTGATGAGGAGGTGACTGAGGTAACTTACGAATGAAGGCTAATTCACCTAAACCCTGTATTTTTTGTGCTTTGTGTGGACCGTTTAACCCCATGGAGAGATTAACTACCATTCCGTAAGGCAAAGGTTTGACCTATGAAATTAATTTTTAGTCTGCACCATGTTGATACTAACCAAATGGTACTTGCATTTTATGTAAAAAAATATGCCTCAAAGTTACTGAATTTACTGTCTACCCTTGCTGTGATCAAAACATTTCTTTCCAGAAGAGCAAATGACATACTGGAGGCGAGTTGTTCTGTTGTGCTATTTCCGTAGCAAAAAACTAAGTAATCAAATGAAAAAGAAAAATAACAATTTGAAGTGAAAGGTTATGTTACTGTGTCATTTCCTGCAACTACAGCCCGTCCCTGTTTTAACCAAGCTGTCTTACCTGCAAATAACGTGCAAGAGAGACGGCATGGATTACGGGAAGGTGTTTCTTCTGCACACAAGAAGCGACTTAACTATCACCCTTCTGCTCTGTGGCTGTCCAGGCTCAGCACAGAGCCACCACAGCAGGGGGAGGGGCCCTCGTCCATCAGCCAGGCCCCGCCCGCCCCCTCCCCAAGCAGGGAGCCGGACTGATTCCAGGGCAGCATCTGCTGAAACCCCACAGCCTGACCTACCCTCTGCGCGGGGACAGAGAGGGACGTGGGCACTGATGGATGTGCCATGGCACGGCACTCTCCCGGTCGACAGCAGTGCGTGAAAAGGGAAAGGGTAAAATACGGATTCCTCTGGATCCAGGGGCCTCTCTGGAGGCTGGTATAATGACAGAAGGGGGTGTGGCTCCATGTATCTCAGAACAAAGTGTTCCTGTTCTTCAATTATTTCCCACTACCCTCCCAAACTGTGGTAACATACTGTATGCTATAGCCATGAAGTAAATACTGTCTTTTTTTAAGGGGACTTAAGAATTTTATAGAACAGAGCAGTGTTTTATAACCCCTTTTAACAAGCGGCTGCATTAAGTTTCTATTTGAGGATATTAAGGATAAAAAAAAAAAAAGCAATCTTATAAGTGAAATGGTTGAAGATGATGTAGAATGTACGTAGTTGGGTGCAGTACATCAGTGCGTCAGTGATTAGCATTTATACAGCTACGTGATGTTAACAGCTACGTGATGTTTGTCGGGATGCGTTCCACCACTGCAGGTTACTGTAGTTTGCAGTTGTGTAGCAGTAGTAGTCTAAATGTTTGCAGTTTCTAGCCTTTGCAGGTTTAGTCATATAATTTATAGTGTGTTTCCACAATGTGACAATCAGGGAGTTAAACTGGATCCTCCAGGGGTCCCCACAGGCACTCCAATCGCACAGTCAAGTGACTGGTCATAAAATTGAGTTTCTAATTGAGCCATTTAAAAACAAGTTGTTGATCTATGGAGTCAGAGGAAGGAAAGTGAACATGGATGGAAGTTTAAATGCTGCAAATAGCATGTCTTTGAGCGAACCAGTGAAGCAGTATCCACCTGGTACTGGAACACTGCATACCGATGGAATTTAATTTATTTAGCACAACTTGCAATTAAACAATAAATTACGTAAAGAAGATGACAACAGACCTACATTTAAAAACTACGAAATATCACAGTTGTTAAACAACTGGCTATAATAAAATTAAATTTAAGTTTTAATTTGAACTTTGTACATGACATTCACCACTTTTATTTAATTGATCTTTTTTATTTTAATATACATCAGCTGCAAACAATTTTTTTATTACTAATACAATGAATGTTTTTATTTAACTTTTTTGTACAAGTTAAATGTATAACTGCTCTCATTTTTTAATAAGGGCGTTTCCCACTGCTTCTAACAAAAACTAACATGCCACTTAAAAATACTACAGCATGTTCACGGTAGTAAGTAATCAAACTGAATTTCAACGCGCGAGTGGCGCTTGTAAACATCGCTGTCAATCATCATCTGTGCTTAATTAGATAAATAATTTTATCAATTTAAGTGGTTGAGGTGGTGCAAATGGGATAAACGTTTGAGAGGTTTGATAAAATGCAAAGAGGCTATCGCGACCTCTAGCTGGCAGAGGACTGCTATGTGAGGGGAAATATACTGGTGGCCCTTCTTATAGGTTAAGTGGTATCTTATTACTGTTGTATTATTAATGTATTTAAATTTAGATTTTTTTTTTCTGATGTGACATCCTATCCTTTGGGGTGTTTATACATGTTTTATGTAAAATGTCTTTGTTCACATCTGTCGTGCAAATTTGTCATACGGATTGCAAAGGCAAGAGCCTGATGTTCATCCTTGTTTTAGTTACATTTTCTGGATGCATCAAAAAGGCATT
Source organism: Ilyophis sp. 1 JC-2022 (assembly GCA_022702515.1). Taxonomy (NCBI): domain Eukaryota; kingdom Metazoa; phylum Chordata; class Actinopteri; order Anguilliformes; family Synaphobranchidae; genus Ilyophis; species Ilyophis sp. 1 JC-2022. The sequence continues at coordinate 117,023,736 of CM040403.1, forward strand.
GTTTCTCATTGTTGCAAGGCGACTGAAAATAGCCAGCATTGAAACACATTTTGAGAGGTGACTCACAGCCAGTAATTATCTGCAGAAGGCATGAAAAAGCTCACGCTGTTTACTGGCACAGAAACAATATATCATGTCCAAACGTTTGGCCGTTACGCATCACATCAATTTATTTTCATCAACTGAGTGACTTTGTTTATTGGTCAGAACATGTTCTATGAACTTGTCAATACATTTAGGTCTTATCCACAACCAATATTGTTTTAAAAAGATCAAAAGATGGCTTCAGTGACAATACTGATAAGATTGAGTACATTTTTATTTTAAATTTTAAAGTTCAATCTTTCTGTTCCATTTCAGATAGTTGTTTTTCTGTTTTACAAAAGCGATTACAAAAACATAATGTCCTGTTATGAGGTACGCAGCTGTCAGTATTGACAAATGCCATGCATGGCTATTCTGAAACCAACTACTTGGGAATCCAGTTATTTGAGAAAGTTCATTAGTGTTTTCAGTTATGTACTGTCTCGTATGGTGAACAAGCTGCACACAACACGAAAGTGGCTTCTACTCAGTTCACAAAGAAAAGTCCTTAGCCTCCCTGTTGTCACGCTGGGTTTGGTGCCTGAACATAGACATGAATAGATAGGTCTGGCCCAGACGAGCACGTTCTGCCACAGTTACCAGTGGGAAAAAAAGGTGTGAGAGTGTCACTTGTTTGGGCTTGGATGCAGATGTTGGCATGGGTCATGTGCTCACCTCTCTCCATGTCAGTGCGGATCTGCTCCTCTAGGTCCTCGGGAGACACGTAGCAATCTGGGTCCTCCTCGCCCGGTGGGCGGGGCTTACACTTCCCACAGCAGCAGTTGCAGCAGCAGCACAGGCAGCAGCAGAAGTAGCAGCCCGTCAGGATTCCACAGATGCCAAATAGACCCTGGGAATGTACAAGATGTACACACACACGTACGCATGCACGCACGCACACACACACGTACGCACGCACACACACACGTACGCACACGCACGCACGCACACACGTACGCACACACACACACGCGCGCACGGACACACGTACACACACGCGCACACACACACGTATGCACACGGACACACGTACGCACACACACACGTACGCACACACACACATGTACATACACACACGCATGCACGTACACACACGCACGCACGCATGCACACACGTATGCATGCACGCACACACGTACGCACGCACACATACGCACGCACACACGCATGCATTTTTAAATATGTCTTCTCCATAACTCTTAATTGACACTACACTACTCTTAAGAGATTAGCACACAGAAATTGTCCTTTTTTAATAATATAGTACATTTAAAAAATATATACAACATATGTATATATAATGTATTTTTTGAACTATATTGAGAAATATCGCTTCATTTGACATGTCTGTCATAGTTGCTCACAGTGCAGCTGCATAGCACCTCCACAATTGTGAGGCTCTATTCCAACAGTAGTAAAGTGCTCATAACTGCTCATAACTGCTCATAACCGCCTTTGCGTGTCATTCATTCTACTCAAACATTGATTGGTGCAGAAGAAGTACCTTTGCCCACCAGCTGGAAAGCATGAAGTACGTGTTGACATTTTCTTCCCCAAACTGCTGCGAGACGTAGAGACCCAGGGAGCCGTACTTGTCATAGATGTTTCTTTTGGTAATGTCCGACAGAGTGGCGTTAGCGTTGTTTATCTCTTTGAATTTGTCTGTGGCATCGGGGTTTTCTGGATTCTTGTCTGGGTGATATCTTAAAGCTAGTTTCCTGAAAGATATATATATCAAAAAATAACTTTCACATCCTTTCTTCATATACTTTTGTGCTTTCTTTCTTTACTCATTTGTTTTTATCTTTCACCAAAACAGAATAAGGCTATATGACGGCATACTTTAAATTGCTGTGTTTGAGCACTATTCATAAATCTTACATATACCATCTGTGACTTATTAAAGGCTGTACAGTAGGAAAAGGTTACATTTCATAAATTTGCTTCATGAGCACGCAAAAAAATCGGTGTCACAATTATTGACACCGCTATTTTCAGAACTTCGCACAACCTCCCATTGGACGGATAATAGGACACTTATAAGATTGGCACATTGGGAGGGATCTTAGGCCATTCATCCATATGTAATCCTTTTAGACCCTTGATGTCATGTGGTCTGTGCTTATGGACTGCTCTCTTCGTCCAGACTGAGATTGCTATTGCAAATAATAGAGTTTGTGGTCAGGTCTTTGTAAATTTTGATGCGTGCTTAGAGTAATAATTTTGCTTGAAGATCGACTTGCGGCCAAGTTTCAGCCTCCAGGATGAGGCTGCCAGGTCTGGTACTATATTTATGGTGTAAATGTAATTTTAGATTTGGAGACTTGGTAACCCCTAGATGCAACCAAGTTATGTAATTCTGTCTGGATTTTTGAACTTTTTTACCTCACAAACCATCTGCTTTACTGTGTGTGGAGGCGAATGCACTTGCATTCTCTGTCAAGCAGGAATACCGCTGTTCCAGCCGTTTACACTTCTTAATTATTGACCGAATACGCCTTATTTTCATTGGAGTTTTAGGGGATTGTATTTATATAAGAATATCATTTTAACATTCCTTTGAGAATACAATAGGTCATTATCTGTATTGGTCATTTTATACAACCTTCTTTTCTCGTCATAAAAATTAATTAATTAATTTTAGTGGGTACACAGTATATATACTTAGCATCTTATCCGCAGGCTATTCGGGTTCAAATGTTGGCACACATCTTGTTAAAAATAACGTTCAACATTTCAACATATCTCTATCCTGCGCACATGACGTCTTCACCAATTACCATTTTGAGTGCGAGACCGAATCTGGAATTGGTGGGGTTTCGCCTTGCTGTTGGCCTGTTCTCAGGTTGTCGGCCCTTTTACACTTATTTCAGTCTGAGACTGCCCACTCACACAGCTGCAGGTGCTGTTATCACCTCTGCCAGAGAGCACTGCAGGAGTGCAAAACACGCTCGGTCTAGGTCACTTCTAGAAAAACTCAACTGGGCGGAAGGGTGTTTCTCATTATAAAAACAAGACTGAAAATGCATTTTGGATACATTGGGACGTAAATCGAACGTGATTGCTTGTTTTATACATGTATACGTGTGAGGCAGTGCATGCTGTTTTTTGAGAGCTTGATATCTTTTTGCAAGCTATTAGCCAAGCGAGGGGCACATCTTGTTAGGCCAAGGTCACACAAGCTACATATTAATAGGCTACATTTTGAAGTGGAGGGCTAGGAATGCTTTGTTTTGTAGCAATGCTTAGAAACGTTGCTATCAGTAAACCAGCCAGTGTTTGGATCATTGCATTCAATCAATCAATCAATCAAACAGAATTAATCAAACAGCATATATATAGACGTGTGTCATGTTTCCCATCTAATTGCATATTGGCTTAAACCACATAAAGGTTCAATGCAATTCTACAGGAATTATGACCAGTAATAGCCTTTTTCTAAAGAAGTCATTAAATAAACATGGAAAGCTTTTCATAATTATCTTTTGCAGGTTTGGCTGTGAATTTTAATCTCTCATCAACATTTTATGGTGCCGCATTCTTGTTTGCGTATTAATTTCTAATTAAACCAATGACTGACAGCGCTGCTGTGATTACATATTCATTTGCAGCAAAACATTTTTTTTGCAGTTTAAAAAAAAAAAAGCTAACCATCAGTCCTCAAATTGTGAATTTGACAAATTAAGAAATACTTATGCGGAAGATATTGGGATTAATGAAGGCTATAGAGTAGTCATACTTATTAAATTCTGCATTAGTCTTTGTGGTAGAATCTCCGCATTAGTAGATAACAGAAGGAGAGAGCTGGATAATGCTCAGTTAAACCATGTAGGCTACATATTTATAAGCAGCACTTCCCAAAGCTTTCATCCTGGATGTGTTTACACATCTCAGCAAACAAGATGTACATGAAGCCCAACTGATTTGTAATATTGTAATATTGGCATATTTTGCCCAGTTGGTTTTTGTAAATTGGGACTGTTGGTCTGATGTATTCATAATCAATCAAAAGAGTAAAAAAAGAAGGGCAAAGCCCAGGATGTACTTCACCCTTCACAACCTCATCACTTTCAAAAGCAAGTCGGAGGTGTACTTTCTCAACAAAACAGCTGTCTTCTTTTGACTGCAGCTACGTGCTACATGAGATGAAATCAAACAATCAGTGCCACATCACTGTCGATGTATTTTTTAATGCATTGTTATCAGCGGATCCGGTGAACAGGGTAGCTGGGAGGCGGGGGTCACGTGAGTACCACTGAGCGCTGGAGCACCATACCGCCCGAGCTCTGCCCTTGTGACCCTCAGCGGAGGTCACGAGGTCAAAAATAAAACCAGCAGCCATCTGCTTTGCTGCATTTATATTTCGGTTTTGTGGAAGTCATATTATATTATATTATATTATATTATATTCATGCATCTGGATGAAAACAGAATGCTGTGATTACATCAGGGCCGACCCGGCCTCCTTCTGTCTAAAAAAAAGCGCCCCATTGCAGGATTTCTCCCTCTCCACTGGTGAGGTGAAATCTCCTTCCTAAACCTTTTATAAACCTTAAAGGTCACCGCTGACCACACAGGGTCATGCTTGTGATGCTTACGCTCAGCGACTACTCTCATCTTTTACCGCTGCCTCTGTAAAATCCCAAGCCCCGAATTCCACCCGCATTATGAAGCATGTCAGCCGCTCACGGGTCATTTGGAAAAAAAGGTTTCTCATTGCTTTAACTGGTTCATCACCCAAAAAACTAAAAACGATCCATTCTTTTCCTGTGTTGACTGCTAGAATTCAGACACATGTGAGAAGGGCTGGCAGTTGGGCCTGTGCACCCGTGACCCACCTGTATGACTTCTTAATGTCTTCATGGGTGCAGCTTTTGTCCAGGCCCAGGACTTGGTAAAGGGCCTCTCCCGAGGTGGAGAGGGTGCGTTGCCTCTGCTCAGACATGCTCTATCACCATAACCTATATTTTAAAGACAAAAAACACACCCACTCCTTAGTAAAAGATCAGGAACAAAGAAACAGTAGAGATTCATTTAAGTGAATTTGACTGACAGTGTGAATTTAGCACCCCAGCGCCGGCTTTACACCATATGCACCTTATTTTTTCATCAAGAAGAATTGTACAAAGCAGGTGAACGTGTTCAAGGATGTTTTGCAGCCATGAAGATCATAGCGGTTAGCGATTACTCCCATTTCTAAATGACCAGGTCAGGGATTAAATGATCAGTTATTGATGGGTAAAGATCGCACATGCTATCTGCCTGTGTCTGTGATGCTCAACCACTCAAATTTTTACAGCAGGTATGGTGCCAGTACCTTGTCCGTAACATTATCACTACAGCATCTCGATTCATTATTGATAGGGCCGAGACTAAGAATAATAACGCATTTTGTCTTTATGTAAGGCATTTTGTTAAAGCGTTTAACAATCGCTAACTTCTGATAGACATGCATTCATAAGACTTCCCTTGTCAACATGTTTTTGCAACTTACAAAATTATGTTTATTGTGTTATTTATGAAGTAGTACAATTATTTTGAATAAATATTGAATAATTGAGTTTTCCCCCCAGTTTATTTATATATCACCAGTTCAATACCTATAAATTACTGTAGAGACAAACATTTATGTTTTGCCTGTGTTAAGGTGGTTTATAGCTATATCCACATACCACAAAAACCTCCAAAAAGGGTTTCCTTAGTCATTCTGCTTGTCTGTTACATTTTATTGGTCAGTTAAAGATAGCATGGTACGTTTCCTCTCATAATCACTATCACCATTAATTCAATAGAGTTAATCACATGACGTTTGTTCGTAAATGTCAAGAACAATGACCTTAAGTGCATTCAATAAAGGGGCGCGCATATCAGGTCCCCCATTACAAACTGCATCAAAAAGAAGAAAGGCTCATTAGAATCAGTAATTTGCAGTTATAGGGCTTCGCAAAGATCACCTGGCAACAGATGAACTAAAGCTTCAGAAGTGACAGGGTCTCTGTCTCCTAAGCTTTCCCTGTTTTCCTACCTGTTCCACCGTTCAGTCCCTCGATGCAGGTCCTTTCCAAGCAAAGGCGTGCAGGTCAGTGGAGTCGGGTTGCTCATCTTTGTGCGAACAGGTCTGGTGGCTGGAATGAATAAAACATTAATCAAGTCATGGGTTCCAGTTTCTGAGGCAGCCAATGACCCAAGAGACGAGTGCCTGCGATCAGGTTTCAGCACCCAACTTAAAGGGACCGTCTTGGGAGAAATTTGGGCATTTAGGTAGCCAGCTTATCTCCTTACTATGTCGGTCATATATAAAAGGCAAAGGGGAATCTTTACCTCAGCATTTTTCCGGCATTCAGCCAGGTGTGTGTGTTTCTGAAACTCATGTTCTGTTCACATCACTCATGCCTTGAAGAGAGCCAGGTTCTGAATTATGGCTTAGGCTGGGAGACCATTAATCACCAGTCTGTGGAAAGTGCTTTAGATGGTTTTGTCAGGAAGATGGAAAAACTTTTGACACGTACTTGTGTTTTGCAGCATAAAGTGAGGACCTGAGTGCTGAGCTTCTGCTCGGTCGACTTTCTTGAGGCCTCCGATTGGCCTGGTTCAAGAGCTCCACCTAGTGGAAATAGGTTAATAATGCAGTCTGTCCCATGTCACAAAAAGGCCTCGGCTGGGTGCTCAGGTGACACATCCACCTACAGCACTTGAAGCGTAAGCTAAAGCACAGGCTCTTAGTGAAGTGATGGCCTATGGTCCTGAATGGAATACTGAAGGTGCCGACAGTGGTGTAGTCCAGAGTAAGACTTGTCAAACTCAGAATAATATAAAAAAATGTTTGAACACCATAATCAAAGAAAAACAATCTTTTTATATTTTCATTGTGTGGACCATTGCCAGGCAGCAAAAAGGCGCAGTAAATAAAATTGCATTAAAGCGTAAAGTAAAGAGGCAGAGTAAAAGTTTCAGTTTACATGAATTCCCTTCATGCCTGGGGACAGTGGAGAAATACAATTTTGTTCTTGAATTTTAGTCATATATTTGTGAGTCAGGTCTTACCAGGGCTAGACTGGGACAAAAAACCGGCCTTGGCATTTCTGGCCCAGACCGGCCCACCCCAGTCAGTCGGATACCACCCACCAGTACACTATCCTTATGGTCCCCTTAAATATGCGTACCTACTGTACTATTCCCCAACATGATTATACATTCAGGTCCAGAATTCCCTGACAAAGATGTGCAAAAAGCTGTACAATTTAAACAATACCGCACTGGTAATGAGCAAATAGTTGTTTATTCAATTAATGCATGGAGCTGTTCCATCTTATTTCATTTGATACTAACTATTCAGTTGATACAGATTTCAATCCAAATCCAAATATTGATGATGAATATTGCGTAAGGTTTACACAGTTAATAGATCACCTTTTTGTTTTATATTAATGTTCAGAGAGGAGTAATAGTTTGATTTTTGTATGTGATTAAATCAATTTGCTTGTTTGTTTGGCGAGTCTGACCTACAGTTCAAGCGCCTACCACATGAAGGTGCATTCTCAATGGACAGCAGCACCAAACTATTTTAACTTACTGTAGGTGGAGAGCTACCCCACAGATAGTAATAACACGAATCTATACTATATATATCTTAATAGTTACTACCATACCTGACTGAAAATAAACATAGGACAACCTGTATGCTAATACATAAGCAGGCATACATTTGAGCACAGTAGAGCTACAGGTGTTGTATATTATACAGACTTTTCATGCATCTTTATCAAGGGAACCCTTAGTCTAATAATTTTAATAATATTATGATGATACAATATGGACCTAGGTCACTCACAGCAATGTGGGCTTAGCCAACAGGATGTTGACAAAATAACGTTAGCTAGTTAACGTTAGAATGGTCAGCCGAAGTTGCGACTGCATTAGGGAACTATGCTAGCTACAAAAACAATGCCAAATAGCTTATGCTGCTCTATTTGACATCGACTGACTGAGTGACCACCAGCAGTAGGTGACGGTCTCACTTCATGATAGCGTTACGATTATATTATCTTATCTTATTATCATCGACATTAATTGAATTAATCATCATCGTCATCATGGCATGGCGCACACACACTACCTCCCTACTCCCACCCTGCGAGTCCTTACACCTGTTGCTGCACAATGTCGGGTACTGTAGATGTTGAAGCTACTGCAGCCCCTGCAGCAAACATGTCTGTTATTTTTGCACATTTGGCGGCATCTGCCTCTAGATTTTTTAATTGTTTTGAGCCGGAACTTCTCCGGACCCCCCATGCGCTTTTGTTTATCCATTTTGACGCCCTCAACCATTTTCGGCTCTGAGCCACGACATCTGACGTGAGAAACAGAGATGACAGAGGGGGAGGGGTGGGGCCTAGTAAGAGATATGATTCGGCCAGCCCAGTGTCAATATATAAAATGAACCAATGGGCCGCTGTCTCTGCTTTATGGGCCGGTCGTTGGCCAAAGTTTTAAATTTTTTTATTACAAATTATAAATTAAATTATATCGGCCCCAAGGTGCGTCGGCCCACTGGGAAAATGCCCAGTATGCCAGATAACCAGTCCAGCGCTGGGTCTTACTTTGCCTCTATGCTGTTTCTGACTGCCACACCTGTGCTTTAGCTGTTAGTCAAGATGGTTCTGCGCATTCTGTACATTCACCCTGGGAGGGCGGGGTTCCCCACCTCATTGTTCAACAGCAGCTCCTGTGGTTGGTCAGGCATCTGTGGTTTACACGCACATGTTTTGTAGTTTTTGGCTGCAAAGCCGAACTGATGGAATGCAGTGAGACAGAGTCACAGGAGGTTTCAGAGTGAGACAGAGTCACAGGAGGTTGCAGGCATTTGAAATACAAAAAAAGGTCAAGTACATGCTTCACTAAATTGATGTGAGAACAAAGACTTACATCTGTTTGTTTAATGTCATTCTTTAATCTCAATTTGACTTGAGGAATATGGTGAAAAAGGACGGGATTTGTCTTAAAATTACAATTTTAAAAAGTCTCATGGAAATGAGACAAGGTAATAAAAATGTTTTCCCATATTACATTTCCATGATTAAATATTCCTCCAATATTTGCTATAATCACACGCAGTTAAGTTTAAAAAATAAAATGGCAAAACAAATTATTTATCTCTTATTTCAGTTTTCATTAATGTTTGACCCCCAGAGTTCCACATGGGAATTCACACCCTTCAATAAATTCTACATAAGATCTTTTTATTTTATTTAAATTTCTTGAATAATCAGCTTTGAAACTGAAAACATTGTCACGTAGACCACTGAGGTCCTGATTTACGAAGACCTTTTGCATGTGCAAAACCTTTTAGCACATAACACAACCAATAACTGGTGCAAAACAAATTCCATGACCAATCATTGGTCATGTTATTGGTTTTGTGTAGGGGAAAATGTTTTGCACATGCTAAAGGTCTTAAGAAATCAGACCCTGATTGTATTATCCCACAGTAAAACTGGTCATCGTCTGTGGAGCTAATAGGCGCGTATCAGTTTCACCTTCCGGAAAACATCACCATCTAGCGACCAAAAAAATAAATCTTGTGACCGTCTTGAACAAGAAGTTACTTTCAGCTTCGGCAGTACCTGTTGTTTTATTATTTGTAAAGAGCGATTTACATCTTTTTGACGATTCTTTGTGTGTGATCAGCTGGTGTCTGCTACCAGTTGGTGCTCACTGAGTTGTGAATTTGCATAATTTTCCCTCCCTTTTTTGACTGAGAGACAAGAAGCCTTTCCCAATTTGCTTTAGTTTTTTTGGGTTTGTCTATTTTTGTTCTTTTGCATTATTATTATTATTATTATTATTATTATTATTTTGCTCTAATTTGATGGCCACAGTTGGTAATGTGTTGATGCTGCTTGATGCAAGCAGGAGGGAACACAGTGAGCCTTCACCATTTATAAACTGATTGGCTTTAGTTTTTTGTGCTAAGGCTGATCTTTTGGATACATACCCTATGGGCCCTGCGTGTATATTTACAAATTTCCTTTTCTTGTATCATGTTATACATGGATTCAATTTAATGGTCATTCTACTCTAGTTTTCTACAAGCTGTCCCCACATTTTGAACAAACCTTTTAAAAGGTGGAGTGCTCAATATACACTGCTCAAAGAAATGAAGGGAACACTTAATCAGCACAGTATAACACCAAGTCAATTAAACTTCTGGGATATTGATCTGTCCAGTTAGGAATCGTAAATGATTGTGAATCAATTTAACTTGCTTTGGTGCAAATGAAAGTGACAACAGATGGACAGGAGAGCAACAGCAAGACAACCCCCAAAAAGTAAATGGTTTTGCAGGTTACTGGTGGCCACAGACCATTTCTCTCTCTTTATCCTTCCTGACTGATTTTTCTCTAGTTTTGCATTTTGCTAGTGCCCTTGTCACTACTGGTAGCATGAGGCGGTACCTGCAGCCCATTCAGGTTGCACAGGTAGTCCAGCTCATCCAGGATGGCACATCCATACGTGCCGTCGCAAGAAGGTTTGCTGTGTCTCCCAGCACAGTCTCAAGAGCGTGTAGGAGATACCGGGAGACGGGCCATTACACGAGGAGAGCTGGACAGGGCCGTAGAAGGGCAACAACCCAGCAGCAGGACCGGTATCTGCTTCTTTGTGCGAGGAGGAACAGGAGGTGCACTGCCAGAACCCTACAAAATGACCTCCAGCGGGCTACTCGTGTGCATGTTTCTGACCAAACTGTCAGAAACAGACTCCATGAGGGTGGCATGAGGGCGCAACGTCCTGTAGTGGGACCTGTGCTCACAACCCAGCACCCTGCAGCTCGATTGGCATTTGCCAGAGAACACCAGAATTGGCAGGTTTGCCATTGGTGCCCCGTTCTCTTCACAGATGAGAGCAGGTTCACACTGAGCACATGTGACAGACGTGAAAGAGACTGAAGACGCCGTGACGAATGTTATGCTGCCTGCAACATCATCCAGCATGACCGGTTTGGTTTAATTGACTTGGTGTTATACTGTGATGATTAAGTGTTCCCTTAATTTTTTTGAGCAGTGTATATTCATATATTCTCATTTGATGATAAAAGGAAAAGTAGCCAATATTAAGATGCAACTAAAAATGTTGCTTTGCTTAAATGACTTAGCTTCTAAATCATCAAAGTACTTGTGATGCCGGAAAGAGAGCTGGAAGTTTTAAAAACAACAAGCAGAAGGAGCAATGTGTTTCAGCACAAAGCAGCCATTGTTAGGCCCCCACACTTCACTGTCATGTAGAGAAATGACTTTAATTACATAAAAGATCCTTTAATTACATAAAAGATCCTCAACTGCTTCTTCATTCTCCTTTTCAGTGACTTCATTGTTTGCTCAAATTAATAATATACTACAATAAAGGATACTCTTAATTTGTCCTTTTGGTATATTTGCTGAATATGTATTTTTTTAGAAGTGAGTTGTATTTGTTTGATGTAGCTTAGTGCAGATTGCACATAATTAGGCATATGTAGTGTTTTTTAGTAGCCTGACATTGTAAAGATGTTCAAATATATGATATGAATCACATCAGAATGCACAGTCTGTATTATTGATACATTTTTAGACAGACCTCATGACATCCCCACATAATGTACTTTAAGTACACCAGTTAAGGTCCATTTGACAGTGGGTAATGCCTGTATTAGCTCCATCTTACCACAAGATGGAGTTAAAGACACAATCTCTAAATTTGTTTCAGTACTGATAATTGAGAAAAGACGTATTCTTCTATGAACTATTGATGAACATTTTTAGTTACAGTGTGGCTAGCTTTTTCAAACATTTAATCAAATATATTATTGAAAGTTTTTCCACCTAGCACATGTGTGGCAGATTGATCATAATTCTGTAGTTTTATAATTTAAGAAAAACAGGGTATTGGTGATTCAATGATAATTATTTTTTGAGTGTGAAATGTAGCATGACTGAATTAGACATTCTGCACCAAAATGCCAGGATGCAGATGCCATTATTTAAAGTGGCCTGACTGATTAATCAACTAATGCAAAAAAAAAATGAATCACTGAATATAATGAAATTTACTAGCAGCTCTATCAGATTTACAGTAACTGAATTTTAGAGATGATTACTGCCCATGCTTGTGCTTTCAACCTGATTGCAGTTTTTATATTGACGTGTACCATAAGGTAGATAAAACTGGTCTGACTCTTTCACCAGCCGATTATGAATTCTCTACAGCCTGGGTTTTCAACAGGACCCCTGGGTTTGCAAAGAACTCCTGGAGGCTCTTGATGGTACTGTAGAGGGTCCCTGGCCAGACTTTATATACAATAACTATATATTTATATGGGAAAATATTTCAAAATATAAAACTTTTTTTCAAATATAACCCTTTTTAACTTATGACGGGGGTCCCCTTGATGCCTTTGAGTCTTGATAGAGGTCCCTGGACAAGAAAAGGTTGAAAACCCCTTCTCTACAGCATGGTGTCCCACATGTTAGCTTTCTCAGGCCCTACCTTCACCCCCCCCCCCCCCCCCCCCCCCCCCCCCCCCACCAAAAAAAAAAAAAAAACAAAAAAAAAAAAAAAAAACAAACCACCAAACCTCAGAAGAGAGAGATAGATAGATAGATGAAAAAACTTTTTTTTAAAAGAAGCACACCATTTGTTAACCTTCCAAACACACTGTACTTGGATTGCACTTGGTTAGTACCTGCATGTGACACCTATGGATCCTTCATGAATGGTGTTGGTGGGTATGCAGAAGGCAGTTTTTGCTCCACAAGAAATATAAAAACCAAATGTTCCAGATAAGGTCAGTACACTGTGCTGTCGGAAACATCACGCTTAATAATAATAATAAAAAATATATAATAATAATAATAATAATAATAATGAGACATCATCAGCAGCATCATCATCACATTTTAGTTGTATGGTGCATATTCATGGTTTGTTTTCTTAAATTGGAATTAGTCCTCCCAGCCATTGAATGAATAAATGAAACACATAAAACCATGTACCAGAGAGAGAGAGGAAACAAATTGATCTAGAAAACCTGAAAAGAAGTTGAACATATACAATAAGAAATATATTCCCTGGCCTGATTTTCAGCCTTGAGCATTCAAAACTTCAAAACTTGAGTATTCAAGGAGGCTTTAGAATGTTCAGGCAGTGGCTTAAAATGGGGCGGTCCACTCGTTTCTTTCAGAAATTGTAGCGCATCAATAATTAAATGATGCTTGTAAGAATGTTGTAATACCAGCATGGATTCTAATGGCTGCCTATATCCTGCAGGGAAACTGCTAGCCAATGGAAATGCAGCAAGGCAAACCTCCTTCAGCACCAGTGAGAGTTTGAGCATCCATCTGGGAGAGAGAGAGCTGCTTTCTCCCAGCCCCGCGCTTTGTCACTGTTGATTGTGTGGAAAGGAATTATAATTATGATTTCCCTCTCTGGGCCCTGCAGGTCTCTGTGGGGTGGCGCACTGAGACGCAAGCGGATGTCCCAGCCTCAGAGGTATTTCACTGGCGTGTGACTCACCTGCTACCTGTGAGGTATAAGGATGGCTATCCTGGGGAGTTGGTGGAGTTGCTAATTGTCCTATTCCAAAGAATAGCAAAAGTTGGAAAATATTTACTAAAGAAAATGATTTTTTGGTTTAGAAAAGTGATCCTTGCATTAATTTAGCAATAAATAAATAAATCAAAACCAATATCGTGATACAGCTGGAGTAAATTGCAGACTTAAGTGTTCATAGTATTTGAATATTGTTTGGACATTGGCTTATCACGGTTATTAACATCACCATGAATATCATGTATTTCAACAATTTTGTCCATTAACACTTGCTTGTCTTGTCTAGCATGTACATGAGTGATGTTTGCTGAAGCCCCTACCTCCACAGGGGCAGTAGACCAGTCTGGGGGTGGCATTATTTAACTCACCGCTGTGAAGCCCCTACCTCCACAGGGGCAGTAGACCAGTCTGGGGGTGGCATTATTTAACTCACCGCTGTGAAGCCCCTACCTCCACAGGGGCAGTAGACCAGTCTGGGGGTGGCATTATTTAACTCACCGCTGTGAAGCCCCTACCTCCACAGGGGCAGTAGACCAGTCTGGGGGTGGCATTATTTAACTCACCGCTGTGAAGCCCCTACCTCCACAGGGGCAGTAGACCAGTCTGGGGGTGGCATTATTTAACTCACCGCTGATGTTTGCTGAAGCCCCTACCTCCACAGGGGCAGTAGACCAGTCTGGGGGTGGCATTATTTAACTCACCGCTGTGAAGCCCCTACCTCCACAGGGGCAGTAGACCAGTCTGGGGGTGGCATTATTTAACTCACCGCTGTGAAGCCCCTACCTCCACAGGGGCAGTAGACCAGTCTGGGGGTGGCATTAGTTAACTCACCGCTGTGAAGCCCCTACCTCCACAGGGGCAACCAGTCTGGGGGTGGCATTATTTAACTCACCGCTGTGAAGCCCCTACCTCCACAGGGGCAGTAGACCAGTCTGGGGGTGGCATTATTTAACTCACCGCTGTGAAGCCCCTACCTCCACAGGGGCAGTAGACCAGTCTGGGGGTGGCATTATTTAACTCACCGCTGTGAAGCCCCTACCTCCACAGGGGCAGTAGACCAGTCTGGGGGTGGCATTATTTAACTCACCGCTGTGAAGCCCCTACCTCCACAGGGGCAGTAGACCAGTCTGGGGGTGGCATTATTTAACTCACCGCTGTGAAGCCCCTACCTCCACAGGGGCAGTAGACCAGTCTGGGGGTGGCATTAGTTAACTCACCGCTGATGCTGAACACCTAGAGAGACGTGTGCTTTTTACCAGTGAACATCTTAACTGGAGAGCAGGCCACAAGAGAAGGTTAGCTGTTTCCGTTGGCACATTTGAACTCCTCAGAAAGGCAGATTCAATTCCCATTTCCCATTTTTACAGTTACCTCAGTACCTGAAGATGCACATTCACCTGAGGATGACAAAGGTTAAGCGGTAAGAGGAAGTTGGTTTGTATCAAATTAGAGAATAAAGCAGACATGAAATGTAAAAAATAACAAATCTGCTTATATCAGTGTCTATCTCTACATCAAGCCTATATAAAACGACCTTGCTCTCCAGGGCTGGGTCACAAATGCAGAACCTTGAACACTTGTGGCCGGGATTGTTTGAGTAATGATTATGCTGCCAAGGTCACACTTGGTTGCAGGTATACTTGAGTGCATTTATCTTAATCTTTCTGAAAAAACAGTATCACGCTCCCTGGCACAAGAATAGCAGGTGCTTGAAACGTCTAGTTCAGCACATACCATACTGTTTACTCCATGGCACACAACTGCAGTTCAACTCATGGTGTCTGGCTGCACCTTTAATGAAATCACCAAGGCAGTTACTGCTGACACGGTGTGCAATGTCATATTCATTGACATAAACACATCAATTAAGTATGCCATTAATGTTCATTTTATGGTTAGTGCATTTTAGCCCTCCGCTTGCATTCAGCGACACAGAAGGAAAGGGAAACCACTCATGAGAGAAGAGAGTGGCCATATCGGCCTTCAACAAAGGGCTACACATGGCCAGGCCCAATCGCAGTTGTGAAGGATAAAGGAAACCTTATTCAGATGCAGTAATGCAAATCTGTGCAATGGGTTCCAAAAACGCTCGGCTCTGAACAATGAACCAGTGTTCTGTGGGGGGGGGGGCTCTCAAAAGTGCAGGTCAAACAGAGGACATCAGAGCAAGAGAGGTACTCAGTTTACTGCAATACAGTATCTAACAGGTGAGGTTCCACCTAGAGTCTGCAAGTAACCTGAAGGGCTCTTGACTCCTTCACTCTCTCTCTCCCTCCCTCTCTCTCTTTCTCTCTTTTTTTCTCTCTTTCTATGGCCCTGTATGGTTTTTCAGTTTGTTTATTTATGAGCCAGTTCTTAATCCTTTCATTAGTCTTTGCTCACTATGTTTTTAGGCACCTGACACGTGAATTTACTTTGACTGAAAGGTTTGCTTTAAACATGGAATGTAACCATACCCTGAGAAAAAATGTTAAATGTCTACATACAGTATATTTTGAATAGATATTTGTGACTGAGCGCAACAACGCTTTTTTTCTAAAATGCGATTTTTCATATTAGAAATGTATAAATTAAAGCATGTTTGACTTTATAGCAAAAGTGGGGGCCATTGTAACTCTATGTAGGACAGGAGTTAGAGAAGTTGAGGGATTTAACCCAGTGTTATCTATTTAAAAATAAATGAAACTACACTTGCAGCATATAGGGTGAGGTTTGGCAGGTTTTGGTTGCTATTATGGCCTGGGAAGGTAACGCACAGTATATGTTTGATCGAGGGAGGTGTGCAGTGGTGCAGTGTTTTTCTCCCCTGGTTCATTAGAATGAATTTGGCTCTGGTGAACATTGAATGAATTTAATTGTCTGAGCAATTTGGCAGAATTTGGCCTGGTTGCCTGGAAAAGAAGCACGGTGGCGTGGTGTTTGAGTCGGGAGCTGAAATGCATTTGGAGTGGTGCGGGGGGAGCCGTCATTATGCCCTCTCCTGGCACACAGCCTGGCGGTTGCCATGGCGCAGTTCGGTATTGTCCCTCAGTTCTCCTCCACAAGACTCAGAAGTCAGACGAAAAACATGAGAAAACGTTAGAAAACAGCCTCAGGCAAATTGAAAGGATCATGTTTTCACCTTTTCAGCCAATGAAACAGTACATTTTAAAGAAATGGCCAGAAAACCACCCAAGCTCAAAAGGTAAACTTTTCACGTGTGAATAGAAAATGTGAAAAAATAATGAGGGACTTCCTTGTCAGATAACCAAAAAAGAAGCGACACAAATGATTAGAATGATTAGAAACAAACCAAATATGTTTTGTATATATACATATAGTTTGTCTATATATATATATATATATATATACAGTGAGCAACATAATTCATTGGACAGTGACATATTTGTTGTTATTTTGGTTATGTACTCTAGCACTTTGAGTTTGAAAGGATACAATGGGACTAGATTTAGCTGTAAATTATGCTGGAACAGTATGGAATACATGGTTGGTGAAATGGCTGTAAGTCATCAAGGGTCTGAGGTATGAAACAAGCTTCAAACCATCACTCTGCTGCCAGGTATGGATGGATGACTTCAAATTTTCCTATTGAACTCTTCAAGTTATCCATCCATATCTACTGTATTTCTAGCAGCAGAGTGATGGTTTAAGGCTTGTTTGATATGTCAGACTCTTGATGACTTAGAGCCATTTAGCCAACCATGTGTTCCATACTGTTCCAGTGTAATTTACAGCTAAATCTAGTCCCACCCCCCAATTCCCATAGAGATCCATTCAAATGCAGAGAGGTTATAGTATCGCTTGTAGGAGTATCAGAAAATAAGATATCAAGAGGCTTTTGATATTGTTTGGTCACAGACATCAGGAAGTCATGGCATGCAAAGGATATGCGACCAAATGTTAAAAATGATTACTTTATTCTACATTATGTTAAACTGTCCAATATTTTCGATGCCCAGAAATGGGGGTGGGGGGGTGGGGGGGACAATGTACAAAAGTTTCTATGATTTCTAAATGGTTCATCCGATATGGATGAAAATACCCTCAAATTAAAGCTGACAGTCTGCACTTCAACTTCATTTCATTGTATTCTTTCAAACTCAAAGGGCTAGAGTACAAAACCAAAATAACCAAAAATGTGTCACTGTCCAATTAATTATGGTGCTCATTGTAAGTGTACTATTTATCTTACTACAAGTCACGTTGATTTGTCTGGAGAAAAAATTGCGCAATTGCCACTCATAAGCTGTCACATACCTTCACGGCTAAGCATTGAGAACAGTTAACAGAATCACTGCTCAAGTACAACTGGATGACTCATACAAGAAAGGTAATCACGAGCAATGATGCAGACCGGCGGCAGGGCAAACCCCATTGTGGAGGAATACCCGGTCCGTGCAGTCGTTGAACAACTGCATAAATCAGTCTCGGAATCACCCTTTAGGTGTACCCAGTAGAAACCCCTGTAACAGAAGAACCATCACACATTGACCAATAATAAACAACGTAGTAAGACAGAGTGCGCAGCGATTGGTCTAGTTTAACACGGGTGCTTTATATGCGCTTCAACAGCTCCGTCTCTGGCAGGTGGTGCATGTTCGTAAAGAGCTGTAAGGTTTAGGAAGAGAGAGCTAGTAGGCTATTAGGAAATCAACGTACTTAGGTTTACCGTTTGTTTTTCTTTTTTTGTTTTATTTTGATTTTGTGTAGAGTGCCAATCTATGTGGTGCATTGGTGCAGAAGCGAACTGGGCATTGTTTGGTTTTCCCCAAGCCACTTTCTGTTTGATACATACAGCGCTGCATTTGGTGAATTGTGCGATGAATTACGGGCGCAATCTATGCCTGCAATGAGGAGAAAACGGACTGAATAAAATGTTGATAGTTTGTCTGTCAATGCTGGACAGAATGAAAACCATCGGACCATTCTAAAGGCAAGTTCTTTGATATTTTCTCAGAAGACTTCATTTTATACTTTGTGTTTTTCCCAAACACATTTTTAAGTGACTGTCCATTTGTTTTCAATTCGATTTTATACCGCTGAGCCTAGTCACGATGAAGCACGCCTGAAAGGAGTTTTTTAAAAAAATGAGGAAGCAATTTTTAAAAGAGATACGAAAAAGGCAGAGGCCTCGTCCTTTGTAGGCCCGGATCTGTGGGGGTAAATGGGGAAAGGGGGTACAGAAGCCCGATGAATAAAATTCTGAATAAAATGGGAGACAGCGAGACCAGCGAGGAGAAGAGCACAGATATTTTATTAATGACGGCGCTCTGTGCAAGTTTGCCTCTCAGAACAAAAAGAAGTACTTTCTATCTTTGACATTAAAACTGATATTTTCAAAATAAAGGAAGATTTTTTTTCTCTCCCCATTGATGGGGCATTGGCTGACGACGTTCAAATTTTTCCGCAGTTCGCCCTCCTTATTTTATGTATTTTTTATTTATGTTTTTTTAATTGAATTTTGATCTGGATCCAGCGTTGACATTGTTCAATGGAAGTATGTTATCAGTTGCCGGTTTTGCCTCTGGACAGGCCGGTCCCCAAGCATGTTCTCAGCCGGAGGGGCGCCATTAGCTTCAGTTCCAGCTCCTCGCTCTTCGGTACTCCTGATCCGAGACAGCTGTCAGAGGTAAAGTGCAATTGGTTGATGAATGATGTACTCGTTTGCCTTTTAAACAACCCATAGGCCGTAGCTCGTATAAATGTATGATGATAAAATATCGAGCCATTTTCCCCGTCCTCGATGGATGCTCCGGCTGCATCGCAGGTTTCATTAAGTGTGGAGAAGGAGCAGGTGGTGTAAGGGCGAATGTTTTCATACTGTTTTCTGTCACTAATGTAGCCTAATTGCTGCAGGCTTAAACTAAATCGTATCCCTGGCGTTCAGTGCTGTACGGATTAATCCCTGTTGAAACGGGGGAAACGCTGCATCTCGTATAGTTGACACGATGCTAAGATATTCTACCTTTTGACCCGCAGTTTCCAAACATTTGTTGCGAACACACTGCTACTTTGAAAATAACGTGAAATTGATCGATTTCCCTTTGGTTAAGGTTTTGTTAGTAGTTTAACGTGTTAAGGATTTGTGGAACACCCCACTCTAAAGTCAATCATGGATTTCATTTAATCCAAGTTCTGGTGCGCAAAGAACGAACTAGCCAAATTGTTCCTTTTCAGGACGCTATTCTCGAGTATTTATAGTGCTTTTCAGAATTCTATTACACTTACCTTTTTGTAATTGCGTTTTAGCGCCTGTCTGTTTTGGTATAAATTATTAGATCATAAATATTTACCAAAACAATGGTGGTGTTTACATTTTGCACAATGAACTCGTCCATGTGGATGAAAAAAAAAAAACAAAAAAAAAAACGTGGGCCTAGTGATGGTTTAATAGCCCGAGAACGAGGTTTCCTTATATTTTCTGAAAATGTTGAAAAGTTTTGTTTAAACTTTCACACACAATGGTGTTTATACATTGGTGTACATTGAAATTATATTTCAATACTGTACATAATGAGCTAGAATAGATTGAGAAAAACTAACTTTATTGATTTATCTTTTTTCTTTTTGTTTATTTATTTTTAACAAATTTTGGTTTTTTTTGTTTAGGTATATTACGGCTCATTAAGCAGCTTGTTAAGTAGAAAAACCAGTGCTTAACAAGCATAAAAGGCATTTTCCTTTTGCACACCGTTAGTACTCTACTCTGTTAATCTACGTCTGCATTTTGGTCGTTCTAGCTCATTGTTTAGGTACATTACGCCTCGCTAAACAGTTTTTTGGGTATTTTAGAATGTCCCATGTTCACAATACATTTAAACAAATATGCAGAGAATTGTCCTCAGGTTTATAATGCAATTTGCATATATTTAATAAAATGCATCATATAGTGCTTAGTCTAGTCATGGTGGGTTCAGATGATTTGTGGAGGAGCTATATTTTTCAGTATAGCCTCAAGACAAAAAGGTATTCAGATTTGTCTAGATGCTAAATTTTGATATTGGAAATATTTAAATGAAAATTCACAATTCAACGTAACTTTATAAACGATATCCATGTAATTGCTTTTAGTGTATGTGCAGTTCCATCTACGGTATATTTGTGTTTGATAACTTGGTGAAAAGGTGTTTTTGAAAGTGAACTTTATTAATATTCAGTAGACTTGTATTACAATAACTTTTAATACACTGGGGTATAGGCTACCTGCGTATAGATGTGGTAGAAGCATCCAGAATTGCTGTGAGGTGCATTTTATTGCAAAGCTTATTTGCCATATTCTCGGGATCCATTATCTAAATGTGGTTTGTTTAGCAATGCTGTACATCTTGGTTTTCATTTTCAGTGTGGATATTAGACCCTTGCGTGTGACTTGGAAAGGCTGAAAGGCTCTTGAGAATGGGCTGTTTTCTAAAACAAAGGAAAATGCATAAAGAAGTTCAGCTGAGCTTTTTTCCCAAGTTAAAACTGAGCATAGCTCAGATAATATTCATTATGATAAGTATATTCTTCATGCTTGTATGCTTGTACAACCTTGTTTGACCCCAGGGAACCATTAAGTTTGCCCAAGGTGTGTGCCTGTGCCTGTGCTTGTGCTCAGTATGCACATATACAGATCTGACACATTTTTGTGTTTGTATCGTATCAACAATAAGCTGGGTAAGTGGATAAGATGTGAAAATGTAAGCCGTGCAGTCTTCTGTTCTGCCAAGCAAATTGCCATTGAATGAGTTAAAATGTATATGTTGGCAGCTGTTTTTTTTTAAATGTCATTTTGTGGCATTGGGGGGTTTACATAGTGGTCTCTCTACTAGAATTATTTGGGATTAGTATCTTTTATTACTATTTTTTAGATTAGTTGTAGGGCCTACATCTTAAATCACTTGTTGAATTACTTTTTTTTCTCTCGAGGACTGTTGCACCTTCTTGCTAGATTGTGGTTCATCACTGAGCAGTAATTTAAAATGTGCCTCAGCCTTCTTTGCCCTGTACACGCACCCCAGTACGGCTTCTTACGGATGTGACGAAGCAGCTGACAGCAGCTGACCCCTAGGGTATGCAAACACATTTTTGTGAATTGATGATCTCTGGTGGGCGCTCCTCCTGCACTGGCCTAAATATTTCTTGTTGGCTGATGCCGTTTGGTTGTTGCATAAGGTACGGCCCTCGACAGCTGAGGCTGGCCAGTGCCCTCTTCTTAGGCTCTGAATCACTGTGGCAATGTCCTTGCGTGGTTTACAGGAGAACAGAGGTTGACTTGGTGTTACTACAGAGCGCTGGCTTCTTTCCGCGTTGCCTTGCTCTAGCTCAAACATCCTCCTGGATGTACCCTTTTGTTTATCATTGTGGATGCAGTTGTGTTTGAATTGTCTTCTTTTGGGAACTATTTTGAAACCCTTTTTACGGAAATGATCATACGACACAAACGCAGTATATTGGTTCACAGTTAATATCACTCTAACATAGTTTCAGTTTGAGGGATTAACTGTATTCCATGTACCCTCATCCCTATCAATGCTCTGAAAGTTGGAATTGGGAGTATTGATGTGAGGTATATCTGCTAATTAATTTGCTGATCAGTTCTGCTTTAACACCTGGCTGCTATTGGAGAATAACTGTTGCAGTTCAGGTATTTAGATTCTTAAATAATTTATGTGCATTTTTAGTGATCTGAATGATGGATATAGTTATGTGGGGACTTTATTAAATGGTCTTAAATTCATGGCAAGAGCAATCTGGACGCTTGTAAGCGATGCAACTTTCTTATTGTAGATAAAAGGTGCCTTCTGCTGGAATCCACTGGGATTCCACTCAGTGAATGACGTTCCAGTGGAATCGGTTACACTAAGGTTTAAATCTTCTCTAATCTGTAAGAGATAGCGGTCTTGTGACTGTTTAAGCTAATGGAGATGGACGAAGAGAGCTTATCACACCAAGGTGCTCTCAGATAAATCACGTAGGTTATCAGGGTCGGTTTAAAGTGCGCCATCTCTGCGCAATCATTGACCAACGTATGCAGCATGTGGCTTTAATGGTGCTGTTAGGTTTAGACGACAACATTTTTCCCTTTTCCCAGTGGATTCACACCAACCTTCCACTGATGTATTCATATCTGGAATGGTAATTCTCCACTTTTAATTGTATAGAAAGGCATGTAGCATGTGTGTTCTTCTCACTTCAGTACTTGGAATTGAATGTGTCCCTTTTTGGATGTTCACAGAAACTCGGATCACAGCTCCGTTTGGCTACCCATGTGTGAGATTCTCACCTTTTTTTTTTTCTTTGTCAAAACTGCGTCTTGTGGATTGGGCTCTTTCTATTTTAAGAACCTGGAATTCAAAGGGACCACGAGTGTTGTGTGAGGCGGGCTTGGAACCTGCCTTTGAAATTAAATGGCTTTTGGAGCTCTAATGGCAGTTAGAATCGGGATGATGGTGGAGCCTGTTGTTGAATTTTTTCATGAGGAGATTATTCTCAAGCAGAATATCATGCCCATGTCTTAACAAAGCAGACATTTTGGAAGGAACGTCATAGTTCTCTTGAAGTCTTATGTTTTCACCTGGGAAATCCAGATTTTAATTGGGGTTGGTTTGTGTGATCTTTTTTTTCTTTTCTTTTTTTGTAGTCACATGTTCAGTAACCCAACCAGTCATAATCCTTGCAAAGACTGCAACAGCTGCACTCCTGTACAAGTACTTGTACGGTTATTCTAAGCTACCACTGCTGTCAAAAGAGCGTGTCGTAAAATGTGTTGTGATCTCTGAATTTGTTTAATTGCATAACTGCTTTATTAATTATTGTTAAATGTAAGCATTGACTGCTCTTCAGGCAAGATCACACTCACTGGCAAGCATTCCACAAAATCCCAGTGTACCACAGAAGCTGCCTCAGGTAAATTAGGTTTGGCCTGTGTGCAGGTCTAGTGGATGGAAGACCACTTCTTACATTGTGAAATTGTAGAGCATTATAAAGTCAAGAAAAAAAAAATTATATATATATAATATGTCTGGGGAGATATACCATTGGGGTAAATGGCATGTGTTACTGTTTAGTCTCAGAAGACCTTCACAATGACATTAACCCCCCTCTCTCTCTTTCAACTCCCAAGCACACATACACTCACACATTCACACCTAAACACACTTTGCCACAGAATAAAGGCACTTCCCTTTTTTTAGAATGATGTTTTCTCTTGTACAGCCATAAACCAACACTGCCTGAATGGCTGTCTTCCATATTTTCTGTGGCGCCACAGCGCTGTTGCATTTGTGGGAGCTGAGACTTGCTACCGTTGCGGTGGGAGGCAGTTGAACATGTGCTTTGGCTCTGGGGGCAGTGGTTTGGCAAGTTGCCCGCACCACAGATGGTCAGAGTTTCAGGCCCTCTCCCGTTTTACTCCAACACACAGACGGACAGACAGACACGCACACACACAGAAACACACACACAGGCACACGCATTCAACATATGCAACGGTTTATGAAAAAAAAAACCCTTTGGTTCGGTTGCTTCAAAAATGTTTTTGAAATAGGGACTCACACTTTTGTACTTTTTTTTTGTCATTTGTCATGTAAAGGTCATATTGGCCATTTCTATTTGATGCCGTACAGTATGGAGGATTATTCAGCTGAGAATTAAAAGTAAAATTAAAATGGCTATGGAGGATTATTCAGCCTGGAATTGAAAACTTAATTTACATTTAACTATTTTTTTTGTTAAATAAATGGAAATTGTATTATATAAAATAATAGTAAAAGCAATTATCTATGCACAAGGAAGAAGAGGCAGAAAATGAGCAAAATGTGAGAAGCATATTTATTGGTTTTATGATGGCATTGCGTCGGCCTTACGGAAACACCAGAAAACACGTAGGCTATTATGTTTAAAAATTTGTAACTGGGTAATAACCAAAAAAGGTAAAGGAACCAAAAATATTTTTGTTGTGTACTACTGTGGATGTTTGTATTAAAACCACTGGAGATTCAAAGCAAGCTCAGTCTCCTAAGTACATCACACTGTCGCCTAACCTTTTAAAATCAAACCAAAGCATTGATTAACACTTTGATCGTTTGTTAAAATGACCAAAATACTTCCAGGCTATATTTTCAGGTGTATTTTCAAAGAGTTTTCTATGGTGGAGCCACGTGAAACAAATATTTTGAAATGATGGGTTGTATAAGCTGCTAGCTGGGCATGTGATCGGAGATGCATACAAAGGTGAGATGATTGTACCGCTTTTGAAGTGATTAGTGTTGTTTCAGGGTAGTACACATTGTTCTAATGGTATTCCTGTCTTTTTTCAGCCTCTCGAGAGGGTTTCCTTTTGAGAACACTGCTAATATAATTGAGTTTGTGCTCAGTCGCTCTTGCACTGTTGGATGATGCTGCCATTTGAAAGGCTGTTGCACTGGTACTTTCTGACGTGTGTGTGTGTGTGTGTGTGTGTGTGTGTGTGTGTGTGAGTGTGAGTGAGAGTGAGTGTGTGTGTGTGGTGTGTGGGTGTGGGTGTGGGGGGGGTAGGTAGGTAGGTAAATGGCGGGATGCATTAGCTTAGCTATGCAGTTTACATTATGTTGCTTAGAACCAGTAATGCTTTGTGAGGAAATGCCAGCAGTCCTGAATCTCAGAGCATGTCAATGTTGGGGGCCAATGTCCTGTTGCAGTCGTCTTGTGCTTTTGCACAGGCATGAAAACGAGGCGCATTCACCATGTAGTACATTCCCTTTAATGGATTGCTGTTTTGTGTGACCAGCTTCAGGTGGTTTAGATGGTGTAATGTCATCAGGAGACCAATATGCTTCATAAGCAAACTAGATAATGAGATGCCTTCAGGATGATGGTGTGTTAATTCCCCCCCTCAGTCCTGTGTAGTAGACTGCTAAGGAATAGCGGTGGGTAACTGGAATAGCGGTGGGTAACTCGAATAACGGTGTCCGTTTTCCTCACCCCCCCCTGCTTCCTTTCGCACCCCGGCCTCTAATAGTGATGGCTGAATCTCCCGGGAGAGTGCTTTCTCTCATCCAAACCTGCGCTAAAGGTGCTTCAAGGGCCAGTGATGTCACTCCTTAAATGGTCGCATTCCTGTCATCCTGGGCCTTGTACCCTGAACGTGATCTGAATTCTGCTGCTGCAACAGTTGAAATTCTTCCCAAACAATCAGTAAGTATTAGGTGGCATGCAGTCCAGAGCTATTTTTGTTTTGAACGGGTGTTACTAAGAACCATGCTGCCTCTCCCCCCTTAATAAGACAACTTGCAAAGTGCATCAATTGATTTGTATTAATTTGAGCACTGCTAAGCTTTTAATGGCTTTGAACAATCAGGAAATTAAATACCTTGCCGTCGTATCCATGCAGTTCCAAAACGTTAAACACTAGCAACCTTTTTATTTATTTGCTTGTGTTGGGCAGTGTTTCATCTCAGTGGTAACTTGGTCTCTTCCAAGAGGTGTGCGCGCGCGCGCGTGTGTTTTTCTTATTTCCCTCTCAGGTTACGTTACCTTAAAGTGGAGGGTCATACAAGGTTAGTTGTAGTGCTGCAGTTAAAGTAAAACACTGAGGATCTTTGTTGAGGGAGTGTGCTTATGGAACTGGGTCTTTACCAAGCTGTGATAAGGTTGCTTTTGGTACGAGCTGCTGTTGGACTGACGTAGTTGCAGGATGTGGTAAGAATGCTGAAGAAGCCATTGAGTGGTTTGCATTTCACAACCTGTTTGTGTAACCCCTGCAGTGCCGGTCTGCAGCAATAACGGCTGTGTTTCAGGCTAAAACAGACCCCTCGCTCTGATAAGCACACTCCACCTCTCTGCTGAGCTCTATAGATTTCTTGTCTCGTGTCTTGTTGGGGTTGGGTGCTTTGTTGTCAGTGATGCAATCAGCCAACCCCCCCCGTGTCACGGCTGCATGCCTGGCCAGCATAAGGAGACCTACAGGCCCCCCAACCCCCAACCCCCAACCCAGGCCCAAGAATTATTATTATTTTTTTTTTTTCCTTAAATTGGTTTCTGATATGTACTGTGTGTATTATGCATTACAAGGAGATGTTTTGGTGCAGTAAAAAAAAAAAAAAAAAAAACTGGGACAGGCCCACACGCATCGGCATTCGCTTTCTGGTTTTAGTATCTGAAACGCCCTCAAAACCTTAGCAAAGAGCAGTGATGTAGCTTTTTTTGAAAAGTCCCAAGCCCCATCTGTACACATTCGGATTGTGACTGACAAATTATGCACAAAATATACATCATATCATGTGGGAAATTGTTTTCCTAAGTACTTGGAAAAATTGCATTTAAACTCTAAAACATGCATGCTTTGACCAAAATTGCAATTTTTTTTCTCACCACTATTAAGGTTTTAGTGGATTAAGTTAAAACCTTTTGCAATAAACACACCTTGGTTATTTTCAATTCTTGCCGGTGGTGAGGTATATTGCATTTTATAATGGGGGGGAGGGCATAGCTCGCCTGAAAACCGAGGCCCAAGAGGTTCTCTTTTGTAAATGAACGTTAGAGCCTTGGATGGCAGCTGAGTGATTCTGAAATGGCCTGTCAAGCCAGGATTATGAGTGTTACTAAGTGTATTTAATTTGACATTTAGATATGTTCATAAAAGCTCTTTAAATGTTCTCATTGCTTTAAAAAAAAAGTTTAATTGAATTTTCAGCAGTCCTTCTCCATACAAGGTGTATATTGCTGGGTCCGTATTTGTGTCTGACAGAGGGGCGGGTGGCGCGTTATATCAGGTTTTTAAATACGATGAAAGCGCATTCATTGTATCGCCTCATTGAAGATTACACCTCACCTCAAGAGTGTAATTGGTTTATGGGGCCTTTAATTGCTCGCAGGGTTTCACGTCTGTCTGCATAAAAAGGGCTTTTGCGAGCGGACCTGATCTGTGAGTTTACATTAGCAGCGGAAGCCTCTCTATAAACCTGGAGTTTACTGCGCTGCACTTTCAGGACCACCGGTCCCCTTTAACTCCCGCCCCTGCCCCCGACACTGCATTTCACAGAAACGTGCCACAATTCATCAGGAAGCTTTGAATTTAGAAAGCAGTGCCGAACAGTTTTTGCTTTAATCTCAGTGAGTTTAGAAACGAGATGTGTATTACGGGCAGAGGAGTCTTCTGGCCTCGCCACTGGTCGGGTTTTTCCCCTGTGCATCACTCCAGCGGCCCTCGTTCACTTCTCACGCCGAGCTGTGTTCAGGGAACAGAAACTAGCCTCGGGCCGCGCGCGTCTCATCGCACACAGTCGTTTTGATGGCTACACTTCCTTGAAGTGGTTGCGAATTTAAACGCAATACAGTGTTAAAGTTTTGTTAAAATTTTGAGAATTACACGAGGCGTGTGTAATTTTGGGGAAGTTCAGGATGTGTATGTATAGAAACGTAAGCAATAATGTTGAAGGAATGCCATTTTATTCAACTTAAGTATAATCTGGGCAGGGTTCATGCTGTGTTTACATTGTGAATCAGCAGTAGCCCATGGTACCAGGCTGGTACCAGGTAATATTAGTTTCATTTTCTGCTTCTCCAACTCTTTTTGAAGGGTAAATTGGATGGCGTAAGATTTATTTGAGCGTACAAATGCGAGCTTTCTCAGACTTGGTGCGGGTTCAATCAGTTAAATGCCTCGTACCTTTCCCCGCCCATGGTGATTTATGGTTGTGCACCAACCGCCACAGTGAAACTAAACTGTCCACTTTAGTGTCAGGTACTAGTTTACATTTGATTTGCGTTTGATGATGAGTTGCAGGTTTTTCCCAAACGCCTCAGTTTTCCATGAGTCATAGCAACCAAATGTAGAGTTGGATTGCATTTCGATCAGAAATTTTGCCTACGACTGGAGGAAGCAACCAACCATCCAACCAGTCATGTTTGGCTCACTCACACTACAAAGAAGGGCAGTAATGATGTGTGACTGAGGCGAAAAGGCCTGTAAATGTAGTGTATGTTTAATATAAACTTAAAAACGCCTTTCATTTAACCTGAGTTATTTACTAAATGCAGCTAAAAAACGATTTTTTTCCCCCACAACCATGACTGTTCAACGTCGAGGCCTACACTGACGGTGTGAAGTAACGCACTGTGTTTGTTCTGCATTTGCTTTGTCCATAGACCAAAGAATGGACCTTTTAGGCATTTTATTTTTGACAGTGAAGCATAAATGTATTTTACAGCTGAAGCTCAAGGGTAACTGCTCGTCTAAGCACCTTCCCGCAGCGTCATCAGGAAGAGCAGGCAATTGGGACATGTGTGCATATGGAAAGCTGTACACGTGCTGTAAAGTTCTGTTGCTTGGTGAAAGATGGTGCTTGTAGATTAGCAGACTGGATGATTTAAATGCAGTGCTCTTGACAAGTCCTCCGATGATGGTATGCAACGCGATGACGCCAGTGATGCCTCCCTGCTTATGAGGAAATATGCAGAGCTGATCCAATCTGAAGGAGGTGATCTCTTCTAAACAAGCCAGTGAGTGTATGTACTGCGTATAACAATGTATATACCATGGCAAATGAATTGGCATTTGAAGCTTACATGGGTGTAAAAAGCAGAGGGGACGTATCATGGCCCTCATTAGCTGCGCTTCGTTTGAGTACGTTGGTCAAACACAACCTTTTTGATGGAAGGGGGAAAAAATCCCAACTTGCTTTGAAATGTCAGTGTATTTACCCTTTATCCCCTCATACTGAATTTGCATGAATCCATTTGTTTAACTGTTAAGGCCATGATGTGACCTTTGCCCACTTTGAGATGGCCCTACGGTTTTCAGATGTCATTTTTTCATGAAAAAGCTCACTTGACCTTTTAACCCCAGTGTCTAATTGGGAGAGGAGGAGGAAGGGCGGTTGTTTATTTGGTCTTAAATAGCTGGGTGAGGGTAACAGTATAAAGGTGATAACAGTATAAAGGTGTGCACTGAGAGAAGTTGCTGTGGGGAATGTTGATCAAACGTCAATTGCTGTTCCTTGGTGCCCTGAAGTCTGAGTGTTCCACAGACATCCTGGTATTAATGTGTAGTTTATGAAACCTTTCCAGTGAGCGGTCTGTGTAGCTGCATATGCGCCCACGTTGCCTGAAAACAGTCATGTTGCAGGTCTGAGGTGGCACATCCTGGTGCAGTGATCTGTCCGGGATCCTGAATGGAATCTTTACCATTCCAGCACTGAGTCTGCTGACTGGTCAAGACTCCTCTGGTGCAATGCACAGTTAGTGAACGGAAAACTGCCATTTAAACAAACAAGCGATTTACCATGGCAACTGCAGGGAGAATTCCAGTGGAGTTGTAACCTAACCTAATTGTAGCTAAAGCGGACCATCTAGATTTTACCTTCTGACATGTATAAACCAGATCGAGCCTACTGCCAAGATGTATAATCATAAGTGTTCACTTACCTACTGGTTTCTACACACACACACACGATACTGCACGTAAGTCTAGTATTATATTTATACCATTTTAACTGTACTGTTTAAACCAATGGGAAGCAAACGGTTTATTTTGGAAGGGTTACACTGATCGCTGGGTGGATTTTTGCTTTCCAATGGCGCGGCGCAGGGCTGTGACCGCCCGACCGGCGTTTTCTGGAAGGTCGGTCTGTTGTGTTTTTGGCCGCACCATGAGGATGAAGGCGATGAGTGGCGGAGGGCTGTCGAGGCACAGGGGTCACCCTGTGGCGTATGTCGGCCGAGACAGGCCGGCCTCCCCCTGCATCAGCTGCTCGTCCCGCTGACTGCTGTCTGCGCCAGACGGGTTCTGCGAGGTGTTTATCTCATCGGAGTTCATGCAGTAAGAGGTGAAGTTTGCGGTCTGAGATCGGGAACTTCACGCACTGCAGAGTTCCTCTCTGGCTTTTTGATGGTCTTCAGCGCAGTTAAAAAAATAAATAAATTAAGTATGGTATATGCCAATGCACGAGCTTGACTTTGGAGGAAGCGCATGTTGTTGTGAAGGAAGCACATGTGATGTGAATCGAGTAACTTCAGTGGTGTGTAATTCTATGGCTTTTTTTTTTTTGTACTCTGCTTCTTAAAAAGTTATTGTACAGCAAGATTTTCTGTTTTTTTTTTTTTCTCCAAAATATATAACCTGTGCTAAAATGACACACTGTCCCAATACTGTGTCTGCGTGTCGTTTGAGGGCCGCCCCTTGGTTTCTCAGCTCTAATGATGGCGACGGAGCTGAGGAGAGGCGACGACGGGCTTGTGTCCTCGTAGGTATGGCATGTAGTGTTTGAGCAGCTGGCCTTGTCAACTTGGCTGCTTAGAGGAACACAAATGCTGAGTTCCCACTGCAGTGCTTTGAATTTTTGTGCTGTGAGATTTCCCCGTGGGTCTTATGGGGCACTCATGTAATGGGCCTTGTGAAGGGGCTATTTCTGGCTCTCGGGGGGCCTTGGCAGATATCAGCTGTGACGTCAGCGCAGGTTGCAAGGCCTAATATGGTCTGTGTCTTCAGGCAGGGGCATGCCTCAACCCTGTTTTGCTACTGGCTCATCCAAGGCTATTGCCAAGACTGACAGGTGTGTCCCGAAGTCTAAAAACTTCACTATTCTAATCGTATCCTGAATGACGTGGCATGCATATTTTTGGTGTGGATGGAGTGGATAGGGTAATGCATT
Source organism: Ilyophis sp. 1 JC-2022 (assembly GCA_022702515.1). NCBI lineage: Eukaryota > Metazoa > Chordata > Actinopteri > Anguilliformes > Synaphobranchidae > Ilyophis > Ilyophis sp. 1 JC-2022. Next base: position 117,055,016 of record CM040403.1, read on the forward strand.
TGGAATAAATAGAATGTTAAAAATGTGTGTATATACAGGCGCGCGTGCGCACACACAATGCAGCAATAATACCGACTCTGAGGCTGTCAAAGAACAGGAAGTTTTGACATGACAAATCTTTGGTTTACTTTACAAAGTATGCAAGCCTCCATATAGTCAGTTCATAACATACCATTTTAAAGTATTCACAGAAATCCCCCGCAGGATTAGAGTTGGCAGTGTCTCTGTCAAGATCTGATTGTAAGTGTAGTGTGCGTCATAACATAACATATCAGTTCAGGTAGGTAAAAAGACCTCCACATGCACTTTTCCCCTTCCCCCAGCCCACGTGGCTGTGTTTGTGAGGTTGTTTGGCCGTTGCCATGGCGCCACAGGGCCGGGTTGGGGGTTTGGGAGCGCTCTCTGCGATCCTAGTCTTGGTTGGCCGCAGGGTAGGCCATTGCATTCCCCTGCACAGTGTGTCCCAGGAGAGTGTAGACTGGTGACATTGCTCTGGCTAAGACAGCTGCACCAGGCTCTAGTCTGCGCACTCAATGCCTGGGCCTTGATCTGCCCTCCTGCGATGATTTATCAGGCCCTGAGCTGTCACACAGACATACGCACACACACGCTGCACACACACGCTTCACCCACACGTACAGAGACTATGTTCCTTGGTGCTGGAAAGGTCCAATGGGAATTGCTCTGATCTGGTCCTTGATTGCGGTTCTTATCAGGTGGATTTCCTCAAAGGTAGGCAAGTTCTGTCGAGCCTCGATCCATGTGCACACGTTCAGAATTATGAGTCTAGTTCTCACTTGTGTTGTTACCTTTGTCTCTTGTGCCATTTAAATTGTGGATGAAAAAATCATTTTGTTTATACGGTACTGAAAATGCTGTTATGTGAAAGCTGCTGGTAATATACCCTTACCTGTAGACATGATTGTATTTCAGCTAACTACTGTGTTGCTTTGTATTAAATACGATAAATTTAGCTTAGTATAAATAAAATATGTGTTTGTGTGATTGATGAATGCCTTACACCACACTCATTATCAGGGCTGAATGCCAACAGGGTATCTTGCATTTATCAAATATGTGGCTTTGAATTTAGTGGACTACACCGTATGACACTTATATCGTCCTACATTTAATAAATTGGCAGATAATAAACTTTTATAATTAATGCTCAGCGTGACTTTTACCACACAGCAAGTGCTGTCTGACATCTTACTTGGTCCAAAAAATAAAACCAAAACCAATATACCAAGATTAATCTGGTTCTGTAGATGCCTTACAAAGTTGGACACACACACACACACACACCATGCTTCAAGGACATTTCCAAATTGGACCAAGGGAAATTGATTACAATTTCACAGTTCAAGTTAGCTGTTCTGTAAAATGGCTTCTCCCCCTTCTCCTTCATACTCATGCGTGTGTTTTGTGCTGCTCTGGTGCTTTTCTTGGTTGTTACAACTGAATTGTAGACGAACGGTAAGGGGCGTGGTTGGGAGTATTAATCTACCTGGCTTTATCGGCCTTTTTCCGGTTGAACCAGTTGACTAATCCTGCCGCTAACCTACCTAAGTGATTGGTGAGACGGAGTGAATTGTCAGAGGCCAGGAGGTAAATGCCGCTCGGGGGTGTGTCTCCGTGTGAGTATCTGGCTGGCCCGTTCTGCTCTGGTTGTTGTGATGCGTACGCTGAAACCTTACCTTCAGCTAATCAAAGGGGTCCCCGTGGGCAGCCTTTTGTATGGGCGACACACCGTTACCGTTCATTTGGAACCGGGCCTGGGGAGTTGGGTCTGACCTGCACTACCTGGAGTAAAAAACCTGCATAATCCTTATTTACCCACAATAACAAAGTACAGGGCCGATACTGGCAATTTTAAATGGGCCACCCTTGTACATTTTTATTTATAAAAAAAAAAAAATTATAATAAATGTTTTAATGCAAAAGCGTTTCAGCTTTTACACTGTCTAGGCATGTTTTGTTCAGAGCTATTGGCACAGCTATGAGTCATTCCATATCAAATCACCCAGTTTGAGAAAAATTTCTTATGTCACCCTCTCAGATTCTCCTGAAAATATTCACAGGTGTTCCTATACCAAACTTACGGAGAAATCTCAAATATTAGGTCTGTATCTCTAATAGTTTTGAAACTACATTTTAATTAATTTTATGCATTTTGCCGAACGAGCCTTTTGGTCCAACTTCCGACATTCATAGCTCTTTTGATATGGCATGTATGGCTTTGAAACTTTGTGACTAGGGCTAACTGTCTGTATAATTTTTTTAAAATCCTCCTACAAGGCTCTGAAATTGGCCAAAAATTCGAAACGTAACGACACCCCCTTTGAGAGCTTCTCACTCTGTATGCTTGATAAAGCACTCCGTTTTTTTGTTTGTTATTTATAACATATTAGGCCATGTGTGTGTGCAGCATTTATTACTGTTATAGGAGTGTCAGAATAATTTTTTAAAATGTGCTCGATTTACAAATTCTCAATATTGCCTATTTTCATGTCCTCATTTGACCACATGGGCAGTTAAGCATAATTTTCATATTTTTACCATGTATTCTTATTTATCTGATGATTTTCTGATATGTGGTGTTGTTGCTGAGCTTCCTTCTGGAGTTATGATTTTTTTAATGCATATTAAATACTCTATTGTATCAGTGTCACAAAGTGACTTATACAGTGAACAAAAACAATTTGTTTGCTGAAATATTTACAAAATATTGTCTGTCAAATATGCAACATTCAGATGGTTCACATTTACATATAAAAACATGAATTATTGTTTCAATTTTTTGATAAAAGCATAAATCAGATTTATGGATTGAAAGGATGAAATTTATTTATCAGTAATTTTTTAAACTTTAGATATTAAATTTGTCACTATTATTGTGTTCTTGCTGTGGTACTTGTCTTCTTGCATCTAACAACATCAGCAAGAAGTACATGATTTTGGGTAAGTATTGCTTAATGAATTAATCCTCACTTTCCCAGACACGTCAGAAAGATTGCGAAATTGTTTCCTTTATAAAAGCAAATGGATTTAGGATAATCATAATCACTCAGGTCATCAAGATGGAGACCAGTGTAATCTTGGAAATAGATTGGAAGATGAATGTCATAAAATTACTTATTCAAGAAAACAAGGATTTCTGAAATTAAGTTAATTCTCTGACGAGGAAAAAATGTTTTTGCAATATGTCATGCAAGTCATTGTGCTATTTGTGATACTGATGTCACAAAGTTCTTCAAAATGATAAACAATAGCATTCATGTATTACCACAAATTTGTAATATTAAAAGCCATTTGGTGAAATGATGGCTTGTCACTATGAAAGTATTGACTACTGTCACTGTGAATCTGAATACTTTTTACAATGGTTGTTTATGTCTTGAAAAGAAAGTTATTGCTGTGATTATATGTCCATTACTGGTGATAATGCTGACATGTTTTTGACAATCAATAAAATAGCCTTAATTTATGAAGGGGTAGTATGTTCCTCTTATTGAAATAAGTCTGGCAATTCTGAAACTGAACTTATGTAATATTTGTGTTTTGGTTGAATTACGGCAACAAGAGCATGACGGCTCATTTAAAAAAAAAAATAATAATTTATAACTCCAGAAGGAAGCTCAGCAACAACAACACATTTTAGTCAGATCTTCTTTAGATATATATGAATACATGGTATAAATATGAAAATGATGGGTAACTGCCCACATGGTCAAATGAGGACATGAAAATAGGCCATTTTGAGGAAATTTGAAGATCGAGCACATTTCAAAAAATTATCTTGACACCTATAACAGTAATAAATATGGTTACTGCATACACAAGGCCTAATATGTCATAAATTAGTGAGACCTGGGACCCTCTGGGTGATTTGATATGGAATGACCCCTATGTAACAATTTTTATGGTGCGAAATGGCAAAATTATACCATTTACTTGAATTTAAATCAAGTTCTCAAACTGTAAATATGCAGTACCCATTATGCCCAACAGTTTTGCATTTTTTATTTATAAGCACATAATCACATTTCATAAGCTATGGCAGAGAAGCGGGGGTTAAGCAAATTATAACCTACGAGTTGATTATATGACCAGATTGGGACATCAACCAGGGCTTTTTAACATGTTTGCTCCATGTGTTAAGTGCCATGGTATCTTTAGTGTGTTCCGTACCTCAAATCTGAAGCAGAGTGGTGACAGATGCTAGTTCTGACCTTTAAGTTGTAGCCTTACGTCATTGGCACTGGCTCTGCTCCTTGAAGTCCTCTTCACAAGCATATGTAGTTACACTTGACTTGGATTGAATTGAATTAATTATTTGTTTACATTTACTTTAAAATTCAATTAACATAATTGCTATTGAATTTGCTAACACTGGGAATTTAACTTCTCAATCTCAACTTCAGGCACCTGTGGCTGTTGTCTGAAAGCAAAAAGTTTTCATTTGATGTGTATGCTGTATGTAAGGACCAGCACAAGAATAATTAATATTGTCTATGTATTTAGTTTGTGCACATTCACAAATAAGTTATCTGGGATTTCACATTCTAGCAGACCCACCCATTGTTGTAAAGGTGGCTTCAGTGCCGTGCACTTTAAAAAATTACATGGAAATGTCTGCTTGTATTTATGGGAAATATCATCATCTGGCTAATTGGTTAACGCAAGGTACGTACAGCTGTTTCCCTTCCCTGGGTTTTGCGTTCTGTGATGCCATTTGTTTTAATGGTGCTTGCAATACCACATGTTTGAGCGTGGTATGAGAAGCGATGGCATATGCCTGTCCCGGGCGCCGAGACGGCAGGCCGCCTGTGTGGGGGCGCGGCGACACGATCTGGTCGTGACGCAGGCTGACAGCCTGGCGGCCTCATGGCTGTGCTCTCGCCGGCAGGAGATGCCAGCACAGGCCCGTTGTTTTTGCCCGCACGGGCACGGCGAGGCCCCGCTCGTCACGTGGCGCTCCGTCCCCCTCGTTTAGGAACCAAATTACTCACACACCAAACAAAAACTGATGTCTGTAAACAGAGCGATTGTTGATACTTAAATACCGCACCACAGTGCCACTGGTTGAGTTGTAGTTGCACTAATGGGTAAAATGTTAGCTTTGGATTGCAGCAGCAGGGGAGAGACTCTTCAAAATGGCATTCGGGTTTATCTGTGAGAACACCTCGACTCCCATCGAGCAGGAATGACACGCCTTGTTCTGCAGCTCTGTCGAGCGCTTCTCTCCTGCTAATGACTGCCCTGAAGGAGAGTTTCTGCCGAGACGAAACGGTCGGACCAGGCAGTAAATTCATAAAGGCTTTTATTCCACGCCATGCTCTCAGTCTCTGTACACAGACAGAGTAGCCTCGTAAAAGCGTCTTATAGATTCTACAAAGAGCAGAACGCTAGGCGATTACACCGATTCTGCGGGCACTTTGTCTCGTGTGCATGTAACGTAAGCAGATTTTTATCTTTGTATCTTAGTGCAACGTTTAAACGATTCGTCCCCAGGCCAGCACCCCAGTAACAGTGCTGAGATGAGAGTGCCTTGTTCCACTGACATTTTTTCATTTACAAGTCAGTCACACTGCAAAAGTGCATCGATTCAGCTTGATGGTGTTTATTTTTTTCTATTAAAGGAAACCTTTTGGGTGTCCATTCCAATAATAGTTTATCATCATTTTAAATATGAATCGTACTGTGGAGCAGGGCCGTTTCTAGACTGCTTTGATTGGGGGGGCATGAAGAGATGTTGATGGGGGACGAAGTCGTGGGGGTCGGGGGGTCCTCCTCCAGAAAAATTTTAGCCTTTTAAAACTCATTTCCTGCAACCTCACACAGGGAATTTTCTAAAATAAAGTGTTTAATTTATGAACATTTTGAATATATATATATTTTTTTTTTCAAAGCCCTAGATGAGATTTGAGATGCTTTCATATAAAGCTAAAGTATAGGCTAATCAGTATATTAGTGGATAACATTTTAAACCCACCTCCACCCCCCTCATCTTATAGGAGGTCAACTTAATTTATGCCCAATAATACTGAATCATTATCTAATTTTATATGGAAACAAGTATATTAAAGATGAGCTTTATTTCTTCATCATTTCAGTCTCTTTGTGCCATTTTCTATTTAGATGGGCAACTACTACCCCCTGGCCCTTGCCTCCAAGCCTCAGGTCGCGCGTCGTGCCATGTTCCGTGTGCCACCCGCGGAGCGCCGTGCGCAAGACTTCCGAAGGAAGTTGAATGTCAGGGCCCTCAGTGCACACGGTGCAAGCTGACCACTAGGCCCCTGGGTGTTTATAGCGTGAGCTGTAAATACAACAACAGTATTTGAAGGGTGTTGTCATTATTAATATATATGAATTCAATTATTATTAAATAAGTATTGAGATATGCTATAAATATATTCATATAAATAGCATACTAGTTCTGAAATATGGACCACAAACGTTGGAATAGTGGTGCTTCCAAAAGGAAAGCCAAAAAAGAAAAGGAGACAAGAGAGGTGGTTTTGTGTCAAAGTGTTCCACTCATTGCCAACCTTTTTCAAAAACCCTCTGATGGTAATAATGATGACAGCAGCATTATTGTCAGCTGTGAGGAAGGAACTAGCTGACAATTTTCAAATTTAGATTAAGCTAATTCACCAAACCAGGGGTGCCAATAATAGTGGAGGGCACTGTATATATATATATATATATATATATATATATATATAGCCTATATTTTATGCCTGAAACGCCGGGGGGCTTGCCTTTGTTGACGGCTGCCATTTCGCCGTGCGAGTGATAGAGAACGTAAGAGAGAGACAGACAGATAGGATAGTGTATTTTAATATATGTGAAGTATTCCAAAGTTGGCTGACTAGCCAACACGCAGCAGTAGGCTAACACACGCGCACACACAAACATACACACGGGTGCACGTTGGTTAACGCAAGGTACATACAGCCATTTACCTCCCCTGGGCACACATGTACAGCCAGCTAATGCAATGCTGCAGATGTTTCGCTGAATCACAGCTATAACAACTAGGCTAGATGCAACCTGTAATCAATCTATTTAAAATCGAATCTTCCAGATGGAGACTCTCGCCACTATCCTCAACTCACTGAGTAAGCTAGGCTAGCGAATATTATATCCAAAGCAATGAGTAACAGTTGATCAAATAAAGTGGCCTCTCTCTCTCTCTCTCTCTCTCTCTCTCTCTCTCTCACTGTGTCTCCATGTTTTATTATATGACCAAACCTACCAATCAGATATTATAGAAATATATTATTTCAATGTGGCATTTTTATGATTGGCCGAATCGCCTGTAGCTGTAATAGCGTACTGACGGTGCTATGGGCGCCGACTTCATATTGTCGGATAAAATTTTTTATGGATTTGTCTTTGGAGGGGCAGGCGGAGCATTTGGGGGGCATTTTTATTTTTGGAACCAACATGAACTCTGTGTCTGGTTTATCAAAGGCATTCATCTAAGGGCTGATAAGTGGGAATGGGGGGGTCTGTATATTTTTTGATTTTGTGCAAACTCTGGCTTGCATCCTAAAATAGAGACTGGTGCAGATGCCAGCAGTAAAGCATTTGTTAAGCACCTAGTTATTTTTTGGCCTGGGTGCGGTTTGGGAGTAATGTTTTAACAAATTCTCAATGCTGTGACTGTTTTGGCGCTCAAAAATATATCAAGTAAACGCAGTTATTCATGGTTTTAGCATTTCTTCATTTTTAAATTTGCAAAGAACATCAATTTACTTTTCACTGTCTGCTGTTCATAGACCAGTTGCCAGCCTGCCGATTACAAATTGTACTACTATTTGAAGTATTGTAACTTCTTGTTTTATTAGTACTTCTTGTGTAATAATGGTTAGTCGTTTTGTTTTTTCTTTTTACTTGGAAAAGTAATATGAGTCTATTACTTTAACTACAAAGTAGACTGAGCTTATTGCAGCTTTGTTGTACAGTTTTGTTTTTCATTTTAAGTGATGGGGGAGGGGAGGGAGGAAGGGGTGAATAGGGTTGGTAATGGATACAAAAAGAATCAAGTATGCAAATTGGTTCAGCCAATGACGTCATAGTCTGAATATGATGCCGTCCGGGGACAGCCCAACCAGCTATGTGAAGGCAGCCCTTGAGGGGGGCCAGTGTCTGCAGTTGGTGGTGAGCTGTGAAAGTGTGGGCCCTTTTTCCTGCCGTCTGCAGTGAACTCTCCGGGGGGGCGGAGCGGAGCAGGGGTGAGGAGGCCTCGCTGAGTCTTCATGTTCTCTCCACCCTTGTCAGCTGCCAGAAACGGGCAGATGTACGCACTTCTCCCCTGGGGGAGCTGAATAGCGGCACGGTCCTCTGCCGATAGGATAATGGACCAGATTCATTAGTCTGTTTGAAAACAGACATACGCACGCACACACACATTCACACGCACACACACAGACACACGCATTCACACGCACACACGCACACACACATTCTACCACAATTCTAATAACTTTTCAATCAAAACCTAGCTGTTTCTATTCTGCTGCTGCATGTTTGTTTTGTTTAGATCATTTTAAATGACAGAAATTAAATGATCTAAAAATAAAAATGGAAACTGAGGTAATGACAGTAAGTTAATCGTACTGCTGCCTATTTTAATCCTGGTTTAAGGGAATGTTCAGTCAGCTCTTTTCAGTGGAATTTGTTGCATGCTCGGTAAGCTTTGAAAGTAGTCTATAGTTTTATCCTCTGTTCTTGTGCAATCATCCTGCTGCTTTGCTGTAATTTATCTGTTGCATGGAAACAGATTATATGGGGAAACAAGGCATAATTAACTCTTAATTGGATTTTCAAATGAGTTTTAAGGATTATCTTGTATTTGCTACTGTACATGTGGCATACAGGACCAGGAAACGGGAACAATTGTTAAGAGCTCTCTTATCTGACACTATTTTAAGATTTCATATTTAAACTGCCGTTTGTAATGTTGAATTTGCTTGTGATCAGGTTTTGTAATGGTTCTTGCATTAAATGAGAGTTCCATGTAATGTTCTGAAAATGTTCTGTTCTTTTCCTTGTCCTCAGAGACGTGGGGCAATCTCTTATGACAGCTCTGATCAAACCGCTCTCTACATTCGTATGCTAGGTAAGTACACTTTCTGTCAATCATTCTGCCACGGAGAAACAACAGTGTTGTCGTTCGGATGAAACTTCAAAAGGCTTGGCGTGCATTGCAACTTAAGCCTGAATCGTTTCGTTAGAAGCGGGGATGAAAATCCATTCGTGTTTGAGCCAAGGAGCATGTCACATGACTCCATGTGCAGCGACAAAGGCGAGGTGAAGGAAACGCTCTCTGGATATCTGATCAGAGGCCCTTCGACCTTGGAAAAGGGCTCCACTCATTTCTGCATTATGCAGATTAAGAAGCCTGTTATTTGCAGTGTTTGAAATGTGTAAATACTCCTTTTGTCTTTCTTTTATAATCAGAGGTCTTGGAATTCTTTGTGGATTACAGCGGTTCACCTAAGACAGTATAGGTTCCCCCTAAGACTCCACTTGCAATATTTGCTTTCACAGATGCTAATTGCTTGCTTGAAGTGCCAGAAAGCAAAGGGAATAATTAGTGACTAAATGAAGAATGTCAGAAATGAAACCCTTAGGATAAATCTCTGATAGCGGCATGAACCAGCCTCCCAGTTGAAACAAAACACACAGCAGACAACAGGTTAGGGGTGATTATGCTTAGAGACCACATGGACGGGCATGTCAACCACCACCGTTTAGGTACAAGTAGCCAGGATGTGTGCAAACCATACTGGGCAAAAGGAGATTTCTAAACAAAAGGGAAAATAAGGATGGCAGAATGTGAATGGGCTAATCCAAGGACAGAGTAGCGTTTGTTGCTCAGCAGAAGGAAAAGCATGTTTCAACAACCTTGTTGTAATACCCAAAAATGTTTTCTCATAAACTTTTGTGCTGACTTTCATGAACAACCTTGTTTGTCATTCAGTTTACCTATATAATTGAAGTATGTACATGTGTTTTGTGTTTGGTGGATGTAAGCCATGTCTGTCAACTGAAATATTTTTGTTTTTAGTGCATAAAACTTTTCTCAAACTTTAGCTTGCCAAAAAATTTGAGATCACAAGTAATAGCAGGCCTGTAGTTATGTCTGTGATTCTCCTTCTAAAAATGTCTGCCTACAAAATCAGGGGAGGCTATGGTTAGATTTTAAATTCATTCTTTCTGTTACGGAAAAGTGAATTATCAAACTTATTTTCCGCATTTCTGGAATGAATAGTTTAATTTTGAAAAGGTCAACTGATATAAAACTACTGTATTTAGATATTACTTTTAATAGTGCAAGCATAGAATTGTTGGAATTGTGCCTTACTGTAATTGTGAACTGAATCATTCAAAATTATAGCTGCCGATGGAAAACGTAATGTTGATGGAAAAAAAAATAATAATAAAAAGGTACAATTGTGCTCAGACTGCTCTCACTTCATAAAAGCCACATCTTTAATTGTTATGCATGTGGTAGTAACTATGGGTTTTGTATTGAATGTCTGTCACTTGCATCGCATGCTTTCACAGATGTGTGGCACCCTCCTTCATTCCTGACCAGTATATTTACCCATTATTAAGTGCTGCACAGTGTATGTGTTGTCATGTGGAAAAAAAAGTTATTTGATCATATATATTGTATTGTTGTATTTAATTGTAATTCAGTTTTGGTATTTTGATAGGCGCTTGTGTAATATTCAAGCAGCTGTTTTCAAGTAAGTAATATGCTAGTGGGAAAGTTTCTAACTTTTAATGCACACACAACCATCAGTAACTGACATGCTGGAAGTTTTGTATTGTATTCATTATTTCTGTATTTGTCTCTGTTCTGCAATTCTCCTGATAGCCTTTTTGAAAGGAATGACTATTAACAAATGTGACTCGTTGGTGCATTGACAAGTCTGTCTTTTCCTTTTTTTGTTTTTGTTTTTGTCTGAGTGCAAAGCAAGCTTTTCTTTAGTTTGTTGATCCTTGCTGGTGTCAGCTTTAATACTAATTGTGACTCTTGGCCCGATGTTGCATGCTCATCTGTTTCTAGCTCAGCTCTGTGTGTAGGCCTTCATTGCCGAGGTCAATTCTATCCTCAATGAAAGTTGCCTCTTGTTACTGATCTCTTGAGGACATTTTTGTTGATACCTTCTAGGAGATGTGAGAGTAAGAAGCCGGGTTGGCTTTGAACCAGAACGAAGAGGCTCTCATCCCTACCTGGCCATCGATTTCCGAATTTTTCACTGTAAGTACAGAGGACGTGAAATGCGATTGGCATTCTCCCGGCTGTGGCTCAGGAGGTAGAGCGGGTCGTCCGCTGATCGCAGGGTTGGCGGTTCGATCCCCGGCTCCTCCTGTCCATGTCGAAGTGTCCTTGGGCAAGACACTGAACCCCAAATTGCTCCCAATAGCACCTTGCATGGTGGCTGCCGCCATTGGTGTGTGAATGTGTGTGTGAACGGGTTGTAAAACCCGTTGTAAAGCGCTTTGGATAAAGGCGCTATATAAGTGCAGTCCATTTACCATCCATCAGTGAACTGCACAGGTTAAGCGATGCTTTTCCGATTCACGCAAATCAGTCTTTCTGCCCGACACAAGTGGTTTCTGTAGCTTGAATGATGCATCTCGGAAGGAATTCATCTTTTTTCCATCTTCACTTACAGTTCAGAATTACCTTGAAGGTGCTTACTAAGCTGAAAGAGGCACTGCTACATGCTCCATGCAGTATAGTTTGCCTAGTCGTTGCAAGGATTATTAAAGTAATAACCACCTCTAGATTCCAGAATCTAAGATTGAAATTACGTAACTAGGTTATAAACTAACATTCACTTATGTACAATGCGTCCAGGCAATGCCAGGTCATGGCACCGGTTTTTCATCGCCAGGTTTAGGGAACAAACATGATCTTGAATTTAGGATACTGCTGTGGTGGGCACACTGCTGCCTCATAGCACAGCCTATAGTCTGGAGCAGCGGTCTGTGTGGCGGCATCCTCCATACTGCCATTATGTCCTCAGTATGGTAAAGGGTATGCCATTGTCCTTACACGGTCTCTGCCATAGTTTATATTACGCTGTCGGTCATGTTGACCGAAAGGATGGCAAGTGGCACTCGATAAGGCACATTCTCACAACCCCAGTACGGACGGAGAGCTTTAAGAGTGATTGCTCTCCCAGAACGATGAAAGGGTTGCAGCAGGTCGACCATGGCTTTCGCTGCTTGACGTGGTGTGTGGCCACTCGCAAAGCAGGATGTTGACTTGTGTGACTGTGCCAGCAGGCTTGAGGGCAGGCCGCCTTGTCAGCAGTGTGTTTGGGTGCTTTCTGGGAGCAGAGGAGGTCAGAGCGGCCTGACATCATCTGTGCTGCGTGTGCTATTCTCTTATTCTCTCTATCTTAGCCAGAAAGGGCCGGTGTGGGTGCAGGTTTTTGTTGCAACCAAGCAATTACACACCTGATTCGACTAATCAACCACAAGAGTTTTTGCTAAGGACCTTGATTAGTAGAATCAGGTGTGCAACTGCTTGGTTGGAACAAAAGCCTGCCCCCACACTGGCCCTTTTTGGATAAGATTGAGGACCCCTGTTTTAGACCAGTGGGGATATAGCAGAGCTTCTATCCACTGTTTTTATTGTCACTATCCTTTATTTAGTCCAGGCATTGTTTTGGAATATTTGTGTGTAATGATGGTATTAACAAAGCATACAGTAGGCCATACAGAATTCAGTTTGAGTCTTAACAATGCTTATTTTGTGTTTATAAAACATGTGACTTCTGATTGTTGGTTGATATGGCATATTTTTGGATAGTGAATTTTTAACTCTATAAGCCTGTAACAGCTGAACTGAACGGTACTCATTAAAGTTGTATTGGCAGTGAAAAGGCACGTGAAATCAGCTTTGTTTGGTAATATGCTTTTTGTCGTCTTTGTTAACATGAGGCTGCCAAATTAATAAGGAATGTTATTCAAGAATCACAAAAATAGCAATGAGTTTATTGCATTTCTGAAACCGCCATGTGCATGTGAAATATTAACAGCAAAATAAAAAATGTGAAATGGAAAACACAAAATACATCGTTGCCCAAACATATATCAAGCTAAAATTCAAGTTATCTTTTCGAATGAAATGGAACCGTTGTTCAGAGGGCAACAGGAATTAATAGTCTTGCACGGTGTGATTGGACTCGTTTGTGGCGCTTGGCTAAGCGGCGAGCGTACAGGTTCTGACGCGTTTCCGGGCCTGCGCCTCCCACAGCACAGCCTGAGACTGCAGGGCCCGTCTCTGCCCGGAAGATCCGCAGGCTGCTCAGCTTCCAGAGGTACCAGCACCCCTCCCGCTCGTGCCATGGTGCGACCCCCCAGAATCCCCTCCACATCCTGGACCATGACTACACCGGCCAGGCTAAGGTCTGCTCCCGTATCCACTTCCACAAGCTCAGATCAGATGAAACAGGAGGAGGAGGAGGAGGAGACTTGAGTTCATGTTAAAACACGTTGCCAGGCTCTCTGTCATGCTTCCATATCGAAGTGTGAAGCTGCTTTTTATTTCAGTTTCTGCATTTCTGGCTCACTCACTCGTGTTTTTTTTTTTTTCTCTTAGTGTATGCTGGAAAAGGTTGGGAACTGGAATTTTGACATATTCCTCTTTGACAGATTGACTAATGGTAAGTAAATATTAGTGTGAAAAGAATAAGCAATGTTATTAAAAAATTGTCTTTTTCCTCCGTGTGGATTATTTAATTAATTTCTTTTGAAGTCATAAGGGTAAGTCAAAGTTTGGATTTTAAGATCATTGTCATTACTGGGAGGTGAAAATGTTGAAGAAAACCTTTTATGAGCTGAGACTGCACACACAAAGCCAGCAACAGCTTGTAGAGTCTGGGCTTATTTTAAAGTCCAGGTGGTGCAGGTTATCAAGCACTTATTTCCAGTGGGAATAATATTTACATAATTTTGGAACCTGTAATGTACCCTACCAGAAAGTAACTTCTTTGCTGCATTTAGGATGAACTACTTACATTGTTATAAGAATATACTGCACTCACCTTTCCTAATTATTTTCAGGATATAATAAACCTTACCTCATGTATTACTTTGAAGTATGTTACTTTTTACATACTTTTACTTCATGTCTGAGAATTTATTTCTGTATGACTGTCCATTTGAAATGATGTTCATAAATACTTATTGTCAACATTGCCCTCTGCTGGCTGTTTTTACTTGACATGATTAACTAAAGGCTGAACTAGACATTTTCAAGTTATGAGTATGATAAAGTTAACAAATATTTGGTATAATGCAGATGTAACGGAGTTCACTTACCTTTGAATTTATGAATTTTTTGTTTAATCTGTATGTATAACACCCAGGGTGACGGTGGTTATATGCAACCTGTGAGAATTACCAGATGTTTCAATTGTGCTGCAGTTTTTGAGTGCACTGTTCTTTTGAGTGAACATCCTTTAATAATAATAATAATAATACATTTTATTTGGAATGCACCTTTCAAGAAACCCAAGTACAACGCAGATTAATAACAGGATTAAAAGCAAGAAACAGGAATAGGGGATAGTATGGTTTAAATAATTGGGGGGAAAAAAACAAGCACTACAACAGGGGTTTTGAACCTCCAGTCTAAAAATGTTTAATCCAAATTGACGGTCTTACATATCTGCTGCCAGATATGCAGTAGATATGGATGGATCACTTTAAGAGTCGTTTCTCCCGACTCATTTTCCTATTGAACTGTATGGAAAAATAAGTCTGGAGAAACAACCCTTCATGTGATCCATCCATATCTACTGCATATCTGGCAGCAGAGTGATGGTTTGAGGCTCGTTTGATACCTTAGACCCTTGATGATATACAACCATTTAGCCAACCATGGGTTCTATACTATTCCCGTGTAATTTATAGCTTAATCTTGTCACACCCCCCAATTCTCAGAGATTCATTAAAATGCAGAGAGGTTATAGTATCGCTTGAGAGTACATGAAAATAAGATATCAAGAGTCTTTCAATATCTTTTTATACCCAGTCATGATAGCGTCACCTGTTTACCTGTGGAATGTTCCAAACGGGTGTTTTTTGAACTTTTCAGTCCAATAAAGTTAGTAAAACATTAAATATATTTTCTTTGTACTGAATTTTTTTTTTTTAAATTAAATATATGTAAAAGATAATTTTTTTTGGATCATAAACAAAGCTGATTACAGCATGGTATTGTTCTAGATAGTGTGTACTTTGTATTGATGTCTGTCTGTCTCGCTCTCTCTCTCGCTTTCTAGGAAACAGTCTTATCAACTTGACATTTCATTTGTTCAATCAGTATGGATTAATTGAGCTCTTCCAATTGGACATGGTGAAGCTTCGTAGATTTTTAGGTAATACTTTTCCCTCCTAAATGAAAATTCTTTCATATTAATGCCATTTGTGTACGTTGACATGATTATACTGCTTGCCTTTTGGATTTAAGTCTATTTATCCAAAGTTTTCCCACATGGATTTAGTTTGTTAAATAATTATTCATGCACGGTCATGTCTGCTAATCTAAACTTTGATCTACATTATTAACAGTATGTAATGATAGATAGCCTAAACCCCATTTTTGCATAGTGTTTATGGTCTCATGTATGCACTTGTTTTGTGTGGTTAGTGATGGTTCAAGAAGACTATCATCAGCAGAACCCTTACCACAATGCTGTCCACGCCGCTGATGTGACTCAGGCCATGTACTGTTACTTACGGGAGCCCAAGGTGAGACCGTAACCACAAGGGTGATAACCTGCCTATAATCTGTCTCATGTGCGTGTGTTTGCAAACAGGGCCATGCAGCCTGCACAATTCGCTGAGTTTCACCAATGCCATCACTAGGGCCCCATAAGCCCCTGTCATTCATTAATGTCTCGTTAATAAGGGCACACCCATATAAACGGTTACTAGTGTGTGCTTTTGAGTTCTGATCGTGCTGTGCTTTGTGAAGCTTTCCAAGTCCCTGACCTCCTGCGATATCCTCCTGGGCCTGTTGGCAGCGGCAACCCACGATCTGGACCACCCAGGTGTCAATCAGCCCTTCCTCATCAAAACCAACCATTACCTAGCTGCATTGTACCGGGTAAGGACACTTGGTACTGCTTAGTCTGTTGGTAGATTTGAATTTCAGTTTGCACAGGTATGCAAACACAGCTCTTTCTATAGGAGTAGTGTGAGAGACAGAGGTCAAATGAAACCATATTTTGTGATGCAGTACCTATAAAACCTAGAGTCCCTGTAACACGGTTACACCAGACCGCCTCACAAGTGGCCTCAACAAAACAGACCAAGCTGAAAACCTATTTTACCTTGTGATAAGGTGTTAGTAGGATTTTAAGACGAAAGTTATAAAGTTTTATATTAATTCAAATGAGTGTATATATAAACTAGAGTTTAGATACCAGTTTTTGATAGCCAGTATGATGATAGCCAGTTGTTTGGCCTTTTTTATATACATTTTTTATTTTATTTTTTTAGAATACCTCAGTTCTGGAGAATCACCACTGGAGGTCAGCAGTTGGCCTGCTCCGAGAGTCCGGATTGTTCTCTCACCTTCCCGCTGAGGATGGGTCAGTGTCCCGCTCAGGATGACACGTGTGTGTGTGTGTGTGTGTGTGAAGGGTGGTGTGTCTTCTCTTTTTTTTCTGGTTTGAGTTCAGGGTTGCTAAATCCAGCAGTCGCTGCTTCTGTTTTTCAGATTGAACATGGAGAGGCAGCTGGGGTCCCTGATTCTGGCCACTGACATCAGCAGGCAGAATGAATACCTGTCAAAGTTCAGGGAGCACTTGGACAAAGAGGACCTCTGCTTGGGCAACGCAGGCCACCGGCACTTTATCCTCCAGGTGAAGGAACCCCCAGCATTCGCCGTCTTTGCCGAGGGCCCCTCTCCCCCTGCGATTAAGAACCCGTATAGCCTCACCTGACGCCCGTGTTCTTCCCGCCTGCCCGCAGATGGCGCTGAAGTGCGCAGACATCTGTAACCCCTGCAGACCCTGGGAGCTGAGCAAACAGTGGAGTGAGAAGGTGACACAAGAGTTCTTCCACCAAGGTACAGTAACTACATACGCTCTTCCCCCATCCCTCCCTCACTGGCCTCCAGTGTCAGGCCCCGAAGCCAGGAGGACCAGGGGAAACTTTCCCTGCACTGTGGTCGCTTCCAAACGTTTCTCATGATGTACACGTGCATTACGCTTATCATGAATTTTCAGCATGAAAATATGTGCAGTAGTCTGTCTTTTTAAAAAATTAAATAAATACATAATAATAATAATACATTTAAAAAATAAATTGAATTGAGTATTTCTATTCTAGACATTTTCTCTTTTCTATTCTAACAGGAGATGTTGAAAAGAAACACAAACTTGAAGTCAGCCCACTGTGTGACAGCCAAACAAATTCTGTTGGCAAAATTCAGATTGGTAAGGCAGACCGCTTTTAGAATGTCGTATATAGGGAATATACTGTAGTATTCAATAATTGCAATAAGTAAGCAGGCTTTTCAAACATGTCAGAGCTGCTCTAACTGCTGTATGTATGTTTGTGAGAAACCTGTTACCAACCACCACGACCAGTTCCATCACGTGGTTTGGCTAAATTAAGCTGGTGTAACAGCCCTTCGTCTTTTGGAGTGCTTTATTTAACTCTCTCTGTATTTAACACTCTGTTCTGTTGCTCTAGTAAAACTGTCTGCAGAGCTGCGGTCATTGACGTCTAGTCCCTCCCTCTACTCACTCCCTCTACTCACTCCCTCCCTGTACTCCCTCCCTGTACTCACTCCCTCTACTCACTCCCTCTACTCACTCCCTCTACTCACTCACTCACTCCCTCCCTCTACTCACTCACTCCCTCCATCCCTCCCTCTACTCAGGCTTCATGACGTATGTGGTGGAGCCACTTTTCACTGAATGGGCCCGCTTCTCCGACACACGTCTGACCCAGACCATGCTGGGCTACCTGGGCCTGAACAAGGCCAGCTGGAGCGGGTTGCTGCAGGAGCAGGCTGGCGCTGCCGAGGAGACGGACACGGCCGCGCCTGCGGAGGACACAAACTCCAAAGTTTTACCTCAGGGAAGCAAAGAGTCCTGACTCTCTCGACAGGCCCGGCCCTTCGGCGGGGAGAGGGCGGGCCGGTGGGGGGTTCTGCTTCGGACTAAACGGCTACTTTCGCACCCAGCGCAACAACTTCACCACATTTTAGTCGCATTGACTCTTGTTTCGATAAAACCACTGATTTTATTTAATTTATTTAATTTAAACCTCCCACCCTTGACATAGAGCAATACATAGATACCTCATTTGGCTTCTGCTGTATTTTTTTATTTGTCTTATTTATTATTTCCCCCCTCCCCTTTGTACTTTTCTGGCATTACTAATTGAACACATCACCCTTTTATTAGAGACCTAAAGGGAACTAAGTTGAGGAGGATACCTGGTTCTAGGTAGAAGTGCCATTGCAAACAATTTAGTTTTAATTTCTTTGAACATGATTTGGAAAACCTTGAGTATTCAGATACGGGGATCTTTAAGGCTGCACAGAGAGCCTGTAATGATGATGATGATGAATTTGCAACAAATCTTCCTCGTTAAGAGAAAAAAAACTCAATGTGAAGAGCCCAGATGTTTTGCTGCCTCTCTGAAGACTGTTTACATGTGTCTTTTTTTGTTATGTGTTCAAAAAAAAAGGAATCAAGTTGGTTCTGTAATTTGCCTTTTAAAGCACAGATTTGAAGAGCCACTTAACATGGGAACTTTTTCCTTTGGATGAACGACAGAACAAACTTCGAATGCAGCTCAATCCAGCGCACCAGATGCCATAATAGCCTCATGTGCTTCATTGTTTTTCTCTTGCACTGTGAAACGATGCGATTTGGACACACACACACACACACACACACAGCCCAGGTTTCAGTTCTGAGACGCCTTTTCCTCTGGATATAGAAACGGTACATCGTTGCTCTTTCAGCGATGGCGAAGCATGCAGATATCGCTGCCTTTCAACACTTGAACAAACCACTCTTTCTTTGAGGATGAAAACCTGAATTGAAAAGGAGAGAAAGGAAAAAAAGACCTTGCTCAGGGTTTTAGCCAACAGATCTGGATAAAGTTATGAGGAGACGGGATGCTTTGTGGTTGGCCGGCTGGCCCCGTCTCCTTGCCAAGTTAAAAGAAAAGTAAACTTTCACCGAAGCCCTCCGACTGTCAACCGTATGAACATGCAACCTGGAAGACTGATACTGATGCCTTAAACTATGCACAAAGCTAAGTGACCAAACCAGCTCTTACTTTCAAGCGCATCGTGTCTTGTTCTCTAAATGCACTGTACAACTGTTTTGCCTTTGGTGTGGAATTTTCTTTTTTCTTTACATTGAAATTGAGTGATTTATTTTTAACATCACATTCCATCATTTTTTTTTGGGTATCGTTTTGATCCTGTGTGGAGGAGTCGTGTTCCTGGTTTGTTTTAAATTTTTTTGAACGATGTCAGGTGCTTTTCTTATTTTAGCTCATTTGTATTTTCTCTTGTAATTGCTGTAAGACTGTTGATAAAACCTGTTTACAATTTGTTGTAACAGCCATTTTGGAGAGGAGACAGTGTCAAGCCATTTTGTAAAGGCTTTGCCGTATTGACCTTTTGATACATGCCTGTTGCAGTTGCATTTTGATTAATAAAACAAATTGACAAACTTCCATCTTTGTTCTTTATTGCTGTGATCTAAATAGGCTGGTAAGCATGAGATAATGTAGTACAAATGTGAAATTGACTTGCGTCCTGATAAATTTAATATGTTGCTTTTGACAGCACTTGCACGTTTTTGTTTTACTTTGTCTCTGCAGCCCAATTGTCCAAAGAGCACCTTTTTGCTTTTGACCGGCTGTCTCTGCAGCATTCCAACCAAGAGACATTTTGTAAATAACTTGTCTGGCCCTGCCACCCAGTCATAATTAAGACCCATACAAGGAGTGTGGATCCTGCTTTTATTCATTAGTCCAAAATTCACTGTGGAGATGAGTGATACATGAGCCAGTTACTCCAGGTGGCATTTCTGACCCTTGTGTTTAAAGTGTAGCGAATGGCAGGTTTGTGATGGTCTAATGGAAGGTGGTAGCAAGAACTGTGGAATTCTGGTCAAGCCTCAAGCTTCACATTTTTAAAGGCACAACCATGATTTATGACTTCAAACAAACATGTTTTAATCATTGTATTTATTTCAATAAATCCAGTCTTGCCAGCATTTATTCCTAAAACAGCTTAGCCGTGCATTTTGGGGGTGGGGTCTGACAACACTAATCA
The DNA here is from genome assembly GCA_022702515.1 of Ilyophis sp. 1 JC-2022. NCBI lineage: Eukaryota > Metazoa > Chordata > Actinopteri > Anguilliformes > Synaphobranchidae > Ilyophis > Ilyophis sp. 1 JC-2022. The sequence continues at coordinate 117,075,378 of CM040403.1, forward strand.
CAATAAAAATAAAATGTGTTCCTTTCATGTTATGTTCCCTTCTCTCAAAAACAATAAAAGTATTTAAATTTGAAAAAAACCAAAAAAAAAACTTAAATGAACGTGAGTTTGCACTGTCCATCAGCAAAATGTAAAGTATACGGACATGCCACTTAGCATTTAATTCAATACAATGTACAGAATGTAGTCTCAGGGAGCCCCCACTCCCCTGACTTCAGGTGCCAAGCGAGTATCGATGTTCCATTTCACATCTGTTAATTTTTTAAAAGGTTAATGAATACACAAGAACCTTACATGTTGCTTGAAGATTAATTAATGATTCATTCTTTGTTGTTCAGCTGACAATATATTCAACATTAATCTTGAGCACAGTGCATTAAAACATTTTGTATCTTACAGCAGGGACAAGTACAGCCATAAATACAGTCTAGACCTGTCCTATGACTATGATTTGGCCGTTGTATAAAAAAGAACATTGAGAAAAGTTTCTTTTAGACACCTTTGCCTTGAAACCTTAGACAGTGGCACAGTTCTGGCAGCAGTATTGTACAAGATTAATCAGTGAATGGACAGAAAAATGCCACTCAAACACTGCACTGTCTGGCGGTGGTCTAGTGTTATTGATTAAAACAAAAAAACGGTACAATTTCATAAATTCAGTGGCAGAATTTACAACTCAACTAGATGACTGGCCTGAAGAACCACTAAAGAACATTTATGCACCCAAGTCTTTGGCTTTATAACACTGTTGTATGTACTCAAGTATTTAAACAATAAGGCTGCGTATAAAGACAATGCACTGACTGGAATGTAATTGCATACTAATTTAATGTCACAAGGAGATGAAACTAATGTCGTTTTGTGCTTCAATTTACTGGCCTTGCACCACAAATAGAAAACAACATTTCTTATTGTACTGATTTAGTGTATTCTAGGTAATACAACATGAGAAAGTAAGCAGATCAAAACATTCCTACACATTTAATATGTACGGACACATTTAGTTAACATAAATGCTTCAATTTCATCATTAACATGAAGCGCAAATTATATAATTTACTTGGCAAATTTTTAGTAGTTACTCTACTAAAATACTTCCTAACTTCAAATATAAATATAAACCATCGAGAAAAAAAAACCATATACACTTCTACAGCTATATGCAATGCAACAATCCACAAGATGGATCAGACCAATAAAAAGTGCTCTGAACTCTTATCCCTCATCTGATGTGAGCAGCAACTGTGGTGAAACGATGAAAGTAATGTTCCTCCAAAAGGCAGAGGCAGACTAGTGACACTTACACCCAATGTCTACCTGTCCAACGATTAGGTTGGACTGCCTCCCGCAATCAACCTTCTCATCTATATTGTTTATATCACTCTTTCATATCCGTCCCCCCCCGTTTCCAGTAGTGTTTCAAGATTAGAAACCGGTGCTTTCTTTTCTATACAAAGATCCACATAGTAAAAAAAAAATGCCTGTGACCAACACATGGAAAATAAAATCCTCTTTACAGTGCATGTCCTGCCTTGGAATAATTTAAACAGACGTCTTTGTAGCAGGCATCAGAGAATGCTCAAGAACACAAAATGTATAAAATGTTTCCAGAACTATGAAATTAGCATCGATTAGAAGAGTTTTAGACAAAATAAGTTAAAACCTAAGCGGTGCATATGTATGTGGATATGAATATAATATGATATGAATATAATCTGCAAGGCGCAAGCTCTCTCAATGTCCTGAGGAGACACAAACACCAAATGGCAGAATATGGTGGTCGCCTATCGGTCTGGCCCGTCGCAAATTCCCTCTGTAAAGCTGCAGTGACCGGCGTGCGACAGCTCTGATTGGACAGGCCAGGCCTCAGATTCCCTGCTTTAACAGAGCTTCTTCTTCCCAGTGGGCTTCAACATGTGTTGTCCAAACTAAACAGGAAGAGGGCAGAGAACAAAGATGTCATTGGACTGGTTTAGACTGGAGGACACGATGACTGAACCCCGTCGACGCTCTTCTTCAGGGCCGGTGCGAGTGGACTCACCATAGGGCTCTCTGTGGGGGGCTCCGCCTTAGGAGCAGGGAGGACGAAGTCACTTTCGCTCCAACTTTCCGTCCAACTTTCCGCCTGGTACCGGTGAGCGAATTTGCGCTTTAGAGCTTCAGCAATGAGAGAGGCTGCATCCGTAGGGGCACTGAGCTTCGGTTTGACATGGCCTTCCTCTGGCCGACTGAAATACAAAATACAGCCAGTCAAAACACTCACTCTTTATGATTACTATTTGAGATGTATTATCACTATTATTATCGTCATCCTCAACAATACTACTACTATATATTTAAAAAATATATATAGTTCTAGATAAGAGCATCTGCTAAATGCCTAAATGTAAATGATTATTCTTACTATGCATAGTTCTGTACCCCTAGTCACCTTGATTAGTGGCTGCACACGTTTATTCCATAAGAATATTTTGGATTTGTGTGGAAAGTCTCATTCTTCCCTCATTTGCACACAGCCCATTAACTGATTGAAATCACATGACAGTTACAGACAGACAGTGCATGAGAACGTGTGCTGCACCTCTTCACGGAGCGCAGCTTGACTTTGCCCATGTCTTTCAGCACGTCGAGCATGCTGGGAATCTCCGGCTGCTTTGGCCCAGAGTCGAGCGTGGTCTTCTTCCCGCGGCGCTCTTTGATGAGGTCGATGGCTGAAAAGCTCCGCTGGAGGCCAGGGGGTGGTGGAGGAGGAAGAGGAGGAGGGGGAGGTGGTGGAGGAGGTGGAGCCCCTCCGGGCAGGGCTGAGGCAGCAGCAGGTCCGGCTGGTGCAGTCGCTGGGACACACAGGCAGAAGAGATAACTGCACAGCCCGGCATCGTCCTTTTATCACACAATTATGCATTTTTCAAGCATTAAAAAGGTTAAATCTCAGTCAAGTTACAGCACAAGCTATTACTAACATTATTTGTCCATATTATAGTTATATATTATGACGATAATTATATTCACTGTCATGAAACCAGAAATCATTTAATGTAAAAACCATGCCATCTAAAAGCAGAAACAAATCATTGCAATTTAAAATACACTCCTCAAAAAAAGTTCGGAAACGTTATTTCGGTCGATTATTCCTCCCCTTTAATAATACCAATTGGTATGGTATTTTATATCGTTGGAAAGCCTGATTAGTCACCTTTACAACGAGGTACAACTTGTAAGGATCGTGCATTCGTGGAATGAGCAACACAGCTAACCGTGTGGGTAGCGGCCCAAAAAAATGTGCCAAAATCCCCTGCAATATTCTTCTGTTGGTATTCACTCTCGTTTTGAGTTGCTTGGTGGACTGGATGATTGCACTCTCCCACAGTAATAAGGAAAAAACAACACATATTGGCCATTTTTACACTTTATTCATTTTACACTGTCAGGGACCTCAGTAGCGTGTGGAAGATCCATACGCAGCCACAACAGCTTGGCACCTCCTCCTCATGCTGGTCACCAGCCTGGTCACACACTGCTGTGGGATGGCATCCCATTCCTCGGTGCCAATCAGGTGCCAGTCACACACCTGTGACTGGCATACACCTGCCAGCACTTGAAGCTCAAAACGAGAGTGAATACCAACAGAAGAATATTGCAGGGGATTTTGGCACATTTTTTTGGGCCGCTACCCACACGGTTAGCTGTGTTGCTCATTCCACGAATGCATGATCCTTACAAGTTGTACCTCGTTGTAAAGGTGACTAATCAGGCTTTCCAACGATATAAAATACAATACCAATTGGTATTATTAAAGGGGAGGAATAATCGACCGAAATAACGTTTCCAAACTTTTTTTGAGGAGTATATATAACATTTCACTTCATTTTAATCTGTGAGCAATAAGAGGATATGAACAGCACATGGCAAAGGAGGTCAGTTTGTTGATGTAAAACATTTCCATGTTAAAATGTGCTTTATCACCACAGCACTACCTTTATTCAACTTCAAAGAAAGAGGGATTAACCAATTATTATCTGAATTCAAATAAAGCCAAATTAGTTAGATATAGAACATCCTACCAGCAGGCTGTGCGTTCTGCTCCTGAACCAATACAATTTGTGCTATCTGAGCCCTGAGTTTGGCCAGCTCATTCTCCAGGACACTGATCTTCTGAATGGCCTCCTGGTTGACAGTCCCGGGACCCTGGGGCTCTGGCGCCTCCTGGTGTATGGAGGGTAAAGACCGCTGTCTCTTCAGAGGCCTGAAAGACTGCTGCTGGTGGGAGCGGAATATGAAGCCGGGCTCTGCCGCCGCCCCCGACCTATTCACGCATAAAACAAAAACGTGAATATGACAGAACCGCGTCTGTTCTACTGATTGCAGGACCGAAGCACGCGACCAAATATCATGTGGGTCATCTCACCGGAGTCTGGCAGGGGTGTCGCTGGCACCTCTCTCGATCCAGGCCACATCCGCGAGGGAAGCAACAAACCCATTCTGCTCAGCTGTTGAGCTGTTGAGACTGCTGGCACCTTCAGGATAAGGATGAAGCTAAAAGATACATTTAAATGGGAATAGGTAAGCACGTCATTAGTTATGCCTACAGAACTTAAATTGTACGTCGCTTTGGATAAAAGCATCTGCCAAATGAATGTAATGTAACACATTTTACAAAATGCCTCATGTGGCAGGACGTACATACCAGGCCAATGACACATCACACGAAAGACAAAAGCCATGGATGCAAAGCAAAGGATTTTTCTTCATAATGGTAAAAGAATATTAGGATGAGTACACGGGTCGATTGCAGCGCTCCTTCAAGTGGGAGATTAGCACGAGATTTTCATGAGACTTTCCGTATTTCCCAGATCAAGATCAAGATCAAGACCAAACTGCCTCAGTCCCAAACTCGTAGGCATATTCCCATGCTAATCCTGCTTTCAGCGTGCTTTAAACGTGCTTTAAACGTCACTTATAGGATCCAAAATTTGCGTACTTTGTAATCCTGCTGCTGACCAGGTTTTACCAGAGACGAAGGGCTATTCATACAGAAAAATAATCAATGTTCGCAACTCTAGCCTCCTTCCTCCAAGTCTTTCACCACGCACCTGCAACTGGCTCGTCATTTTTTATTAGATTTCACCACATTAAATTAAAGACTGGCTGTGGCGTTACAAGCATTTGTGTTGCACAACCTCAAAATGTACTTGTACCATTTTTTATTTATTTATTTATTTTTGAAGGACAACATTGTCATTTAAGAGACAGTAATGATGAAATTACAAATGAAATTCACGGCTCAACAGCTTTTACTCATTCTGTTGATTGACAAACAATGACTTGCACGTTTCGGATTGCAAATCATTTTCTTAATCAGCATGTCATCATTGCAGTACGTGCATTGGGTCCAATCGGCATTGACCAGGTATGTGGTGGTGTATACTGGTAATTGAATAATTATATTCAGTCAAAAATCACCAGTATTAACTATTGCAATTAATATGTAGATAGGGGAGTTTTTGACCAAATGCAATGTAATTATCAGTTTCATATACTATTCTAACGCCAATAGAGGCAATGCGTACAATGGTGTGGAATACGTAAACGGTGAACTTTGATATTAGCAGGAGACTTCCAGGGAATCAGCTGATACGGAACTCCAATCGCACGCAACAATCAAGACCTTCCTAAACTTGAAACCTCACCATGGCACTCAGCACACTAATCTCCGTTTACACTGCCAGTCAATCGTGTGTGCTTTAAAAAAATGTTTTGATTCAAATCAAAATGTCATGACGACAAATCAACAGGGTGCATTTCCACACACGCACATGCACACACGCACAACAAACCTTAATCTCTTCACATGTTTATACTTCACACAAACGCCATTGACATGAAGAACCCAGCCTCAGTGTTGTAATGATAGGGATGGACATGCATACACTTGACATACTGAACTCCAGTAGCTGGTGTCAATTATTTCATACAAATAATACTCTGGCACTACCTCACAGGTCTACCAAGGCGCATGAAAAAACAAATAATTTCAGTCACTGTCGAGAGGTGCAATTTAATCCTAGAGTGGCTGAAATTCTTACATCCAATTATTTATATTTGAGATAACAACAAGCACAGTATGTTTAACATACACCGATCAGCCGCAACATTAAAACCACTGACAGGTGAAGTGAATAACATTGATTATCTCGTTGTTATTTTGGTTCTGTACTCTAGCACTTTGGGTTTGAAAGGATACAATGACAATGAGTTTGAAGTACAGACTGTCTTTAATTTGAGGGTATTTTCATCCATATCGGATGAACCATTTTGAAATTATAGAACCTTTTGTACATGGTCCCCCCCATTTTCAGGCATCAAACAATATTGGACAGTTTAACATAATGTAGAATAACGTAATAATTTAGAATATTTGGCCGCACATCCTTTGCATGCCATGACTTCCTGATGTCTGTGACCCAACAATATCAAAAGACTCTTGATATCTTATTTTCTGGTACTCTTACAAGCGATACTATAACATCTCTGCATTTGAATGGATCTCTATGGGAATTGGGGGTGGGACTACATTTAGCTGTAAATTATGCTGGAACAGTATGGAAAACATGGTTGGTAAAATGGCTGTAAGTCATCAAGGGTCTGAGGTATCAAACAAGCCTCAAACCATCATTCTGCTGCCAGAAATACAGTAGATATGGATGGATAACTTGAAAGGTTTCTTCTCCTGACTTTATTTTTGAGTTCAATAGGAAAATTTGTCAGGAGAAACAACCCTTAAAGTGATCCACCCATATCTACTGCATATCTGGCAGCAGAGTGATGGTTTGAGGCTTGTTTGATACCTCAGACCCTTGATGACTTACAGCCATTTTACCAACCGTGTATTCCATACTGTTCCAGCATAATTTACAGCTAAATCTAGTCCCACCCCCAATTCCCATAGAGATCCATTCAAATGCAGAGATGTTATAGTATCGCTTGTAAGAGTACCAGAAAATAAGATATCAAGAGTCTTTTGATGTTGTTGGGTCAGACATTAGGAAGTCATGGCTTGCAAATGATATGCGACCAAATATTTAAAATTATGACTTTATTCTACATTATGTTAAACTATCCAATATTTTTGATGCCCAAAAATGGGGGGGGGGGCGGCTATGTACAAAAGGTTCTATAATTTCTAAACGGTTCATCCGATATGGATGAAAATACCCTCAAATTAAAGCTGACAGTCTGTACTTCAAAAACATTGTATCATTTCAAACTCATAGTGCTAGAGTACAGAACCAAAATAACAACGAGATAATCAATGTTATTCACTTCACCTGTCAGTGGTTTTAATGTTGTGGCTGACCGGTGTATGTAGGCCTATAATTCAATTCAGAAAATGTATATTTGCCTTTAAGCACCAGGTTATTTTTTAGACAAGAAGAGAGAGGCTGCCAGAGCAATGTCGACACATTGCAATCTCAAAAGGTAGGAGAGGAAACTGACCTAGTGCAGGTAAGCTGCATTCCTCATGTTAAAGTGTCGAAGAGAAAGCACTGAGGGGAAGAAGAGAGAGAAAGAGACAGAGACAGACCAGTACTGCTGACTTTCACAACAGAAAGGAATGGTAAGGTGGGGTGCAGTCAAAAGAATGGAGACTCCCTTGAACTGCCAGAACATTCCAAAAGCCACTGTAGTGATTCTGCATTTTATGACACTTGCATGTATGCATGTTTGTATGGGGGGGTTTAAGCACGTTCCAAACAGAATTATAAATTGGTGGAAAAAAATAGAATAAAATATGTCTGAAACTAAGTTGTGATTTTTTCCCAAAATAAACTGCACCCCCACCTTTATGTAAAAGAGACCATGTCGAAGACAGAAAGCCAAGCTGGAAAGCCTGTCCCCATATTCATTAGTGCGTCACGATTCTCTGTGGTTAATCTGTTTGTTTCATTTGCGGTCAGCCTGCAAGAGTGGTGAATTTGATGTGCAATCATGCACGCAATGTTGGCAAGCGTTCATTCAGACTGGAGCTTTAGCATACGACTACATGGGCAGCACAAAATAAGGCTAACGGAAGGATAAAAATGCTTAATCCACACAGAAAATGTCAGTCGCAAAAGTCGTTCCAGGCTGTGTGTCTGGATGACTGCAGTAACACTGAACTCACATGCACAGACAGCAATGAATGGAAGAGACACAGCACTGGCCAACAAAAGGAGGAAAGCAGCCTTAAAACTCACATGCGGTGCAACATGCCTATTGCTAATATGGACAGGTTTTACATTGTCATACATTTATCCAAGCGTGCACATGTAAAGCACACGCATGCACGGGTAAGTTCAGCCATTTTCTCAGCAGAAGAAAACTTTACAATACCAGTGTAAAGGTTGCTGGTCTGTAAATTGAGGAAACGTAGATCAGAGGTAAATAAGAAAAATAAGTCAGTATCTTTAAGTATCTTTTAGTTATTTTCACAAAACATTTGCCATTTCAATACTGCTTTATGATTTCGAATATGCATAGGTGCCAAATGAAAACTCAGCCAGTAAATATTTCTACAATAGCCTACATTTTTCTCAATCTAGAAAGAGGCTGTAGACTGCATTTCCCTCATTATGTGTTGCTTTTTCAGTAGCGAGTCAAGAGGGGGGGGATACTCCTTTTATGCATGTATAATTTTAGACCTTGCATGAATGCTGGAGCTTGTGTTAAAAACATGAATATTAAATGTAGCATTGACACAAATATGAGTGGGAGTGTTCTGGAGCCCAGTCATCATAACTGTGCCCCCCCCCTCCCCCCCCCTCCCCCCATTCTTTCACAGTGTCTTTAAAGGGCTTGTCTTTGGCCAAATGGGAATTATTTTTTTATAGAAAAGTAGAAAACACTGGCCGTGAAGCTGGCCTAAATGAATTGAACACACTGCAGTGCAAGCACACTTGTCATACCTGAAAGTGAACACGAGGACAAGGCCTTAGAGGAAGGCTCGTAGCGATTCTTCTCACTAAACTCCGAGAGGACCCGTAAAGCTTGACTGATCCAAAAGCCTGAGGGACAACAAAATATATTACCTCAAATATTTTTATATTAGGCTAATAGCTGGACTGTATGTTTATTGCTTACGTTAAGTTTGAATTTAATAATGCAATAAATCAATTTTATCAATGGATGAATTAACATTTCTAGATGGCAAATAATGTAGACATTTACAAACCCAATTGTTTGTGTATTGATGCATATGTGCTTAACAGTAAACCCAACTAACAGACAATAGAACATCATTACTTACAAGGTCCATTTCGATTCCTGCATGTTCCCTGGTCATCTTTTCTTTGTCAACCAGACAGATAGTTAGAACAGGAGCCAAACAGGTACATCTTCAGCATACTGCAGTCACGGTTAATAGTACTGTGAAACAAGGACTGGCTGTCTAGTTAGTTGTGGTGCCCTGGAAAGTTAGGAAATAGTGGTAAGAACAATGAATGGTCACAGGAATCCAAGACCACAGCCCACAGAAAAATTCATATCAGCATAAAAATGTCCTCAGCTGTTATCAAGGCCCTGGTTCTGTACAGTAACAGTAGCTAATGTACATTCCTAGCAGAAAAGTATAGGATCCGTCAAATGACTGGATTCTACAGATGACAACGCTCAAAACCTGGGCAGGGAATTATTATTGTTGCCTTCTTGGAATATCTTACATTACAGGCATTTAGCAGACGCTCTTATCCAGAGCAATTTACACAACTTCTTACATCTTATTACATTTATCCATACATACAGCTGGATGTATACTGAAGCAATTCTGGTTAAGTACCTTGCTCAAGGGTACAACGGCAGTGTCCTACCTGGGAATCGAACTGGCAACCTTTCGGTTACAAGTCCAGCTCCTTAACTATTATTCTACACTGCCGCCCTTCAGTGACCAAATGACAACAGCGAAAAGGAACAATTCACCTGTCATGGCCACAATGTGGTCTGGTTTTAATGACTTTGAGAAACTATTTCAAAAATCAAGTTCTTCTATTTTATAACAAAGAGTAGATTATGACTGAGGAGCCGAATCAGCGTAACGTATAACACTCACTTAACGTTAACTAGCTAACTTTAGACAATTCGTTTCGGATCCTCTATGTATTGTTGATGTTTTCGCTAGGTTAGGATCACTGGCATGAGCAGTGCTTAATGATTAACGTTAGCTAGCAGTGTTCTTAGGAACATCAAAACAGCACGCATTTTAGTGTCAAATTTACACCAACGTTACAGGTGCTGCTACTTGTAGAACAAACTATGTTGGTCCATAGCACAGACAGAAAACAAGTAACGTTAAAAAAAAATCTAATTTAGCTGTAAAACTAGTTGGCTGAAGCTATATTCTGGGTTAAATTAAATATTCTGGGTTAAATTACAATCCAAAATTAACATCTGATATGTTAGCTAACTTGTCAGCGAGGTTTTAGGTTCGTTAACGGTTTGCCAACTATCTATTGACTTGAAACATAACAACGATTAACGTTCACAGAGTGGAGCAGAACAACAACAAAAGTTAGCCAGTTAACTAACGTTAAGTTATCTATTTAATATTTATGCAGCCAATAGCTGACATAGAAAGACATGGTATTGAAGGCGAATTTGCCATTTTTCAGCTTGTTAAACGCAATCTGAATTATTATTATTTTTTAAATGGCCACATTCAATCAAAATGCTTTGTTGCCCGGCTTACTACCTTGTGTCACTTTCGCTTTTAGTTAGTTAATCTTAGCCAGCTAGCTAACGCCAACGTTAATGTAGCCTGACGCTAACGTTACATCATGGAAACAAAGAGTCTTCGACTGAATCAAAGGCCGGGAATTGTAACATTAGCCGCCTAACTAAATGCACCTTTCTGGCTGAGTTAACAGTGATGTTTAGTTAAGTTTAGCCAGCGATCTAAGTTGATCTTGTCATTTCGATTATTTACCTAAACGAAAGCAATTTGAGCCCGACCACAATGCCTATCTTGCGCTGGCTAGTTTGCTAAGGGTAATAAACTCATGTTAGGCTAATTTAGCTGGGCAAAGATCAGATAAGTTAACTGACAAACTTAAATAATGGCAACTAACAAACAAACTAAACTACGGATTAATTTCGCAATGCGTTTTTATCTTAATACGTGTGATAGAAAACGAACTGTCGCCACCTTTGTAAATATAATGAGACATTACTTACAAAACTCCCCTCAATGTCGCGGTCTCCAAAGTCCTGAGACACTTCTACCGCTATGTCGGTGTGTGGGTGGACCGTACAGGCTCTTAGACCAATGAACGTCGGGGTACGTAAACACGTGACCTAAATTCCATGGGGAATTTGCGGAACAAGTTCAACCTTCTGAAGCGTATGATAGTCACACAGAATCCTAGGTCTTCCGATCGGTATTTCTATGATTAAGTTTCTATTTTCAGTCAAGCAAGCTTACCTGGCGCTGGATGCTAATTAGGGATTCTCACTTAACAAAGCATTGATTTTATTATAATTTTTATAATAACATTTTTACTTTTCCATTCTTTCTTTGCCTCGCTAGCTACTTCCCCCACTCCCTCTTTCTCTTATTTTCCCACTCTTCTCATTCTCCCTTTCTCCTCCGTCACCGTCAGTGGCCAATGGTTGTCTTCAAGAGGGCTTTGAGCTCTGTTCATAATATTTTACCGGTAATCTGCTAATAATTCAAGTTTAATCTGCTTCTCCTTACAGATGCTATTTTCTTCTCAATGCCTAACAACCGTCACTGGGTGAAACCAGTCAGAGACCACACATGTATTTCCGCAGCTCTATATACATATGATGATGTATCACATTACACAGGTGATGTATCATTACAGTCCAATTCAACCTCACTCTGCAAAGTATAGTCAATAAAGAGTCTCAGTCCATCTTTATACGTATCTCTCCTTCTTTCTCCCTACCTAAGTCACTTTGCCCCCTTTCCATCTAATGCTCACTGCTGGCTTACTTTAGTGAGACTGAGACAACACTCTCTACAGACTTTCGGTTAAAATTATGTCACAGAAATATAATGTATAAAATTTGCTGTCAACTCAGCTCGCCATGACATAATGTATGTTTTTTTCCCACTCACCCTCTCTACTTTTTTCTCCCTCACTTCCTTCTTAGTTCTTACTACCTCCTCCTTCCCTCTATCCATCTTACATACACCTTTAACCAATCAAAGACAAATAGACATAGTGTGCAACCTCTTACATTATGTATGTCACACTAGTCCACAGGCAGAACAGAAATTTATACATTTATTTATTCTCCTGGAATACTAAAAGCAATCAATTATTTTATTTAACGTTACTGAGAGATCATATTCAACCAATGTGAAAGTATTTTTTTTCCCTACAAAGGGTTTCCAGATGACAATGTCCAAGGCCACTGAGCATGAGTTGTCACTCAGTGGATTGAGAAGCATGACATTGATGTTATCCACATAGTATGTCATGGCTTTCTCAGTCACCAGATGTGAGAGTAATCAAACATGTATGGGATATTCTGGAACAATGCATACATCAGTGTTTCCCACTACCATCAGCTAAGAGTTTATTTATTTTCTTGTGGTAAAATAGTGCCAGAGGATCAGTTGCTGTTAGTGTATGTCGTGACCATACTGGCCGCACATGATGGCCCGAAAGGCTATTCAATTATTTTAAATGGGTGTTTCCTATTTCACAAACTGAATATGCCAGTCCAGCATTGCTAATTTTACATTATGACTTGTAATTGCCGCCTACTGCCATAGGGAACATCTGAACCAATATAAGGCCATTATACAGTTTCCATGATGTAATAATAGTGTATAGGTGATGGACTACCTGCTCCTTCTTTAACACTACAGATCTACCCCTTCCTGCCTCTCTCCCTCAATCCCTACCATCTTTCTTCTTCTCACTCTACCTACAGAATATGCTAGCTGGTATGTTCAAACATGACAGTAGCACACAGGTGCCAGTTCTGCTTTAGACATTACACAATATATGTTCTTCTGACTACCATGCTCAATCTCAGTCCCTTTTACCTCTCTCCTTTTCTGCCCCCCTCTTCACACTTATAGCCCTTTTGCAGGGAACTACTGAATACATACAGGGGTGGCTGGCATCTGTTCAGTCTCAGAATTCTTAATAGTGTACAGGTAAAATGTCACCTGCTGTTTTCAACCTAAATAATTACACAGTGAGTTATTCTCACTACCCTTATTCTCTTTCCCTTTCCTTACCCCCTTACTTATTCTCACTGCTCATCTTCTGTCAAAGGTTGAACCTGAACCGATAAAAAAGACAAGTGAAATTTCCTATAACAGTTTAACTGCTGATGTCATACTAGTATGCAGGTGATAATCTGCTTATTCCAGCGCACACAATTTGCAGATTGATTTTTTTCTCTCAGTTCACCTCTCCCCCTCCCTCCATATTTCTTCTCAGTCTTCTTACAGGATATATAGTTTTAGTAATTTAAAAATGGGACTCCTCGCTTTATAGATCACATACACTATGTAGGCTACTGCTAATCCCGTTTTTATTATTAGGCTATACAATGAGCATTCTTCACATCCCCCCCCATCTTTGCCCCTTACCTCTCTGACTCATGATGTCCCCTCTCCTGTCATAAGGAGCCCCTAAACAATTACCAGGGTTATGACAAAATAGCATACAGAGTCAGTTCAATTTTTATCACTATGAAATAATGTTATGTATGCAGTTTACATTTACAAGCAATTTTGTAATCATATCCTTCGGATTCGTCCAGTATTAAATTACAGTAGGTATATCCAAAGAGCATAGTGAGCACCACAATTCTGTGGTGAGCACGCACCGGCACGCACATGTTTTTCTGTTCAAGAAAGATTTTGTTGATTGGCTGATGTTTAAGCGTGTTTCACGTTGGATTGTCCAATTGAAAACGTGAAAAGTGGGACGCCATGAGATTGTAAAAAAATAAATAAATCGGACTAAACCACAGTAGACTATCAGCGGCATTGCCCTTCTGTAAATTCTGCCGTTTAATTACTAAGTTGACAGTGCAGCAACAATATTTATCTGATTGTTAGTTCACTATTCGTATGTAATTTGACCTTGCCGCTGTGTGCACTGGTTATATTTGAAGAGGGATCCGTGAGGTAAGACATGACATTCCTGTGCACTCTAGCTAACGTTAGCTGAAGTTAGCTATTGCCACTTTATCGTTTGGTAGCTAGCTAACGTCAGCTAGGTAGATAGCTAACTCACATTGGCCGCCTGAATGTGGTTGAACAGCAGTGTCGCAACAATACTAGAAGCGCATTGCTAACAAAGCGAATGTACTTTGGCCTTCCTAGCACGAAGAAAGAGACTCGTCGCTAATGGTAGCTAAACTATGGTTAGTTTTGATACAGTTTGGGATTGACGCTATGCGTGCAGCTCATTTTGCCGACTGTTTGAGGGTGAAAAGCTTATTGGTTAAAGTTCGCTTGCGGTCCACTTTGCAATTGGCTGTTCAGCTGGTTTTGGTGGCTAGCTAGCTAATCAGCTAAGTTGGTCATTTCTAATGCTTTTATAGGTAGCTATGTTGCTAACGCTAGCCCACGTAACGGTAATTTACTAAACAGCCAGCTAACCAAATAGCTTTCATTTGACATAGTTTGTTAACCTGGTGGATTCTGGTGATTTGCCGTTTCCTTACGCACCAACGTAGCAGATTACTATCAATGGACCATTATACATAATACTATTTGCTTGTTTCATATTGAATAAACAAACCGTAAACACTCTTCCATGTCAACCCCCTGTAACAATTAACGCTACTACTTTGCTCGGTAGAAACTTTAGAGTCATCGTACTTTAGAACTGGTGTTATTGCAAGGCCCGGAAAAACTGCATAACAACTGTTGTGGTGCTCTCGCCATATCGAATTTGAATCTCACCAGTTGTCACGAGTCATTAACGTTTTCTCGCATCGATTGGCTGACGTGGCCATGTGTGCGAACACAAAGATTAAACACCCAGCACTGTATCTTTTCCCATAACGGTAAGCGTTCCAGGCACCTTTTAAATGTAACTTTGTGCTTATACATCATGATAAGCATTGGAAATCTACAAGGACAAAATTAAATGCTAAAAAGTGCCTGAAACGCGTACTGTCATTGAAAATACACAGTGCTGGGTGTTTTAATCTTTACGTTCAACCTTAAGGTTTCTCTCAGAGCTGGTGGTGCTGTTCCGAGAGCGCAGGGAGACAGTTTCCAAGTGCATGGCATTCTGAGCGACCGCACGATGAGCGGGCAGCCGGACGCGCTGACCGTTGTGAACCAGCTGCGGGACCTAGCGGCCGATCCCCTCAACAGGCGGCCGATTGTCCAGGATCAAGGCTGCCTGCCAGGCCTCATCCTCTTTCTGGACCACCCCAACCCGCAGGTGGTCTATTCTGCGCTTTTGGTAAGGCCATCATGCATAACAAGAATGTGTTAATCAGATTTGGTCACACCAGTCCCTTCCACACATTTTTGTTAACCCAGCGTAATCTACAGTAACCTCTGGCCATAAGAGAGGCATCGCCATTCGGATTGGTCATACATTAACGTTCTTTAAATCACAAGATCAAGCTACGGTGTGTCTTATGTTTTTGTGCTATTAATAATCACAGTGAGTGCCATACCATTAGATCGCATAGGCCTAAGTGCTTAAAATTGTTGTAAGGTTTGACCAAGTGGGATGAAACGGTGACTTGGGTAAAAGGATATGTTCTAATAATTCTATCACTAATAGTCATATTTTGGGGATTCTTATGTGCAGTATGCCAGCATATTCAATAGGGAAACTGCCAATTACTGCCAATCTGTAATATTTGATACGGGCGTACTTGCTGCATACTCTATTTATGTTTCTGGTGTAAAAGAAGCACTGATTCTTTGTGAGACATGTATTAAACTGAACACACACAGCAGGGTAGAAGACATGGTGTGTTGTTCTGTCATAGAACTGGAGAATCGGTCTATAAACCTGCCCAGGGACTGCAGGTGAAATTAGTCTTGATGAAATCTGGCACATTGTAATAATAATGTGCACCGTCCCTGTTAAATAAACCTAATAAATACAAACAAATATGTTCTGACTTGAGTGGATGTGTTAAAGTGTAAAGTTAAAGAGGATGTTTGGTGCTTTTGTATTTTGGAGTTTAACTGGTTCAAGGTCATATATGTACATGGACACAAGCACTTTGTTACCAACCAAGCAATACTATGTACACTGGCTATGTTGATTAAAGCCTCCTTGTGCCATGTGACTCCCCCTACTGCTTAATA
This sequence comes from Ilyophis sp. 1 JC-2022, assembly GCA_022702515.1. Taxonomy (NCBI): domain Eukaryota; kingdom Metazoa; phylum Chordata; class Actinopteri; order Anguilliformes; family Synaphobranchidae; genus Ilyophis; species Ilyophis sp. 1 JC-2022. The sequence goes on from CM040403.1 coordinate 117,091,684, forward strand.
CTGTTGGACCACAACAGACAAGCGAACAGGCAGCAGTGTGCATGCGCAACACGGATATCAACACTGCGTATTTACCCGGCAACAAATGAATGCTGGCAGCAGACTGACGTCACGACTCACGGGTTAGGGTTAGTGTGCACTGTGATTGAGCCGGTACAGATGCACACATTGAGAAGGGTGTCAATTGCTTAAAGTGTAGCTAAATCATCAAACGGTGCATGTGGGGCTGGGACACCATGTTGCAGTCTCAGCTGGCTGCATTCACATGCCATTACAGGACAGCTGTGTCCTCCCCCACTCCCCTCCCCTGGGGGCACTGTGCTATGTGTGCTGGTTTACGCAGTGCTGGGTGTCACCGCGGAGCACGGGTGCTGCCTGCCGGCGTGCGCGGGCGTGACCCCTAGTGTGTGACTGTGTCCTTCCCCAGGCCTTGCGATACCTGGCAGAATGCCGCGCAAACAGAGAGAAGATGAAGGGCGAGCTGGGGATGATGCTGAGTCTGCAGAATGTCATGCAGAAGTAAGTCCCTCCCACAGAATGCCAATGCAGCGACACCCACCGGCTCTGTGCCTTTCGCTGAAAATACAAAACAGATACTCCATTTTTATTTGTGTGCAATAATATGCGATTTTCGATTTTGCAAAATTCCATAGCAAGAATGACTGAATGTTTTTTACAGGAGATTTTGGGTGTTGTTGATTGATTTTTGACCTGTTATATTTAGAAAATGTACTGGGTCTTAGCTCTTTTTCTTTGAGAACATTTAGGGGGAAAAAAAAAATCGTGAAGCAGGGTCTGTAGTATGTTTTGTCGCGTGCTACCGCCTTGTGTTTCTCTGTTCTTACGCATGGATGGGCATGTGAACAAGCCTAAAACTTTCACAGTGGTCACACACAGAGGAGAGGGTCAGTGAAGGAGCATCCACTAGAGGGCTGTCTGTCCAAGAGCCTGTTCAGAATATTTTGGGGGAGTGGCATCCAGGCTGTTTTTGAGTGAGGGAGGTTTTGGGAAGGGCTGTGGCGATAGGCGACTGCTGTTAGTAATTATGCTCGTGGACTAGCGTGCCAGCAGTTGGCGGCGTGCTGTTGATTCCCCTCCCCGGAAGGCCCTGTAACCGGCCAGTCACTTCAGTTTGGATCGCGCTCGTCAAACGGTGCCCTGGAGTTCCAGCAGGCCCCGTCTTATCAGTCCAAGCACTGTGACTTTGGTAGAGGTCGTTCATGGCTGGCAGTCCGTGTGGTGTGGAGGCGGAGAGAGATCTGACACAAAGTTTGGCTCTAAACCTAGGGTGTGTCTCAAGCCACGTGTCTGGGTGATAATGTTTCTCATGAGCAGATGCTTTTTATGTAGTACCCACCTTTTCAGAAGAGAGGTTTGAGAAACTTGCTCATTTTGTGAGACTTACATTTGTATATTTACATTTTTTTTTAGTTTTTAGAGACTTATTTAAACATTTCTGAGTGAATTCTGAATGGGCATAATATGTGGGTTTGAATTGCGTTCTGTTGAAGGATGAATATTCTAAATCGTACCAAATGCAAAACCAGAAAGTTTAATTTGCTCAAAGCCTATATGGGGCACTTATTGTGCTGTGGGGCAGATGCCTCTTCCAGTCACGGAGCGTGAGTGATATGCTGGTGACATCGGCCATGTTTTATAGCCTGTGGGTACATGCAGGACCCTTTTGGCACTTCTGACCTCGTATGAATGTGCCAAGAGAGCGGCTGTTTTTTTCTTCTCTCTTCCTCTTTCTCTCTCTCAGCAAAGCTGAATACAATCTGTCAAGAGCAATGCATTAAAAACGGCGTCCAATTCGCGGAAACGGCAATGATGGCGCTTTGCTATGCTTATGCACACTATTACACTGTTGACCCCGACTCTGGCCGTCCGCTCTACTTTCCGTCGTGCATCGATTGCTCCATGCATTACGCTTTCTCCATAATCGCTGGAGAGGATTGCAGAGGAAGCCAGGTCCAATCTGAGACGGACGAGTGGTTCTGTGAGGCCGGGCCAAGATCAGTGTGGGGGCAGTGTGGAGTAGTATAGCGGTTTAGGAACTAGGCTTGTAACAAAGAGGTTGCAGGTACTGCCTTTGTATACTTGAGCATGGTGTGAAACTTCAATTGCTGGAGTAAAAACGCCAGCTGCATAACTGGGTAGAATGTAAAAAAAAAAAAGTGCATACTGTATAAGTCACTCTAACTAAGAGTCTGCTAAATGGCTAAAATGTAAATAGAAATACATTGTTGAGTCAGCTAGAGTTCAGGCACTTTGGCCGTGTTGGAGATCTGATTTGAATGAGTAGTGGTCTGGGTTGTGCTGTTGTTGGGCCTTACAACCTGAGCGCTTTGCCAGTTTGTTGGGACATCTATTTTTACAGTGGAAAGGTTAGCCTGCGACGGCCCTGTCAGTGCAGCTCTGTGAAGCCGGTCCGACCAGCGGACCACCCCCCTGTGCGGCTGCATTGTTCTCCCCCCCCCCCCCTTTGGGTGCAGATATGACCTTTCGAAAAGGCCTTTTCAAAACGCATGAACACATAGCATCCATTCTGGCCCGGCCCCTGCTGATGTGCTAAAAAGTACCTTCAGTGTGCCTTCACATTATTATTTATTATTATTTGGCATTAAAGAAGTTCTATATTACATACTTTGAAAGTTATCATCCAGCTCTATGTCCTGTGAATGTCTCATGACTAAGCAAAAATTTGGTTAAACCATTTTTTTATGTTATGCTCCATTTTATCGAGGTAAAAGGTTTGACACTGATATGAAAAATATGCAGAAAAGTTCAGCAGATTTACTACCTTCCGCTATTGTATGTAATAGAGATTTGCTAGATGTTCAGGGAAGTAATTTAAGCCTCCCCCTTCCAGGTCGACGACTCCCGGCGAGACAAAGCTGCTTGCCTCAGAGATCTATGAGATCCTTCAGGCGGCCGGCAAGGCGGAGTCCGACCAGGCCAACAGCGCGGCCTCTTGCCGCCGCAAGGCCCAGTTCTTCCTGGGGACCACAAACAAGCGCGCCAAAACCGTGGTCCTCCACATAGACGGCCTGGACGACCCGGTGAGTGGCCCCCTTCCCCCCACTCCGCTCCGATCAGACCCGCCCCTTTCCCCGTCACCACAGATAAAGGCTGCTCCGAGCTGCGGTCCCTAAGCGCCTACCTGTTTAACACGCGCCGCGAAGCATGAGGGTCACTGTTTTTAAACAGCACGGCATTTACGCCCCCAAGACGTGCTCCCTGGATCCGCGGCACCTGCCCCGGTCTCATTTCGGAAGTCAGCAGATTTCGCAGCAGGCTGATAATGAAATGAAGCCGCTGATCTCTGTGTAATTGTGCTTGAGATGGTCAGAGGAGGCGGTGCTTAGTCAGCGTGTCTCGGTTGGAATGGGGGTGCATGGGGAGGGAAGGTTCACCAGGCTCGGATGGGGCACAGGTTTTTTTTTTCACTTTCTATTTTCTATTTCAGAGTCGGAGGAGCCTCTGTGAAGAAGCGTTGCTGAAGATCAGAGGCGTTATCAGCTTCACCTTCCAGATGGCGGTCAAGAGGTGCGTCATCAGGATACGGTCGGACCTGAAGGCAGAGGTGAGTCCGGTCAGCTGACCTTCCGGACAGTGCTCGGCATTGCGGGAAACGGGGCAGGGTGTGGCTGGTTGGCTGGGCTAAATGGGATATTCTGTTCCACAGGCACTGGGCACTGCCATCGCCTCCACCAAAGTCATGACGGCTCAGCAAGTGCTAAAGGGTGAGGAAGGTGATGAGGTGAGCAGAACTGGTACAATCTGAAATTACTGAGTCTTACTGCAGACCACACAGAACTTAGCCTCGGATACAGTACAGCTCTCGGTACGGTTGGGTATCCGAGATGTTAATTTTTGACAACACTGTTGCAGATCTTGTATAGTCAAAAAATGTCCCTGACACCCAGCATCCCATCACCTGAACTCCATAACACTTGATGTCCCAAACCGCTTCAGTAGTGACCAGAAAGTTGTTTGCCATAGTATCGGTTACAATCTCACAGTAGTCTAGGGAATTTACTTTCTGGCAGGCAGCCAAGAGCTCTGTGGCCCAAGTCATTGATCTTGAGATGCTCACCCTGGCAGACGAGCAGTTTTGATGATCCTGGCTGCCTCTGCGTGCTGGCGAAGGTAACCGTGGGTTTGTCAGACTGTCCTCAGCCCCATAGTGAGAGATGCAGCTTGACGCACTGAGCTCATGAGGTCTGTCTGCCTGGAGTATTTTTCCTCAGCCGTTCCACAGTTACTCACCGCCTGGCAACGTTATCAATCTCAGGCGGTGTGTGAGGCCTGGGAGCAGTGTCAGAGACCCGCGGGGTGTCAGAGATCTCCCGTGCAGGGATGCGCTTAAGCAGTGCTTCTGCCATAATTGAATTAATACTCCTCATGTACTATTGGAAGGACGTTCGCCACCTGGAAGTGCACAGCTTTGACCTGAAACATCCATGTGCTGAGGCAGTCGCTTCTGGTACTGCACTGCTGCATGTATCAGGCCTGCTGTTCTGCTTCTGGCCAGCAGATGGCAGAGTGGGATGAATTATCCTTGCACTATTCAAACAGGGGAAGTTGCAGAACAATAGCCTTTCAGCGAATGAAAGATCTGTGAGATTACTTCACAATGGGACAATTATTAAAAAAACATAAAAAGTAAATGTAAATACTTCTTGTTCAGGTGTCTCGCTTGACTATCAAATTGGCAAGGAATTTTATTACTCAAAATATTTTAATGTATCGATTCAAGCTGGCTGAACTGTGCATGTCTGTGAATGTATGTGTTTACGCGCACGCTGGTCAGGTGATGGTCCCATTCCAGGATGTCCTGGTGGTGGTGGAGGAGAACACTGACCTCCCTGACTACCTGCCGGAGGAGGAGAGCCCCTCCAAGGGGCTGGACAAGGCGGTGTCGCGCGTGGGCTCCATGCAGGACGGCTCAGGCTGGCTCAGCGCCGCCGCTAACTTTTTATCCCGCTCTTTCTACTGGTGACAGGGCGGCCGCCGGGGCCTCTGGGTAACTGTACACACCGGAGCCTCGAGTCACCGCAGCGCTCGACTGAAATTCGCAATAATCGCAATGAGCAAACGCAACAACAAGCCGCACACATCTGCAACATTTGCATGTCGCGCTACCCGTGTCCTTTTTGCACAGAAACAGAACCACTTGAAGAGGAGGACCAGGACCGGATGGGAACAGAACCCTCGCAGTAAAAGGATCCTCACCCAATCCATTTATATGTGGGCTGTTTTAGTGTAGGGTTTCAATGGAACCTAGCCCTAGAGCAATGTGCCAGAGCCCTGTCTCTTATGAAACGGATCTAGCAAGGAATGGTGCTTGAAGGTTTTTTGTTTTTTTTGCATGAGTTTTGTAGCTCTTATGCCGTGGAACTTTGAATAGAATTTTTGCCTAATTAATTTGTCGTTTCACAATCCCAGGTTCTTGATTTTAGATTTTGTCCAAAAGTGCTTTTCAAAGCATGTTTTGCTTGCATGCTCTATTTGAATGTGTGCCTTTATATTCCCTAACTCTTTGAGTTGTCCCCTCCATTCAGACTGAAGACACCTGCCCTATTATGAGTGGCACAGATTGTAATTACTGCAGCAGCTCTTTGCTTCTTAATGCGGAACCTTCTGTCTGCGTAGAAATTAAATAAAAAAAACAATTGCTGCTATCTAGTTGAAAGAACAAGATAATTGCTGCTGATGTATATTAGAAGAGGAACTGTGGCAATAGGTACCTTTATCCTCACTACATTACCTCTCTCAGATTCTCTAATAGCAGTGATGTGGACTTGAAATGTGCTCCACAATATTATAGGAAGTATGAATAGGCTTGCCAGGATTGGATATGTTGGTGAAGTGGGTGCTTTTTAAGGATTTCTAATACATTTCAATATACCAGCAAATAAAACTAATGTAACTAGAATGATGAATTAAATCACTCTTAAATCTTGTTATTGCTTAATCGGTGTGTTTGATGTATGGCAATACAACAGGTTGAATTTTCCGAGCAACCACATAATCTGGATAACACAGGGATTATTGGTGGTAGTGTGATATGCAGACCTGGAGTTGTGTGGTTAAAGTGATTGTATGCTATGCTCCTAAAATATACCCAGAAAAATGGGCGCTATATAATTTTCTTCTTACAGGATGTGAGGATACATTCTGACATTCTTTTATAGGGTTTCTTTCAAATAATTTGGTGACTTCCATTTTTAAATTGGTATACTTTAGAGCTGTATGTGAGGCAAAATTGTGAAAATAAACCGCAATAAATATATGCTGAAAACAAAGGTGGATTAAACCTGTAAAAACCGGGGAAACTGTTGAATCTTGGCCAGTTTAAGTATGAATTATGAACAGGTTGCAGCCACTTGTAGCACTTAGCTTTAGCTCCAGCAGCAGCACTGGTCATGTAGCCGCCATAGTGCTTTTCATTCTGTGTAGTCTTGTAAATTACATAATATTCTTCATCTTTGCATACACAATCGTACTCCTATGAGCCTACCTCCCAAAAATAATCAGAAATTCCCAGTCTCATTGGGTCAATTGCAGTGTGCCTAACTGGAGTTTAAACCTCTAGACCACAAAACTGCATTACAACTGGATGCAAAGCTGTGGAATAAGGATTAGCTGTTCCTGTTGTAATGCAGTTCTGTGGTCTAGAGGTTTAAACTCCAGCTAAGTACACTGCCATTGGCCCATTGAGTTCATCGTGTTCTGCCATTTTATCTGTGCTCTCTGAGTCTGTATGCTTGATTGGTGGACATGAGCCACACGCTTGTCAAATGTGCTTTTTGTGCATTTAATCTTCTGTGCAAACCGAAAGCCTTTGTTTTCAATTAAAATAGGTTTATTTTTGCGTGTAGCCGACAGTGTCCTTACAGCTGCATCCATGAAGCAACCACACATATCCGTGTCACTTTCATGAGCAGTGTAGAAGCTTTTCAAATCAGGTGATATGTAGCTGGTGCCTGATGTCATTGGTTGCCTTGAATGGTTTGCTTGTACAGAATTGCACATAGCGGGCAGCCTTGGAGCACAGGTCCTTGTACAGAGAACCTCTGGATAAGTGGAATTATACCTCCATTGGATAAGTTGGTACAGATGACTGTGTAAAGGTCTGAATCTTTTCAAGGCTAATGTGTGGGGATATAAAAAACAGCTGGTTGCATGTTAACAGGTGCTTATATTAAGTTATTTTAACTTGAATTGTATTGTCACTTTTTCTTAATACCATTGATTTATTTAAAAAACGCTAACCCTTGGTCATAACTCAGCATTGTCAGTATTTTCCGTGGCTATTTTTTTATTTGAAGCATGGCAGTATTTTAATAATATACATAAAGGGAAAGTATTATCTATGGAAGTAGACATGCGTTAATAGCCAGCAAAAAATTGTACCGTCGACTAGCAATATAATGCCTGTTTAAATAATTTAATTTGGTACAGGTTTGGAGTGCGGTGTATACCATAATGTGACAATGGTTTTATCTTCATTGTCTACCATGCACAAATCTTTCAGTTTAACCACAGTCTCAAATCACTTTACAGAATGTAATATCATTTTACATTTTTCAGTATCAGTTTTGTGTGTTGTCGAGTGCTGAATTCATCCTTGAAGCACTGTCAAAACTATATTTTATCATTAATTCACCTGTTGGAAAACCATAACTTGAATGTTCATTACATTAAAAAATATGAAACCTGTTGTAAATCCTCAACATTATATATAACTTCACATTCACTGTGTGTATGTGCTGTTGGGTACTGTTACAGGTCTCAAACAATTATGCCTCCCAGTTAGCAATAACTGCATAAAGTATCAAATAAAAATCTCAATGATTTAAAACAAAACATTTCTGCTTCATTATTATCACTATCATGGAATTACGTGGCTCATTTTTTGAATACTTGCAGTTATTTTACAACAATTCCTCCATGTAGAAAATGTTATATGTTCTTGACACTGCTGTAATGCTGAAAAGTATTGAATTATTTTGTTTGATTCTTATTTTTTTCAGTTTTCCCTTTGAAGAGTAGGCTTTTTGGAATGTTTTTCAAAATTCTAAGTCAGTGTTCTAGAACTCTATTGATTTCAAATACCAGTAGTGGTTGTTGCATCAACATTAGACTGTTCAGTTACGAACATTCTAATCACATATTTGTGATTTTGCACCTTATGGAAGCTGTACATTTTGTGTCTAGAGTGAATGATTTAATGTCCTATGGCAGCTCAGGTAATGTACAGTGAGGTTTTATCGGTAGTTATTGTGACGCTGGTTACCTGTGACACTTGGGGGCGGAGCTGCGGTGTGTCTGCTGGGGGCAGAATACATTAAATTTAAGGATGGATTTGGGTGAAGCTTCATTAAGTGATTGCCTGTGAGATGAGGGAGGAATGGTTGGGTTCTAGGGAGGATACAACATCTGTTGAAGGTCGGGGAGGAATGCGCACATGAGTGCCGCTCTATTTCAGAGAAGAGATCAATCTGATACAGTTGATCACCTCCAGTCACCTGAGAAACGCACACAAAATCACCTTCTGTATGAAAGCAGATTCAGGAGCATACGACGCTTTATGAAACAGGCAATACACATCCCCTCAGCAATGCTGGCTGGGACCTGCACTTCTTATTGCAGTATAAACTGCATACAGTGTTCATCTGTTAAAGCAAAATTGAACTTTGTTAGAACTTTGGGTTGTGTAGTTACCTGGCCATGATATGAGTCCAAATGGTGGATGAAATATGTTTGTTAGTTGCTCTGTGCTTCCCTGGGGTGATAATCCATCCAGAATAGGGTATTTGAATGTTGATTGAATCTAGAATGTGTGTCCTGTTTAAATGTTGCTAATATATGGGGTGTACATTGTGTACGCGCTGTTTGAAATGTTGGTAGTTTATGAATGGCAATGAGGCCTTGAATGCTCTGTTTAAATTTCATTAGTATAAGGGATGCAGAGAAGGTACTGTGTGTAATGCTGCTAGTATATGGATAGCGAGAAGACCAGTGACACGTGTCCTGTCTAGAGGAGGTGGGGCCTCCCCTGTACAGGCTGGTGGATTCTCACAGTCCTTTGCGTGCTTTGGCGGAGCCGAAAGGAGCGGGGCTCTCAGACCGTGATTCCATCAGGCAGGGAGTCTACCCTCTCGCTAATGAGAGTAATCGCTGCTGCCTCTGGGGCTCAAGTGGAGGGGATCCAGGAAGCGCGTGACGGCGAGGCCAGCCCCACCCAGCCCCTCACCGCTGACCCGCCGTCCTGGTTCTGACAGGGCCTGGCTGCTGGGGGCGAGCACACAGCCCCCCACCAGTCCCAGCCTGTCACGTCGGGGTCCGAGCGGCAGGCCCAGGGACGCGGGCATCTGCTGCGGGGAGCCCGGGAGCCGCCTGGCGGCCCGTCGCCACGGAGATCAAAGCGCTGAGGACAGCGGCCGTACATCGGAAGAGGGAGGAAATCTGTTTTTTCTCTGTGAGTTGCGTCAGTAAGCAGCCTGGGGTCACCCGCTGCTGCCCCGCCGTGTTTGCGAGGCAGGCAGAGTCCGGCTGGAGGCCCCGACGTGGCAGCAGCGCTTAGATCAATGGGCGAGTGCGTGGGAGCCCGCCGCCCAAAACCTCCGACCAGCCCCGTATTGCTGTCCGCAGCTCATTGTTCATTTTCATCCACATCAACGTTGATGGATTGCCCTAGTAATCATCTTTCCTGGAGGTTATACTCTCCATTTTAGAGTAGCTCAGATTCAAATAAGTGTTTTAGTAATAAGTGTTCAGTAATATTTTAGTAAATACAATTGCTTCTGTCTAGGAAAAAATAAACATACACTTTATATACGCTTTATACAGTATATTTTCTTTAATAAAATATCGTTCAGTTGCTGAAAGAATATAGTTTCAGTAACTTCCTTTGGGACTTTCCGTTTTGGTGGAGTAGATGTTATATCATTGTTCCTTGTCTCTTAACGGAACATCGATTCAGATGATTTGCATGAGACTAATCAAGCCAGGAACTACGTTTCAAGGATCCTATTGCAGCTTTTGTTTTCTGTCGACCACTTAAACCAAAAGCATTTCAACTGAATAATCATAAAGATTTTAATTAAAGTGTGATACATAAAACTGCCAGGTGATGTCAGTATTTGGCATTCAATGTTCTAATTCTGATTGACATTAATGCAAATACAGCTCTTAGATAAACAAAGCATTTGAAATTTCATTTTTGATGAGCTCCCATATATAAACGGCTTTCTGAAAGCAGCATACCGAAATGTAGTGAAACTGTAATTGTTGTGTGTCATATTTTGGTATTTTTGTAAGAACATATATGTATTTAATTTTATGTGTGAACTTTTACAACATTTCAATCAGGAACCAATTTCAGTACTATGTACATCATCAGTTTGATATGTCACGTGTAAATGTGAAGCCCAAGTAAAGGGCTATTATAACGTAGATAACATGGTGTCCAGAAAGTTTGAGTAAGATTCAAGGCCCATCACCAGGCGATATCTTTTAACAGCTAACTGCATCCTATCCTCTGCCAATCTCCTGTTATAATGAAGAAAGTTCTGAGGGGTATTTCACGAAGTGGGATTGAGAAATTAATCGCTAGCTTTTGTAAATATCTTGAAGTAACCCAGGCTCATCCAATCGGATGTCATCAAATTAAAAATATTTCCAAAAGTTAACCGGCTAACTCCTTAATCCTGCTTCGTGAAATACCCCCCAGATTTCTTAAATGTGTTAAAGCATTAACGTATAAACTGGAGAACTAGAATGCATTAGTCAGGTTTGAAGTTTTTGGTAAATCTTGTTTTGTGTTCAGTCACAAACCAGCGTTAGAACTTTAAATAGAAGTTGTCCACAATCTTCCTCTGTTTCACACGTTGAGAAACACCGTGAATATAATGCAGGGAGGAAAAGACTATCATCTTAGAAAATCAAGATGACCTCACAGCCCATAAAGACAGAGTGTCTAGGAGCTGAGTGCCAGAGGGTACTTCATTAATCTTCATGAGGCAGTGAAGTATCACAAGTGCGCACCTTCACGGTGGAGTCCAACCTTCTCTACTCCAGCAGGGCCTGGACCATAGCAACCATTGGGCAGGTAACTGGGTCACAGCCTTCAGCAACACACAAAGCATGCCAATGTTTAGTGCGCCGTGCCTGTGTACGCGCGGGGTATCTGTACAGCTATACAATGCCTGCGTCTAGTGGTGGGGTAAGCGGCTGTAGACGGAGAGATAGTAATGTGTACTATACTGTATGGATACTGATCACCTGGTTTTGACAACATCTTCAGGTGCTTGTGTAGTGACTCTATTATACACCACAATTCACATAATAGTTGACGGAGGTGCTGATCACAAAACCAGGAGAGCAGTCAATGCTATGTAAATGGTAAATGGACTGCACTTATATAGCGCCTTTATCCAAAGCGCTTTACAATGGCCTCTCACTCACCCGTTCACACACCAATGGCGGCAGCCACCATGCAAGGCGCTAGCCTGCTCATTGGGAGCAATTTGGGGTTCAGTGTCTTGCCCAAGGACACTTCGACATGTGGACAGGAGGAGCCGGGGATCGAACCGCCAACCCTGCGATCAGCAGACAACCCGCTCTACCTCCTGAGCCACAGCCGCCCCGTTATGTGTCCCCTTGGCACTATAAAGCACATGTACTAATATCTTCTTGAATACTTACGTGCTTTTCTTAAAGAAGATGCACATTCAAAAAGATGTGACTAAATGTGACCCACTCTACAAAAAAAACAAAAAAAACAACATTTTCTCACAACCACAACAGTTGCAGGGTGATTTTTTTTCTGAGAAATACTCCCCCCCACTTCAGACTCATTTTTGTAGAGCGGGTCACAAATATAGTTCACGTACATGAGTGCATAATAGCCTTAAGCCATCTAGTGGCTGGAATGGGTTGCTTACCTACAAAATACTGGTGCATTAAGTATTCCCTTAATGCCTTGTTTTACAGCCAGAGTGCTGTTGAATTGTAATTATAATCTACTATAAATACAGCATTGTTGTGTTATGTCTGCATTTAGTACCTCATTTTTTCCCCCTTGTTTGTCTAATTTTGTTTGCTTGTATTGCATATCCATTTTACTGTGTGACCATCCTGCCTGCTCAGGGACCTCTCCCAAATGAGAAGTGTAGTTTCAAATGGTTTTATTCTACCAATAAAAGTTTATTATATAGTTTACTGTTTATGCTTGCAGACACATTCATACTCAAGCATACGTTGATATACAACAATAATGTTTATGACTTAACTACTTCTCATTACATATTGCAATCATAAAAAGGAGCAGACCATAAGAAAATAATTTTTCCTTCAGATGGATTTGATGAGAGTAAAACAAAATCCTACACGTGAGAGAGATAACTTAAGGTCAGATAACTTCATGTTACACAGTGAGTGTTAAGAAAACACAATTACATTAAGTCTGTCCACTCAAAAAAAAGCCTTTCCTTAGCTAAGGTATTTGAAATCACTTGTGATTTTAAACCAGGATATCTGTCCTTATTGCCCCGAAATGTCCCATCAGCGTGCATGTCGCCCACTATTACTATTCAGAAATATGGTGTGACATTCAAGTTCCCCCAAATGACAGGTTATGACTGTTAACATTACTCATTTGCATGAGATGGGATTCATTTTTCCTTGTATAAGGATGAAACAGTACATTTCTTCCTTTAGCAGAAATTATTATTCACTTGGGAAATTACTTGGGCGCCATTTTACACTAGAGGGTGCTAGTGAGCTTTGAAATGTTACACTATTAACCTCGCTAATGCCTCGCTATACTGTGAAAGATTGTATGTATTTTACCACATTACATACAGTAGTGTACTGTAGATGCTTCTCATTACGAGGGGAAATATAACCATAGTATCACAATGTGATTGTCTTTCCCCCTGCAACCAGGAAATATCTATTCACTTTATGCCATTCAGATGAAGCTTTTAATCTAAACGCTGGTAAATGCTCTGTACTTGCAGCCAGATCGCTCTGTGATAATCTACTCTGATAAAAACTCATCAGTGTTCTTTTAACAGCCGCTCTGTTCCTCCGAGATAGCTGCACAGTTGCATATTTGCGTATAAATGTGCCGGTCACCGACAATATTTGCATTGTTAATCTGAGCTCGCAGAAATAGAAACGATTCGCCGGTGATAAGGGAAAAGGGGCGCATCTCCATGCTGAGACAGTCTGACAATTTTATTTGAGGTTCAGCTCCCAGTCAATGGGATCAGCAGTAAATTACTTTCTCTGCGCCGGAAAATAATATGACACCTGTAATTTATGTCAAATGACTTCCGACGACGCAAGTGGGGACACCGCCACTCCGCGGACGCGATAAGTCTTCTGCAGAGCCTGGGTGTTGAGATTTAATTTAGACATTTTTCACCTTAAATATTGACAGAATGGGATAATGTTGTGAGTGGTGCTTAGGGGCTCTGTGAATTTGATGTTAAGTTTCTCCTACAGGTGTGGAGGTCAATAACCTGTATAAAGCACTAAAGACGACCGCACAGGTTTTCCCATGTGCTTTGAATTGGCCTGTGTATTACTAAGCATTCCTGGGAATAAAAAGGGGGACATATTGATGTAGTAATAACCTCAATATCACATTAGTTTGTGTGTGTGTGTGTGTACACAAATATGAATGAACTGCAGTTTCTGCATCACCAATAAGTGTGTGTTACCATTTATGGAATGTGTGATGTTCACATAGTATTACCCTGTAGCATAAAATCAAGTTGAGAGTGACTTGAGTTGTAAATGTGAATTGTTTGCGAGCGCTTTGCTCCCTCGTGCGTCTTTGCGTGGAGAATCATGCGTTTTTAAGGTTTGTGAGAAGCGGGGCGCTGCCATGCTCTAAAGAAGACCTCTTGCTGACCCCTAGTGCCCCCTGCTATCCCAGCAACTCTTTTTGAATTCCCCACGATGAGCCACTGCAGTGTCGACACTTGTGTCAGGAGTGGTCAGAGCACAGCTGATTCAGAGCAATATGTATTCAGACAATGTTGGTTTTTCTCCAAAACAAAAGGGCCCAGTCTGGACACGGGGCCCTCGTCCCTTCTATCAGACACATTTTTTACTTTTGGGAGGGGGACTTACATGGGATGTACATTATCAACTTCATAAACATGTATCATTTATTATCAGTACAGTGACTTTGAATCAATTGTATGTGTAGCCATATTTTTTTTATTGTTGCCTTATTGTTAGTATGTACATCTATGCAAAGGTTATTTCAAATGACAATTACATTTTTTCCCATTTACAGACACCGTGCCATCATATAGATGACAGAGCAGGGGCCTGAACCATTAATTGCATCACGCATAAGATTTTCATTTGAATAGCGTTGCCATCTATTCATATTAATATGCAGTAACTGAGAGAAGAGGAGGTATTGATGCACTTAGCATTGCCATTAGCTCCTGCTTCTGTTGAGCGGCATTTGCATTATGGCTGTAAAGGCCTTGTGTGTCACAAGGTTAGGCTGGGTAAAGCAGCCATAAAACCCTGTAATGATAATCACATCATCACAATCTCTGTTTGTTCTCTGTATTTTAAGGTAGGCGGAGCAATAATGTAAGGAGTATGAAGAATTTGAATGCAAGACCGTAGTATGTTTACAAACGGGTCCCGGACAATGGAAAATGTTAAGCAGCGGTATGATTTCTGCATCACAGAAGTCTTTGTACGCATAAGAGCAAAGAAATGTTCTATATTTTTCTGGGTTAGAGAAAACATTGGTCGTAAACATGACACGAATTCTAATAATAACTAGAGGTCATTGTCAACAGGGCATGAATGAACATTAATATAATAACTGCGTATTTAAGACTTAGGAGTAGATCCCACTTAATACATGGAAGAGTAGGCCATACAGGGATAACAATCCAGAATCAATATTAAGTGCTTACAGTGTCGTTTCAGTAAATAAATTGCGTTTTGTTTGTATACAGTATATGTAAGTGAATGTGTGTGCACGTGAATCTGTGTATACACGTGTTGTGTCTATGAGCACATAATGCATTCATATAGTGTATTTGTTGTTTGTTGGATGCATGTGTGTGTATACATGTGCATGTGTTTATTATATTTGCCTTTGTGTATGTGTTCACATTTGTGTGCTTCTACGTATGTCTGCATGTGTGCAATCTGTGTATATATGTGAATACTGTGTGCTTATATGCACATATGTGCCTATGCATGTGTGTAGTATGCCTATATGTGTGCATAGATGTCTTTTTCTACATGTTTGTGTGTACACTGCACATCTGTGCACATGTTCATATTTGTGTGTGAGGGTGTGTTTGTCTATGCTGGTGTGTGTGTCTCTGTGTTTGTATATGTGTGTGTCTTTGTGTGTGCATGTATGAGTGTCTGAATATGTGCGTTTGTGAGTATGTGTATCTGTGTGTGTGTATTTTTGCGTGTGTGCATGTGTGAGTGTCTACATGTGTGTGTGTGTGTGTTTATGAGTATGTGTGTCTGTATATGTGTGTGTGTGCGTGTGTGTCTGTGAGTGTCTGCGTGTGTGTGTTTGTGAGTATGTGTGTCTGTATATGTGTGTGTGTGCGTGTGTGTCTGTGAGTGTCTGTGTGTGTGCATTTGTGAGTATGTGTGTCTGTATATGTGTGTGTGTGCGTGTCTGTGAGTGTGTGCATTTGTGAGTATGTGTGTGTGTGTGTGTGTGTGTGTGTGTGTGCGTGCCTGCCTGCGTGTTTGAGAGAGACACTGGCCGGTACTTAAAATGCACCCTGCAGCCGTGGCAGTGTGGTGAGGCCTGATGAAATGCGTGATCACAGGAGATGATAATAATTGCGGTGATAGCTCATTACAGCTCCCAGATGATTTGGAGCTGTCGGGGGAACGCCGTCCTCTGACACCGCCGTGGCCGCGCAGCACCACTGACTTCAGGCACTGATTGGTGGGATGAAATATTGCTGGCGAAAATTAAAAGGTCTCAATGTCAAAATAATTCATGATATGCATATCTTCCACCCTGATGAAATAGCTGATATCTGGATTAGTTGGATAATAAAAGTGATCAGGCTACAGTTAAACTATTTCTGCACTAGGGTCTGTTTTATCAGTGTCAAGCGGGCTGCATTAAAGGGTCAAGACGTGTAGAGTGAGAGAAATAGAGAGTGTGTGTGTGTGTGTGTGGCAAAGGGGTCACCTGTGATCTGAAACCAGGATATCTGTCCTTATCGCCCCAAAACGTCCCATCAGTGTGTCTGCCGGCCGCTATTACCGCTCAGCAATATGGTGTGACATTCAAATTCCCCCCAATGACAGGTTATTAGAAGTAGAGAGCAGGCGGAACATAATTAACCACCATCACTTTGACCTGTAATGTGAAGTGATGGCAATATTGTAATGGAAGGAGAGAAAAAAGCCACCCTGTTAAAACAGTGGGAGGTGAGAGGGGACTCCCAGATCAGGAGAGCTGATTTTAAAGTGCCAGTTCCATGGTTTATCTTTGTAACGGGCTGTCACCCAGATATTGAGGTTTTAGGGCTGACTTTCTTCATTCTGGGACGGTGTAAATTGTTTGATGGATGTCGAAATGGTACGCACAGGTGTGTGTTCCTCAATGACGAGTCATTATAACAAATTCATCTGAAAAAATGTTTTGCTGTTGTGAGTCTACAGATTTTATTTTTGTTTGAACAGAGGCAAGGAAGAGCAGTTCTGCTCTATTATGTACGTTTAATATCTGCTACTAAGCTATTCGCTTTTTAAAGTACAAATCAAATTGACCCATTGCAAAATCAAAAAGCTAAATTACATTGATGTAGCATGTCTATTGGACAGAATTTTGTTATATTGGAGCACATTGATTATGGTCAGTGGTAGTCAAGGCAAATAATTGATAAGATGACTGATAATCATTTGGCTTGACAGGATTTGAGTTACTTTCTTGTAGTTTTCACGACTTATATTTTACCTATTTTCATAGCATATTTTTGTGTTCTTCAATTCTTATTTTATTGGGCAATACTCATGTGAAACGACCACACCACATGATTAATATTCATTTGAAAAAGCACAACAAAATAAATCATGAACAGCCCTGAACACTTTTATTATGGAAAAAAATAAAAATATCTTGAATGAGCTACATTATGGATGTACACTTTATGCAGAAAAAAAATCAATAAATTTTTTTGTTAATTACCTTTCTCACAGAAAAGTGTGAACACTTTAGTTAACACTGGTTACACTGGCTAGACAGGACAGAGGCCACAGCTGTTGAGCTCAAGGTTATTCAAGGCGTTTATTCTGCCATTCATATTAGTATGTCTAAGTATTCTAATTACATTCAATAAGAGGAGAAAATAATATTGGCTGCACGGGACATTCGATGGCTGTTACACAATTCAAAGCATGTACACTGCAGCGTCTGCCTTCCTTTTCAAACCGCTACCGGACATTGTGATGAGCAACGGAACCCATCTGGTGTACACATTACTCCAACTGTTGTGCGAACATGAGGGATATTCAATTTATGCCCCAATACTACCTGGAAGATATACCGAGGTCTGTTATAAAATACCCTTTCTGCATATCAATTCTGCAACAAAGATAAAACGGTGAATAGAAATGGGCGTTGGCTGTGTCAGAAATGTGTTTCTCACTTCCACATATGGAAAAGGGAAGGATGTCCACGCGTTCCAGGCCTCTCTATTGTGTGTTTGTGGCACATCTCTTGCACAGAAGGTCTGCCGTTTCTGCTCACTCTCCACGCTAACCCATCCTCACCCCCTTTCGTAACCATGGCAGATGGCTGCTGATGAATCCTTCATAATCATGTCAGGAAGGCTGCTCCGATCCCAATTCATCTCTTTAAAAACATTTCATCTGACAAGAGAATTACACAAAGATAAAGGCAGCTGCGAGAAGGCCGAGGCATTCTGGGACTGTCGTCACAAACAAGTGTTCCTTTCCCCGTAACGTGTAGGGACTCCAGAATGTGTCCAGGACACGTATCTCGAAAATTAATACATTTATGTACCTTTTTTTCTCTCTCGTGAATTTGTCGTGCAGTTACCCCTGTGTGCTTGCCAGGTTGCCCTTTCAAACGTTCCCTCTTTTTCTGTTTCATTTTTTTCGCTCTTCAGATTTTTTTTAACCCCCCCCCCCCCCCCCCCCACGGCCCCTCCTGTGGGACTCAACCGTCATTAAGGGTCTGATAATTGTGGATCAGGTGAAGTTTGTTTCACCTCATTTCAAGGTCATGCACCACTAGGACCATTTTCCTGACTGAAAGGGCACGTAATTTCACAGCCGTGTACTCCTCATTAATCCCTCCTGAGTGGGTGCTTAGAAAGTTCCAGATCACAGATTTGTTTTTGTCTTGTTTTCTGACTCACTGCCTCTCCCCACCATCATATTAACCCTTACTCCAGGCCTCGCGAAGCACCCCTCCTATCACTCTCCCCTCTTCGCCAAGCATTCCCAGACAATGTCTTTTTGGTAACGTCCTGAATTTATAGATGAATTAGCTCCGCCGCAGAGGTGAGAGCAGATCAGGGCATAATGAGAATAAACGCGAGTCAGCAGCTAACCTCTGTATCAGTCACCTTGTACAGTGTCTTTCTGTTACTGGCTCTGAACTGAGGAGAGAGTCCAGGTCACCTGGTAAAACCCCCTCCATGAGACAGTAAGCACTTCCAAGGCTCTGCTAACAACAAACACGCTTCTGGTTACGTATTGCAAAAAAATACATGTGTTTTTTTGTTCCACTTCACATACTGTAATACTAGTTTTTGGGTTTAAAGAGAATATATTGCAAACAAAGACTGGATGTAATGTGTATTGTTGCATTAATGGGGCTTGCCGTTATGCCAGTGAATTGGTGGAGGGTATGATATTTGTTTCGGCGACACCGTATTCTTGCATGTGGAACCAAACGCAATTCAAGCATGGAATTTCTTAAATAAGAAGTCTATAAAATGACATGTGCATGTCCATTTGCTCGCATGTGTGTCTCTCTTTGTTGATATCTATGTGTGCTTGCCTGTGTGTGCACAAAGCCAATTTCTACATTTTATAACAACTAGTTTCCTTTAACTTTTTGTCGATTTTGAATTATTCATGAGGAAAACTGAAGAACTTTAATTAACATAAAATAACAATTTGCAAATTTATGGAAACCACTAATTACTCGCCTTATTTGCCATGACTATGATATTAAATATTCATAAATGTGTGATTATTTCTTTGATTTGACTGGGGTGTGAATCTACCCACTATTTTCATGAAATGGAAGAGGGGAGCAAGGGAAAGCTGTGGAGAATAAAACAAAGAGAAAAGCACACAGCGAACAAAAATATTAAAATTTACACTGTAATCCACTGCTCACTGCACTAGAATGAAAAGTGAAATTAATTTGATTCCTTCATTTAGGTGGAAAAAATATAAAATATAGCAGTTTCTTGTCTTATTAATAATAATGTGTTTTTAAAGCAAACCAGAGTGCCTGGTTTCGCTGAAAGTACACAGCTTGCTTTACAACTGAAAAAAAAGATAAAATTAAAAAGTACTGTCGCAAGGTTCCCACAACCTCATGCATATAGACACTCTTATGCCACAGAATCACACCTCAGCTGCCATTCATGCCTGCATTTTTATGAGAGAGGGCCTGCTTCCTGGGCCTGAACAGGAGCAGGCCATTTCTCCAGTCTAAAAAAGCATGACCGTTCTCAATGTCACTGTTACTGTCTGTTTATCACTGGTGTCCAGTTCACCCACAGGAAGTTCTCACAAATAAATGATCGGAGATCTCGCGCACCGTGTCTCAGTGTAGCGTAAAACGGAGCAAACTAGAACTGTGTTCCAACACATAATAGCGTCTCTTGTAAACAAATCGCTCCCACCCTGCAGAAGCCTGTAGATTGGTCTCAGACATGAGCCTTGAGGACTTGGGGCCCAGCTGGGACTGCTGTCAGCGGAGGTCTCCCCTTGTCAGAATGTATGCGTATAATGTATGCGTCCGGCCCAAAATGTATGAGTTTGTAATATCAGAATGAATTACCGGTATTTCTCCCAAACTGAATGACGTTGAGGAAAACACTAAGTGCAGGCAATTTAGCTCTATTTGCAGATTAATTTGAGCCCACCTGTGATGCTGAGTGTTGTAAGTAGGTACATCAGTTCTCATTACCGCTCTTACAGAGTGGATTTAGTTAAATTACAGTATTAATTATCAAATTTACAAGGTATCAGAGTGACAAACGGCTCTGTGGAACTCCGTACCTGAACCTCCTGTTCTTCCAGTGGATACCTTATTCTAGACCTTGCCATGACCTTCAGATCCACCGTGGCTAGTAAGAGTTGCGGCTCCAAACGGGTTGGAATCGCACCAAAGGTTTGTTCTGATCTGTTCCCAGCTCAAGTCAGCTCACACAGATGCATCCTTGTCTGTGCGAAGTAGAAAAAAAAATCAGCGTTACCTTGAATTGGACTGATGAAGTACGTCTACATCATTACTGCCCTCCGCGACGCGAGTGCGTTTGAAAGTGAGAGCGATCGGCGTTGAGAGTATTCTCATGGTGTGACGGCGTTCCTCAAGGCCTGGCTGATTGCGCATCTGACCAAGCGCATTGCCGTTGAATCGGTTAACCAGACTGAGGTGTCAATTACATTATGCACCAGGAGTTGGTCTAAGCATTTTATGCAAATGAGCGATTCTGTTAAGATGCCTGAAGTAGGCGATGATTGAAGATGTTGATGAAGAGATGAAGAGGAAGATTTGAGAATGTGATTTAAACACTCTCAGTGAAAGGGCCCCTCAGACCAGAGATAGTCAGAGATATTTCAGTCTGAACACATGTACCAGAGGTAAAGTATAGACAGGATCTCGGCCATGCCCTCACTATGCTTCAGAATGCACAAATGCAACCATAACAAAAGTATTATGCAGTGTATTCATGTAAATATTGACCAAAATGTAGTTTTTGTGAAGCCTGCACAGACTTCTTAATTTTAGTACAATGCTCTAAGTATCAGTTCACCTGTGCAAAGTGGTGACAGTATAACATAATGGTCTAGGAACCATGCTTGCAATTCCAAGACCGTAGGTTTGATCCCCAGGTGGGGAATATATTTGATCAAAGTCCCTAACCTGAGCTGCTTCAGCTGTATAACTGGATTATATGTACAAAGAATGTCTGCTGGGTATGTCACTCAGGATAGGAGTACCTGCTAATTGCCTTCAATATAAAATGTTGCAACAACAGCACTTAGTGCCCATTACTAGTGTATAGACAGCCACCCTCCATCTAATCTAATGACAAATACAAGCCTTTCAGGCAAAGGCTGGAAGTATTCCACACATTGTACAGTTTTATAGCGGTTCCCCCCACTGTAGAGATCTGTAAAGGTTTACAGTGGTGTAATCATCATCTTAGGTAATCATACAGGGCTGTTCTTTTTTAGCACACTGAAGCTTTGTTCATTTCATGTTTTGTTAGATGATATCCATTGCATTTGTAAATGCAAGCTTACAGACTTTACCAGGTCTTTTCTGGTTTCCATGGGTGTCAAAATTAAGCGAGCTTCATCCATGCGTTAATGAGCACAGCATTCATTCCACCTATTTGCATCCTTTCTATGAAACCATAAATCTGTGTTTGCTGATTAGAATCTCACCACCACATACACCACTGATACCATGATCCCTGCTGTCTAGTGAAATTAAACATGGATATGGAGAACCTTCTCATCTCTACTGTTAATAGACAATCTCTGTGAACTTAGGAGACCTTTCTATATGCCTTTGTTTTCAGAGTGGAACTCACACACATGCATCTGCATGCGTGTTTGAAATGGTAGAATAGTGTAAAGAGCTGTATGGCCGCATGATCGAATGCGCAGACGGACACAAGTTGGGGCTGCCTGTCGTGATCTGGCAGGGCTAGGCTGAAATTTATCAAGGGCTGGATTTCAAAGAACGGAGGGCTTAATTTAGCTGTTGGCTGAAGATTTTCATGTTGTAAAGCACTATATTAATCATAATTGCACAACACCATTAGTCTATACGTCATTCTATTAAAGAAATCACATTATCATACATTTAATTAATTAAAGTCTAACCCAGCCAATCAACTCGGAGGAGCGTCACATTCAAAGGGGAAGAGATGTGAATGGGGGGTTAGGGCAGCTCTGACAGTCTCTCAAAAGGCAAATGAAAGGGGCCCCGTTTGCATGTCAGGAGCCGTTTGAGGCCTGGCGGGGGCCATGCCGTCAGGTCAGTTCGGAGGCAGATCGCTCCCAGTGAGGGTTTCTGGGGCAGCTCAAACCGCGGGCCGCAATCTGCAAACCTCACGGAAAGGGGCCAATCATGCCCGTTTGCTGTTGATCAGGAGCGTCAGAGGCGACGCAAACCAACGTGGCGGGGTCACGGACACCGGCGCGATGGATCTTAAAAGCGTGTTTCGTGAGGGAGCGGAGCCCTCTTAATGGCTCCACTTATCCAATGGAGGGAGCGGGTTACGTGTGACGCCATCGAGCAGCAATCTCCCGGGAGCAAGAGTGCTGTAATTATGGCGTGCGCACGGCACTTCAGGTGGGCATTAGAGGCTTCCCATAGACACTGGGGAGGAAAATGAAAAAAAGAAGAAAAAAAAGAGAAAAGTTAATGAATGCCAGGAAGAGGGGATATAAAGCACACACAAAAGGGTCAACGTGGGGAGGGCGCATTTGCATAATCGCTGAGAGGAGTCGAGTGGGTGTATGTATCAATAGGGACCTCCACGGCGCACTCCTCTCCCATCGAACCATTGTTCACGAGTGACAGATCTACGCCGGGGCCGTTTGTCTGGACCAGAGCGGCTCCTTGACAGAGGAGGGAATTCAACCATTTCAATCATTTCATTGCATGTAAATAAATGCACAATGCAACAATGCATTATGTAAACCAATCTGCCCAAGAGGGCAAATAGTTAAAACTGAGCCATGAAAAACAACCCAAGGAAAATATGGTTTGCTTTAATTTTACAAAAACTGATAAAGCAGTTTTTTTTGTATTTACCGTGTCCCTTTACTTCCAGATTATTTCAACAGCTGATGTGCATTTTGTGAACTTTGACTCTGGCAGTTTTATGTTACCAAAAACAATGTCATATGAGGTATCTATCCACCGTCGCCCCGGCTCCCTTGAATTGCGCGTGCCATCGAACCCGGTGCTCTGACGAGCCTGGTGGCTCTGCTCGGCCCGTCTCGGTGGGCCTGATTTGCATGTGTACTGTGTGTTCAGCCACGCTGCAGTGTTGACCTGTGCTGTCATCTCCCTGATTACCTCTCTGATTCACTTTCCTTGTTTAGTAGTGTGCAATCAATCATAATCAATTAGCCGAAATGTTGAATCATTAAAACCATTATCATTAATTAAAATAATTATCACTTTCTGCCAATGCTTCATTACCAGTGTTGTGTAACGTGTCTGCCGCAGACAAGACTTTCTCCCTCTCTCTTTTTTTACTCCGAAGAAAAGATTTGAATGGGAAATAGAAGCAGAGCCAGTTCTCAGCACACAGCTGGCACTGGTTCATTGTGATGCATTTGACATTTTAAACATGCATGCCACTGGATGGAAAGATAAATTAGGGTTTTTCGATGTCTGAGCAAAAGAGTGAAAAGGTGAATGCTCCAACACTTTGAGGGTATTACTAAATATTATTAATAGTATGAAGAACAAATGAGACATTTCAGCTGGAGAAGCGAACATAGATTCACAAAGGGAAGTTTTAGTCAAATATACTTCTATATAAGAAATGCAGCTTTGACAACATGTGAGGGACTCACATAAGTAAATGACGACTGGCCTAATGTAATTGTGAAAACAAAGTGGTCATTAAACCAAAAGTGGCTCCCAAGGAGACGTTGAAAAGGACTACCGCGCGTACCTGTGACATTGAATGCCCTGTAGCCTCGCTGTCTTAGAGAGCTTATCCTTTTCAAATAATCAAATGTTACAGCACTAGCTCCTTGCTCCCTCATGCTTGGCAAGGACTGTCTATTTTTTTCTGAGATGTACATCCATACTCTTTAAGGAATAGAATGGGGAAGACCATTAATGATCTGTAAATGTCCAAGACGCGCACATCTGAAAACCCCCCAGGGAGGGAACGGTGCCGAGGCGCTCGGACCGCCATGCTTAGTCAGGACAGTAATTCCATCTTTCCAGACCATTGTCAGCCCGCCTCTCCCTGACGCTCCTGTTTGAACCTGGAATAGACCTGTCATTTTCTAAGCTCCAAATAATTGCTCATGTCAAATTTTCCTTGAAAGCAACTAGAGCCTAAGGGCCCGCAGGCGCGTGTTCACTTCAGCCGGGTTTGTGTGTGCGTGTGCGTGTGTGTGTGCGTGTTTTTTTTTTTTTTCTTCTCTGGGGTCTTCCGCTTCAAGACATGCTCGCCACAGTTCCCTGATCAGTGAGTGGTGATCTATGGGGGCCACCTCTCCCCCTCCTCTTGGGCAAAGCAGGGGTCCCATTAAGGTCAGGTCACGCGTTTACAGCAGGTGAAAATGGGATGGCCCTCAGTTAAGGCTGTGCTGTAGCCGAGCCTGAACGCCATTAAATCACTCGGCTGCGATGGATGTAGTAAAAAAAAAAATGTCCCCCCTTTGCGATGCGTTCTAAGAGGGAGCTGGCCCATGGCTCACGTCCTGCTAGCCTCCCATCCGCCATTTTGTCTCCCACCATACCCTCCAGCATGCGGAACAGAGGGTGGCACTGCATGGCGCCGGGCCTGCGGAGAAGGAACAGGGAAAACAGGCCCAGAGACCCGAGGAGTCTCCGAACATGTGGCGCCCCTCTCGCGCCCAGCTGAGCTACCGCAGCGCAACAGAGATGCCCTGTCGTGTGCGGGGAGCGCACCTGATTACATTGCTGGCAAACCCGTCCGCAGGAACCGCCATGGCTGCTGTTCATTACGCAGAAGGAGAGTGGAGGAAGACTGGGCTTCAGTGCCGAAGGTGGACTGAGAAGGAGCTGGGGTCCAGTTGGGCCGTTGGACACACAGGGGGCTCAGTGAACAGGACCATCTTTGTCTCCAGTGCGTATGGCCTTCTCCCCAGAGATGGGTTTAACTTCCAGAATTTTTGGATCAGAACCATGTTCAATGACACTAGGAATACTGCGATAAATGTGCAAGAACCATTTTATTGTTGGCTGTTTTTCATCCTTTTACAGAGTAAAATTGGAACATATAGATATTTTTACATTTTAGACTTAAGATAAAATTTAGAAAGATAAAATTATTACATGAGTTAATTATGTATTCAACCACTTACAATATCAATTCACATTAGATAAGTAACATTTACAGTACAGACCCGTATAACTACACCTCCTTGAACCCTTTTGCTCTTAAAGAGCTAAACAAATGAATTCTCAAGGACTCACATCAAAGCCTTTTATTCACAATATCAATACATTTATTTTCATTCTTGGAAATAAGAAAATATGTGATTGAGGCATATATAAATAAATTTGAATTTGCGGTGCGTGACAGTACAAATGCAGGAGAACTCTATCATCGCAAGGATAGTCCACAAGGGTAGGTCACTCAAGTAGAATGGCCTGTCTCCATAGCCACACGGCCTGTTTATGATAAAAAGAACTTATTGGTGTTAAAATGAAAGGCAGGCCTTGCTGGCTGTCATGCCATAAAGGATGCAGTCAGAGAGCGCAGACATGATTTCATGGCTAATGATTCCCACACTAATATCACTGTGAGCTGCGGTGAGGATAACCAAGTTGAGCTGTCTTAGCTCAAATGATTCAATTAGGCCAGCTGTCCCTGTTTGTCATGGCTCAACTCGCTTTTAAATTACCTATCCAGAGCCCATACGTGCCTCTGCATTGAACTTACCAGCTCAACAATTTCAGAAAAAAAGGAAAACCAGAGAGCACTGCAAGAAATCAAGCCAAAGAACGTAATAACCACATTATCCACTTTACTGCTGAGTGCAATTACTGAAAATAAATTCGACTTTTGTTTCTTATCGGCTCTGTTTTGCGGGGGGGATCTTCGTTGCGGAATAAACAGAAACTCTCGGAGCATGTTGTCGTGATTGGTGAGATAGAGACAGTTCTACCAATGCATGAAAATCGCATCTCTTTTTGGCGCTGTGGCCCCTGTGCGTGTGCGCACCGTGAGGAATCCGGCGCCCAACCACTGTGAAGGTCACATAGAAGAAAGCAAAACTGTGTGCTATGGTAATATCCAACAGAACAAATTGACACACTGCTGTAATGTGCTTTAACAATCGCCCGGGCTCCACAATGTGACATGCATTATCAATGCAGAAGTCTAGTCTTTAACACTATTAAATATTAAGACACACTTAAGTGTTATTAATGTTTGCGAAGCTAATGTATTTTAGGAGCGAGGCTTCTCCCCTTCTTTTAACGTAGTTAAACATGAATCTATATTAACTAACCTCATCAAATTTAATTAACACAATAGTCACTTTTGGATCATGGTGCTGTCTTGTTGGAATGAGGAAGGATTATGGGGTGGCATGAACAGACAGGACAAGAATAAGCACCTGATGTGTCTGGAACAAAAATCCTGTCAAAAACAACACTGAACTTGGAAAATGCACTCTGATATTGAACTCATAGATGTTATTATAGTGGTACTGTACAAGCTACAGACTGGCATTCATCCTGGGAGACCTTTCAAACCCAAGATGTATTTATCCTCTATATGCATGTGTCAGTAATCAACACTGAAATGTCTAGGAGTGGCGTAGGGCAGGGTCAACACAAAGGTTTTGGAATTAAGAGAAGCTTTTTGTGCATTACCTGGATGATTAGTATGAAATGGGGTGAAATAGCAACCATAAGGAATTAAGTAGTCACAGGCCATTAAGCTCTGATTCACAGCATCCCAGAACTCTAAGGCCGATGGGAGGGTGGCGTAACTCTTCTGAATATTTATTTAGGAACTACACCCATTCATTTAAAAAAATCTATGAAATTCCTGTTCATTTATAATAAGAGATGTTTTTGAGTCATGTCGTGCACACAATTTCTTGTTTGTTTTGAGTAAGCATTTAAAAGTAAAATTATATCTCGTAGATGAATAAAAAATGTACAATCGCAGGTACGCAAACAAATAAAATGAGCATGTTTATGCAAGTTCAGTACCTGAAATAGCAATCTCTGTAGCTTCAACGAATATCGCCCGAGCCAATGTCTGCCAACGGACCTGTGAGTGATACCGCGCATTTCTGTGAATGCAATACACTGCATTTGCAGACATGTCATGATATGCTTCATGATTATTGTGCACATGCTTACGCATCCATGTAAATACAACCAATGTTTCATTTTTTCACTCGACTTCAACACGGGTTTATTTACCCTAATATAATATATGCTATATAACCAACACAAAATGTAAATGTTAATGAGGATGATTTGTCTGTGGAGAACAAAATGGGATTAACATGGGGCTGTGGTATTGCAGTGCTATGTTTTGCAATCACGATTTTCTGTTCTGGAAGTGCTTATGGTCAAATATGGCAGTGTGGCAGCAGATAAAGAGATAACACAACAATAAGAACCCTTCATTATTGCCTTTTTTAAATTTGATATGGCTCAGAATTTGCCCTGGAGTGAGTAACAGTGGGTTGTGCTGAACTATTTATGAATAAAACAAAAGCCGCCTCCGAAGTATTGCCACAGAATGAGTCTCTGATGTGGGATCCTGTTGCTGAACTGCCCTGATTGTATCTGCTTGACACATTGTTCTTTTCTGAGATGAGCCACAGATCCAGGCTCATTTATTCTATATTGGCTTAATTCATTCTGAGGGAGATTATAATAATATTTATGAAAACTTGAATGAAACAATTTCTCAGAGACGGAAGTGAAAATGGGTATGTGTGTAGCCTATTCCTTTGAGATGTTGAGTCTGTGATTTAGGAAAACAATCCCCAGAGTAAACAGCAAAGTATTATTTCTTTAAGAAACCAAATAATGCTATGATAATAGATAATAAGACACACAAAAAAAATGGAAGGCAGTGTCATACAGCTATAGCATAATACAAATACATTCTGAACTATGACAAGCTGTTTGATTATGACTGGGGTGGAAGCAAAGCTAGATTGCTGATCAACAAGTTTGGTGACTGACAAGAGAAAAAAAATGCGCGGTGTTATTTATTTGAAATAAATATTGTGTCCTTAATTGATAAATGTAAAAAGTTCCATCCCCAAACACACACCCCAAGTTGGGGTTATAAGGTTCCACTGCGGTCCAATCGCGAGCCTCAATGAACACAGACTGACCAATCAGAGTCCATCTCTTAGCCATGTCATAGCAGCCATGTCAAGGTTCAACTTAGCTGCTGTGTGCTAGCACGATAGCGCACAATCTAAACAGTATCATAAATCTTAAATTGAACAATGATATTAGTTTATTAAACAATGACAGTGGTAATGAAAAGTAAGTTGAGTGAGAGTTCCGTATAGTAATTTGCTTGATTTCCATTCGTTTATGCCTATTATAGGCATAACGTCTTGACGTAAAGCAGAGAAAAAAACCTTTGCCCAAATATGGATCGAAGCGAAATTTCTCTATGGAGAAAATGAATGGAGTTTCACATAATCATCCCTTGTCACAGTCTGTGATTTAAGTTGGCGTTGAAAACTTATATGTTTTTATCCGCACACATTTCTCTCTTAAATACCACTGGATCCACTGAATTCCGATACCCCTTTCTAACTGAAATAATTATTTTCTGCTATATAGAATGGCTATTTGCTTTTACATCTGACTATAAAAACAAAATAAATAAATCCAGTTTCCAAATTTACCTCTATTTTGTCATTTATGTATTTTGTTGGTGTGTGGTGTCTAGAGAGCCTCCTTTAGACCAAATACATATAGCACTGCAAAAACATTGGGGAGGAAATATCTCATAACTGCTAAATGTAGTTTTTTTCATTTCTGTAGCGTGTAGGCTACTACAGTTTGTCAGGGCAGGCCTGATGCAATTCTCAAGCGCCGCTATGAGAGAAGCAGTTTAAGCTGTCAGGGTGCTGAGTGGACGCATGCTTATTACAGTGATTGAGAGGACTGACTCCTTCCTACCGATGGCAGCCAAAGGGAGAAAAGAACGTCATATTCATACAACTGAATTAACACATTTAAAGGGCTGCATGGCCACTCGTTAACTCAATTCACATCTATCTCTGTCAGTTTTCTGACCTACTGTGTAACTGAGGGAAAAAAAACCATGGGGGGCTCCTGACAATTGGGTGCCTCCTGACAATTTATACTGTACACTTACACAAATCCAGTGTTTTTAGTTTCACAGAAAAAAAACAATAATCAATAACCGGGGTCATTATCAAACACAGAAAACTAAATATACTGTACATTACATCCTACATGTACACAATCTTCCTCACAAAGCATAACAAATATTAATAGAATAGAACAGAATAGCAAACCATATTAACCTTAAAAGGAATGACAAATTAAAAATACATGCATGATGTAACATTACCGATAACAGTCCAAGAAACAGTCACAGTCCAAAGAAACAGTCCCTAGAAGAATGGAACCAGGTAACTATGTAATTGAAAAAAAGGAACCCTCTGCTATTGATCGTAACAAATGAACTACTTTGCGCTGTCATTGACCTCTACGCCCGCTCAGACAGTAGCTTCAAGACAACCCCAGACTCTATGAAATTATAAGTACAATTCTTAAAATGTAGTTCTACTTAAATTGTCTCAATGTCCCTCATTATGTCTAAGGTTCTGGCCATTGATTTAAATCACAAAATAAGAGAAAAAAACATTCAGTATGTGTAATAATAATACTAATATAACCTTTTATTTAGTATATTGTCTTGGTATTCAGTGAACATGATGTTCGTTCAACTGCATCAATTGACCTTGCCAGTTGAGGTGTGTCTTTATCTAGACCATATCAATAAGAAGTTAACAACGCTGTGATTTCAGCTCGTTTTTTGTGTTGAGGGGTACCGAACGACTTGGAACAGGAATTGCCGATCACTTTCCAAAAAGATGGCTGTGAAATGCAGAGAAAGATTATTGGCTATAGAAAATGGTGTGATTTCACAGTAATTCACAATGGGTTATCTGTGGAGAGGCTTGTATGGAGCTGAAGGAAAGAGGCACAGGCTATTTTAAAACCAGGTCTGCTACTCAGGAGACCGGTGGCAGTGGGCTTTTTGAGACTTGAACAGAGTTGCCTGTTTCCAGTTAAGGTGGATTTACAGCAGAGTGGTGGCAATGGAGAAAACACTACAACTAGAAATGTCAAACCTGTCATACAACGGTCAAGCTCTTCATCCTCCCTGAACATGTATGAGTCATAATTGTATGCTTGTGCTGTATAAATACTGTATTAAAAACTGAGCAAGTAAAATGAAAATTAAAACATGTATTTGACAAGCCAAAAGTGAAAGATCCCATTGTTCCAACTGCAAATTTAGTAATGGTAAGACATGGTCTTAGTAAAAGTTTTTTCCCGGTAATTAAAAAAAAAAACATCCTAAATATGAAATGATTAATAAGTAGGGCCAGAGCCAATTTACATTTCGAGCAAGTAATCTTCAGCACGGCATATAGTACGGCTGTCTATAATAGTTAAAAGGCCTATTCTCGATTTATTGTGTATGTGTGTTGATATGATCTATACACATATTTATATGTACATAATG
This sequence comes from Ilyophis sp. 1 JC-2022, assembly GCA_022702515.1. Taxonomy (NCBI): domain Eukaryota; kingdom Metazoa; phylum Chordata; class Actinopteri; order Anguilliformes; family Synaphobranchidae; genus Ilyophis; species Ilyophis sp. 1 JC-2022. Next base: position 117,122,460 of record CM040403.1, read on the forward strand.
CAATTCCACAGCATTCTGGTATTATTTATTCAGTATAATCCTATGAAAACCGTTCTTTAGCAAGATGTCATTCTCTGCCTTGTGCACGGTCACAAACCAGAATACATCTCATTTCAAGCTGTGTGCTTTGTTTGAGTGCAAAGCCTGGCTCCACAATCTGCACTCCTCTCTACCTTAAACATCAAGCAAACTGCATTATGGGACCCAGGCCATGCCAAAACCAAATTTGGAGAGCGTCCAGCACTTCATTGGAAAGTAATGGTTTTCAGTGAACTGAGTTATGACCAGCTGTTTGCAGACAGTCTGTGACATACTGATAGAGCAGAACACCGTATGTTGCTTTCCAAATCAAATGATACAAGAAGTGTGACAGAGTGGAGAAACATCTGTCATTAGCAATTTTCAGCACGCTCCACTAATTCTGGACAAAATACGGGTAATGAAGTTACCGCAGGAAACTTCAAATACTGTCAGGGCAACAAGGATATAAGAAGCCAGTTCTTATAAAGGCCTGTAATCTAATTCATTTGTTGTACGAAACATACGAGAGGAGAGTAATTGTTTTTGATCACGGCGTTTTTAAAATGCAAATCACAAATGTTCTTTTTTGATCAAAGATGGAAAATCAAAGATGAGGCGCTTCTTTTATGCCAATACCCTGCCTTGGTGTGGCGTCCGTCGAAGGAGTGCTCACCCGGTTGAGACAGCACTTTGACGTGCCCGGCTGTCATTGCTCACTCACCCTCGACGCACAAAATCAATGCCTCTCCTGTATTCTGTCATCAACATAAAGGCTGCCCACTGCTAATTATTCAGGGGATCATGGGCATGATTTAAATTGGCTGGTTTTATGCCGCAGCCGCCATTGTGACTTTTGTGCGATGACGTACAGCATCTCTCCAAAAAACGCCTGCCAAGTCCGAGCCCATTGTTAGAAACCCTGTTATACGATAGAGGTTGGGACTGCATGCGTGAGACTGGATCGACTGGGGTGCGGGGTCAGGTTGGGTTTCATAGTACAATGAGTGCAATTGAATGAAATGTGATTTTTGAACGTTTACACCAAGTAAAAACTATTATCCGACAGGATAATTACACAACTTTGTAAAAATACTTCTCCAATGAGAAGGTATTATGATATTAAATTAACCACAGCATGACATCTACAATAAAAGTACCCTTTGAATATAAAGCAAAATTACTGACAATTCTGGTCTGCCCTGTACAATTATTATCAGTTGCTGACATTGTCACAATATTAATACCTATTTTCAGGCCCAGTAGATGTATAAATGTACCTGACAACACAATTTATTCTGGATGTGAGTGGTTCAGAGGGGAGGACACAGGGTTAAAGTAATGAATGTGTAGTGACAAAAAAGAATCATTCAGCTGTTTGTTCACCATGGGAAAACCTGAGAGCTTTCAAATATATCACAGAAATAGCTGGATTTTTTTTCCAAAGCAGAGGTTTTTTGCTTTTTTCTGTCTAGATAGTGACGATAGGATCATAGGATACAGAGCTCCTGTGCACAACGGCTGACTGTGATCATTGTTCCTGACGATTTCCCAAGACTTTATAAAAAGAGAAAAACTACAAAAACTCACAAAAAATGACAGTCATAGATACATGAGAGCGATGAAGTGCTTTAACAGTTGTTAGTTTAAGAAGTGTAAAAGGAGGGTGGGCGTAATGAAGCTATGTGCCGAACACTGTGCAAACAAGGGGCCTAAATTTGGCATAACGCTCTGTAACAGAAGGACCATAAAAATGTGCGCGTGTTAATATTACGTTAATTACAATGGGTGCCACATGTTAAGCAGAACGTTCTAACATTGCAGATTTACTTAAAAGTTTTTTAAAATTCCTACAGCTGATTGCAGCAGAGTAATTACTGAAATGAACAGTTGGAGACGCCGACTATAAACCCTTTCTGTTGGAACGCTGCCCCAAATCTGATTTCCTGTATTACCTATAGTAATTATTTGTGTATTACTGTGCATGCTTGTGAATGAGCAGCAGGACTGAAATGACAATAATCACCCACAATGCCCAAGGAGTGATGACACCCCTCTTGTAGAACAGCACGTCATTAATATGCAACACCTTTGGCAATTTTGCCATTCTCAAATCCTTGCAAGATTGATTGAAATAACGCAGCCAATATATCTCTCAAATATGTAAGCAATTTGAATTGTATGTATGTAATGTATGAATTGTTTTATTTGCTATTCAGATGGATGAATGGAAATGAATACTGTCTGTCATTGTGGGACCACTTATATGCAAAGAGTCTACCACATGCACAGCTGCACAGAACCATGGAAGGGCAGAAACAAAATGGCTACTATCAATGTTTCATCTGATCTATTTTATTTGTAAGACACCCCAAAGCAGTCCTAACACTTATACAATCCAGGTAAATTTTCTTATTGAAATTGATGAAGCAATGTGCTCCTCCTTTACCTGTTAGGCCTCTCAAACTTCATGGCAGTCATGGCATGGGGCGCTTGTGTGCTGGAGATGGGAATTGTGGACTCGTTTGAGACCCCCCACCCCCCAGAAACGGCGCCATATGCAACCGCCTATGTCGTTTATGTGTAGAACCGGCCCTGCTCCATGGTGACCCGTGATAGCACCAACCTTTTGTGGGGCCGCATGAGCGTTGCTTACAGTATACACAGTGTATCTGCAGAGGCACCTTACTCCATCACCCAGCATAAAATGCACCGTTGTTCTCCTCTTGACCTTCTTTCGCTCGCCTGTCTTTTCCCTCCATCTGTTGCAGGAAGGATGGAGCGAGGCATTTCCTGTCCCACTGAAAAACTCCTCCGTGATCGATGTGTCCCTCTTGCACGCCGCCCCTTGATCAAGCTCAGAGATATTTGCTCCCAATGCAAAAAAAAATTCAGTGGCCACCACTGACCCTTTTCATACTTGGAGCATTCAGCTGCACTGCAAGACTAAGAATCCTGACTTTACCGAATTGTGGTTTAGACTGTGACTCTGAGAAAAATATCTTAATGAAAAAATGTCATGTAAACTGCAAACTCACCACACTGTAAATTCTGACTGAAATTGGTAAAACATAAACAAACCATGGTAGCTATTCATGCTGAAGCTGTTTTGGGGATTGAAATAATATTATCAAAATGTCAGGCTAAATTTATGGTCCGGTACTGAGTTCGACTCTAAGTGGAGGTATTAAATTCCTGAGTCAACATGCTTTCTATTATAGATTATAGGTAGAAGAAAGCTCTTGACCAAAAAGAAAACTTGCCATAGCACATGAAATTTAGATTAAATATTGTGTAGACTGGTTCTCTCCAAGGCTACAGCTATTTACTGGCAATGAAATGACATTCAGAAGTGTCTGTTGAGGCAGTGGGTCTGATGCATCTCCTCCTATTTAAATATGCTGACATTGATTTGTGAGCGAAATTCCTGATTACAGGATGTGTGACAGATAAATTTTATCAAAATTAAAGCACAATTAAACATTTCATCTTCCTAATTACTGGCTGTAGATTTGGCCTGATGACCATGTGCTGTAAGAAATCAGCAACCATAACACATTTTAATGGGGCACAGCTGTCTTACAGCTTGGTAATATTTGCACAGTGCACCAGAACTGTAATTTATGATAAAAAAAATAGAAAGAATGTGCAGTGACTTGCGTGCCAGACTAGATTTAGGATTCATATACTTTAATGAGGTTTGGATGCATAGCGAGTTTCTCTTTATAAAAGATTAATGTGCCTGCTCTTGAACTCGTAAATATCTCAAAATGGTTGGCATTTCTTTGTAACCCTGCATTACATGTAAAAGAAGGTCTTGCCAACATTTGTTCCACATACAAGGTAGTATACTCCCTATATCTGCCTCTTTCTCTTTCACCAGGAAGACATTTTGTGTCTGAATCCTTCAATTAGAGATGGTGATGAAGGCCCCAATTCTGTCAAACCACATTGCGCTTTGTCTTTAACTTTCAGTAATGAAAACTGTTACGTCTTCTTTCCTTAGAAAAATATTATGAGTTTGGCACAAACTCAAATGAACTGAAGCTGTTTTATAAAGAAATTAAGAGAATCTCTAGAATGAATCACTCAAAGGCAAGAATAAAAAGCTACGAACCCACAATACAAACTGTATAATGCCATAGAGATATATTTTGTGGAAAACCTTGTGTAATATTTTGTAATACCTGATAATTTCTCATTTATCCTTGATCATCTCCATTTGTCGTTTGTCATCTCCCTGCACTTCACATGGTTTACAGTCCATCTGTTTCCATCTGTGGCCATTTCTGTTTCAAACTGAGCAAACTCAACTCACTGACAGAATATTTATATTGTGTAAGAAACCCAAATCACATCCAACAGCCTCTTATATAGATTCTTCTCTAAATAACACTGCATAAATGCTGAGTGTTTTAATATCGTATCATTATGGTGAATTGATAGTGTTTTGAGAAGGAGGGGGGTGCTCATAGGTCTAAATCACAACCACCAGATGGCACATATTTAGTGTGAAAGTGTGCATTTAAGAGGTAGAGTGTAACCTCCAGCCACAGTGATATTTCTCACCATGTGGAAATACATTCCCATATAAAGATGAAGGTGGATAAACCCTATGGACTCGTTTCAAGTCATTCAAAGCAAGGATGGTTTTATGCAAGACTGCAAATAAAACTGCAATTGCTGGCTAAGAATACATCTGTGAGACATACGTATATATCCATATCCATACTTGCTTTCTTTTGGATGACTTTTCTCATCGCAAATCCAATTCCGATTGCATGGCTGTGGAAGTCATAATATATGCAAGATGCATAACTGCTGCCCATCTGATAATAAGGCAACTGGTCATTTTTATTTCTTTTGATGTTCTGCATGTCCTACTAGAAAATTAAGATTTTGCCATGTTCAATTAGATCATTATAAAAACCAAAGGCCCCACTCAATGTCTGATAATACACAATATCGTAGCAATATTATCAAGATATGTGCTGTATTCTTTTCAATGGATCAAATGAAATTAGGCCACAAGATTGTGTGTGGTACACATTTCGCTGGGCTTGGATAGATTTCCAGGGTTCAAACTAAAGTAATCAGCCTCTATGCGCTCCCTGTGCCAAAGAATTAGCCTGGGAAATTCACCAAAATGTGGGGACAGCTTGGGAACAGATTGTTGCAGAAGGGCGAAAAAAGCTCAGAATTTGTGCTCCATAAGCTGATTCTAGGACAGATACGGAGAAAAGCTCTTCGTTAAGCAACTCGCCTTTTCTATACAGTGCTGTCCTCAGGCCTCTGGAGGGTATAGATCCTGGCTCTTTTTGGTCTTAATGTGTCAGAACCAGCTTGCATTGGTTTGGGTTGGTAAAGCGCCTGGATCACGCGTGCTCGGGTGATTACAGCATTTGTACAACTTGCCATTTCTTCGCCGTGTTTGAGCGAAAATAGCCACCCTCAAACACTTTACACAAAGGACATGTGGTAACAACTCAATATAGAAATGCATTGCAAACACAAAGGATGGCGTTGACAGCTGAATAAAGAAATCTGTTTCCTCCCATACACTTTGTATGTGACAGTATAGCATGATGGACCTGGGGTTATATAACTCAGGGGTTGGAGAACGTTTGATTCCAAGGTGGCGCACTAGTGTCGTACCATTGAGCAAAGGGCACTGAATTGCTTCAGTAAATATCCGACATCATATGGCTTGTATGATTCTACGTAATAAAAACTGAGTATGGTGTGTATGTCGGTGTGGACAATAGCATCGGCTCAATGCTTAAATAATTGTAATTTATCATGACTGATACAAACAATTATTTGATTGGAAATGAACTGTAGTAAAGCTGATTCATTTCTAATAGATTTTTTTCCCAAGTGCATTTCACAGTAAAGCAGATTCAGTGTCTTGCGTTAAGGTGACACTTTCAGTCGTTGCTGGTTCTGAGAGTGCAGGATGCTTGTGGCTTGTGGCCTGGTATCCCACAGGTTTGCAGTTGGTCTGAGTTCAGATGAGTAACACACCCTTAAGGGCCCATTGACCTCCTTTCATGAAAGATTATCTAACCATGATAGAAAATGGTGTATAAAGATTAATGGCTGACCATTATTGTGCTTTGCAAGCATTGTAAAAAACAACATTTTAAGTTGGGACTCACGCACTCACACTGTAGCATGTAGTTAATAGTTTTCATGAATGTAATTTTTCATATACAATCTAAAAGAAAAACAGTCACAAACTATTCCAAATGCAAAGCATAAACATAGTTGAAAAGGAGAAAATGAAAAGAAGTAAAAATACTAGCTATTCATATAAATGTACTGCACAGATGTTGCTGTCACACCTTTCCACATTCTTTTGTTGGGGAGAATATCAGTTGTATGTCAAACATATCCTTACCCTTTCTACACAGCATGTAATACTTTATGTCTTTTAAATAAATATTTAACAGTGATGCATGTACTGTATAAAACAGTAGTTTTAGCTGTATTATCGATTAGCGTTGGTTGCAACACCGGCATATTTTATACAATTAGTATTGTATTACTATTTATTCTGAATCACACATTCTCAGTAATCTTTTTCAGACTGAGAGAACAACCTTGTAACTATTGTGATTGCAATCATGGTGTATAAGGGAACTTTGTTCTATTGAACAAGTAATATCAGCTTCACCCAGAAGACCCAATACGATAATACAGTAAATCCTATAAGATGGATGTTCCAGCTCTGCAACTGGAACTACAAGGGTGCCTCATTTGAACACATCTGGGTGCCTCGTTTGAAAAAATTAAAGAGAATCATCTATACTTGGGTTTAAGTGGTTAAATGTGATTCCCTTACTGCTCTCCTGTTACATGCTAATTTTGTTTTTGCTGCAGTATTTGTGTGGTTTGAGAACACTGAGGACTTTTCAGCAATGAGTTACGTAACAAACACCCACAGAGCACAGAAAACCAGCTGATAACCGAGTGCCCATGTTGAGGGGGCAGAGATGGACACATTATTACTCTGACAGGCATCCACCAGGGCTCAGGCAGGCTTGACTCATTTAATCTTATTCCCAGGGCCTGGCTCCTGACAACGCCAACCTGCAGAAGCTGACGTGTATTCTATTAAAACAATTCTGAGGTACCACATGGCACAACACAACCCTGGCAGGCTTATGGCCTTGCGTACAGTACTGATGGCCCGGTCAGTCTGTGCACTGCCACAGTTGGTGCATGTTGCAGTGCGATGTATTGAGTTTTCCATAAGTGTAGCTGCGATCGCGGACTCGCCTGTGTCCGTGTCCATGCTAGGGCAAAACCTGATGAGTGGTCTTAGGCTAGCAGATTACCGGCTGTTGTCCTAAAAAATGCAGCTTGTTGCCCCGGGACAGGCAACCAAGAACAGCAGAGGACGAAGGCACGGGCACAGTTCCCCCTGCTGCGCTCCCATCAGGCACACAAAACCGGGATCCAAAATCACACCCTCTCTCTGTCTCAAACTCATGACTAGAATGGAGAATCAAGAAAACTAGTCAAAACACCACAGATTTTTGAAGCATTTATGAAATGTGCTGCTAGTTAATGTCAACTTACCTTTGTATAGAGTGCACATAGGTCCTGCAGGGACCAGCCACACATGCCAACAAGGTTCACTGGTCCAGAATCAGAGCACAAAAAATCATTTGACCAGCAATCACAAAAAACATTGTTTTCTTTCATTAAAGCACAACAAATTTACTAATCAAAAAGTACCCTTTTTATGTGGTCCATACTATATTACAAATTGTATGAAACTTGTGAATTAAATAACAACCAAAGGGAAATATCTGGCAAACATGCATACTGGAGAGTACTGTGAGTGCCAACACTTGCAAAATGCTACGACAGCATATCATAGATATAAGACGTAATATGGAAAGTCTTAAGATGCACTTAATATTAATATGGTTTTGTTCTTGCTTGAATAATCACATTTACTTATTTCCGTTTTGCTTTGAATATATACAGGATGGGCCTGTCAACTCCTTTAATGTGTCTGTGTCTCCCTGACAACATGAATGTGCCATAGATATCTTAGCAAAAAGTGATATAAGATGTACAATATGTGTTCACTAGTTCTTGTCCATCACTTCACTGATTTACCATAGAGTGCACTTGTTACTGTTTATGGACTGCTTTACATCTGTGTGCATTGGGGAACTGAACAAGATTACATTATTCAGTGATGGAAGATTATGATGCATGCTGGGATTTGTTCTTGCTGTGTAGATTTAAGAGCACATCATATGTATTGGGGACCTCTGCTGTGTTCATATCTGGAAGATGGAGTATGTGAAAGGATTCTGCAGTCTGCTTACAGGTATCTTACAATAAATAAACTGGCTGTTGAACTCATTAACTAATTAATTCACCCAGGACAGTAATCAAACATAATAACAGCAATTTTTTACAAGTGTTGTGACACCTCTAGCTTGATTCCACGGTTTTTAATAATGATCAGGACGATAGTAAATTAATGTAAATGGGTATTTGTATCTAAAATTTAACAGTTTTGACCTTGTATTGATATTTCCTAATTGTCTGTTTTGATATATTATATATTTTTTAAAGATGTACCTCTGTTGTTATGTTTATTTTTAAATGTGTTGTGACCAAAAACAGAAACAGTTTCATGGTTAAATCTACATTTCTTTTTTGTTGTCCGGTCATTTTCAGCAAGACGTTCCGTTTTAATCAAGCAGCAACAATGACTTAAATGGGGGTGGGGTGGGGTGGGGGGGGGGGGGGGACAGAAGACAGACTGTCTGCTGCTAGGATAGCTATTATAGTCCATCAATACTGCACACTTGATACATATTCATACATTATTTTTCAATTATAATTTTAACGGTTTATTAGAGGTATAACCGTGCAATATCCAAATGTTCTCCATCATGTATCCTAAATTAACATTTTCTGTCTATAAATATATGTAACATACATTATATACAACAATACATTAGACCGTTGAATGGAGAGTGCACACAAAGGCTTTAGAGGTAGTTCTCAGAAGAAGTAGATTGCTTACTGTGCCAAGTGAAATGTTATAATTGGGCCCGATGGAGGGTGTTGCAGACGAACAGCTAGTTTTAAAATAACATGAAAATACTGAGTGACAGTACACATGTCTTGATTTTCTGAACATACTTTTTAACCTTCTGGTCATCATCTACATATGCTTAGGATGGGAAGAAACACAGTCTGCCAATATTTCATAAGTCAGCTGTTTGACTTCATCATCAATCATGGTTCATTTGATCATCAGTGCACACCCACTTTATAGGCAGCACTAAACCTCAGTGTGAAATATTCACTAACTAATACAATTTTTAAATTTGTGTCATAATAAAATATTGTATGGTGACAGTATTGTCAGTTATTTTTTAAAATAATTTATGCAAAACTTTCATTGTCACATCATCTGACTGCAGCAGACTTAAAAATGATGGAATCTATATTTTCTTGTATTTTTAATTGACAAAAGGTGTACATAAGACAATGATTCTAAATCGCTGCATGTGAATCTGTGGTATTGGCAGCAGCATAAAACATGACTACTGATTAAGAGCAGGAATAGAAACGATTTCTACCGGCAGTCTTCATTTGTCCTACTGCATGCGTGTATGTTTGAGAAAGCAATCTACCAAGGACCTTTCAAGATAAAATTGCTTTTCTCTTTGTACTCTTGTACCCATAAACACTTTTCTCATCCAGATGGGGTCATCCACTCTGAAAAGACCAACATGTTATTTGCACTCTTTCATCATCTGGGATCTTCTGCAGAAACAAACAATGGGTTAAAAACTGAACCTTGAGGTACACCTACTAAAAGTGTTCTAAATAGCTTCTATTCTACTACTTCTAGCTAAAATGTCTCTGCAACAACTTTTATTGAAAGGTTGTATTATCTTGTAGTATTATTTTAATTGCATTATCCAAGAGACATATTCATATTAAGTATACATTCATTACATTCAAGTTAATTATGTATAGTAATAATTCCCAATAACACACTAACAACAGTGAACACTTAAACTGCACTTAGATTTATATTGAATATTTATATTTTATCACTGATCTTTTAAAATATTCACCCTCATGATTGTATGCGAGTGTGAGGTTTATGACAATAAATGGGCTGTTAAAACCAACCATAGCTTGAGGATTTAAAAAAATAAAAATAGATTTTTGTCTTGTGGCGTTGATGCAGAATAGAGACACCCAGGTGATTTCCAGTGACCCTGCGCAGCTCCAAGGCCTTTTGCATCAACAAAGAAAAAAACGGTATTAACAACAGAGAACAGATAGATAACTGATGCATGGTTATATTGACCTTTCATGTCGCGGAGAGGGGGGGCTTATTTAGCATTCAGTCATTCTAACACGACTCCCATTATGCAATATACGGAGAGGATGCACTCTTTTCTCAGCTATTTACAATAGCAGCAAAGCGCGTGTTTATGTTGGTACAATTTTAAATAATCCGAGCGGAGCGTTGTTTATTTTTTAATAATCCTGCGAGCGGGGCGGTGACAGCTGAAGAAGTCTGTATTTGTGAAAGAACAGCATGGTCGTAGAGAGGAGTGGAGTTCCTGAGGGAGGCCTAATGGCTCCACTCCTTCCTGCACGGAGATAAAGACTCATAATAAGCGTGTATGCTCACCATCTGGCTCTGTGCATGTGGTCCTTATGGAGGGGAAAGCAGCACAATCTGTAAACGATCAGGAGCCATAGCGCTCTCTCCAGAGAGTCCGCCATGCAATCAAGGTGACAGATGGCATGGCCACTGCTGTGGCCTCATAGAGAAGATCAAAATCACCTTCAATAAACTCTGACTGGAATGGGCATGAGCCCCTCAAAAAGTCCGTTTGTCAGTCAAACTGTGGCAGCTTGCTGCATGGGGGAAACATAGCGGCCAGCTCTCTGTTTTCAATATTTTCCATCTGACTGAGTCTGAACTGTGATCTTTCTCCAGTTGTCCTTTCTGTTCCTGTTGTTGCAGGCCAGCAAATTGCCAGAATTATTGTATTATTGGAGAAAATTGAGAACATGATGTTGCTAATATAAGGTACAAACAGCTGGTGGTGGCAGGGACACCCAAGTGGATACTGAAGAACCTGGGAACCTTTACAGTCACTTAGAGACATGTACATGCGCACGCACACGCACAAACACATGCGTGCACGCACACAAACACGCACACACATATACATGCGCGCACACACACACAAACATGCGCATACGCACACAAATACACGCACGCACGCACCCACGCACACACAGACACACACACACACACACAGACACACACACACACAAACACACACAGACATACGGTGTCCACACCAAACCGTGTCACACTGGGAGGGACTGGGTATGCAAAAAATATAGATTTTTAATTTTTTTGTGGCCGCATTTGAAAAGAATGCAGAGAGCATTGATGAAACTATGTACTGCAAGCAAATATATGTTTAAATGTTTCATCAAATTAGTGTTCATTGTGTAGTTTTAAGTGAATATTTAAATACAAAAATCTAGACTGGGTTACACAGCTCCCAGGTTACTTTCACAACAATGGCCTGAGCACTGTCACTGGTGCTGGCATGCTCAGCTTCAGTCATTGTCTATCCACACACTTCCTTCACATCAAGCAGAGCTCTGTCACTGATGTAAGGATAAAACACAATGCTTTTTGCCCCAGTGCAAAATGTTGGAATGGAAACGCCATCTGTTCAATAAAGATGAGGAAATCAGGCAAGAAATAAATATACAATGTTACCCTGACTTGGACTATTTCAGTCTGCTCTACACATTGGCAGCAAAGAAATTATAATTGCTAATGTTACTAAAGATCATTTTTATATTTTAAATTTCAATACAGAGAACAACAGAGATGTGACTCACAGTATAGTACATTGATAGTGTATTATAGTGAATATTCTGGTGATAATTTTGATGCACTCTGTCTAACCATTCCCAATAAAATATCAGGACACACAGAAGTATTGAATATGCCTTCGAAAACAGAAAAGTTCTTTTCATTTTTACAAAATTATCATGCTCATTGTAAGTGTTTTTTAAATTTATGCTTGGATTTCAGAGGCTGTAAAGCATGTATTTCAGACCATGAATATTTACTGTACAAGTACATAGATTAACAGCATTTATTGGAAATACATTTAATCGCGCTATTCATTCTAAGCATTTTGTGAGCCCCTAACTTAGTCTGCCAACCTTCTCGTCTACAGTAAGCCTTTTGTGTCCGCTCTGACATCTATATTACCAATATGAAGAGTGCCACACTGTACATACCCAAGAGAGGATGTGCTGTCCTTTGCCACCCATCTCCCCTCCAGCTCTCACTTAGTTAATTGCTCTACTTATTTGATTAATTGGACAAATGTCATTGTTCTCTCCAAAACCACAAATGTTTTATCGCGGCTGCACCTTGAATCAATTTAACTTCTAAATCCTCCACTTTTCAACCTTTTTTTTTTCCCCAGAAATGTTAAATATGTGCACTTGAGCTAATAATTAGATCAATTAAGTTAATTGAGATCTTAAGTTGGAATGAAAAGTAAAAGACCTCTGTGAAGGGCTCTTATTCAGCGTCCCTCTCGCAGACAGAACCTTGTCAGAGTGGTGACTTTGGCCATAAACGGCTACTCCAGCCATTCGTTAAAAACGGAGGGCTGTAATAATCTCATACATTATGGCAATGCAAGCGGTCAGTCATTTTAAATGGGGGAACAAAAGGCTACTGTTTTATGTAGATTATTCCTATCACTTAACTCTGCGTAATGCTGATAAGATAATATAACACAGTGAAGTTTTAAATAATTCCATTCTGCTCAGTCAATACAATGTCAAAATATAGTATTTTATGAGCTCTGCGTATTATATCTACGCTGGCCTATAACGTCTAATCGACCAAGTTCTTTATTGCTCCTCGAACATTGTCTGAACATGAAAATACCGTCCTCTGGCATGACTTGAAGTTCCTCAAATGAACTTGAAATGCATTTGTAAGGGTGACAAACTGAGGGAGCACATATAATTGTACAGCCAGGTTTGGTCCTCAGATCCCTCTTTTCAATATATGGACAACAGTAAGTTTCTGCTTTGAAATCTAACCAAGGTTTTACCATTGTGCTAATAACTGTATATTCTTCTGACTGGCAAAACAAGGTCTTAACCTGTAATGGATAAAAGACAAAAAAAATTATAAAAAATGAATTATACTTCCAATAAATGTTTTATTATCTTGCCAATGAAGCAGTCTGTCACCTTGAGTAGGGACACTGACACCATCTTTATGACATCACTACGAAATCTTTATGACATCACTACGAAAGAAAGAGAATGTCTTTAAAAAGGTCATTCAACTAACAACTAAAACATGGCAATAGAAATTACAAACACCCAAATAAAACTATATGTTAATTAAATGCAAATGATTTCCCTTCAAACCTGGCTTCCTTGGTGATGGTGTAACGTATTAAGCAGAATCATTGTATCCCTGCCTGCCTCTTTCTTTTGTTTGGCTTAAAATCCCTCCCATTGTAATTATTGTTAGCTGATGCTGATTAACATCTTGGTGCATTTTTATCCATTGTAATGTCTGCTAAAATTGAGAGTAAAGAGTACTTAGCACATGCAGATATGTAGCAACATTATCATCCATATGAATTTATCATTTGTTCAAACAGGATACTTGCTTCCCTGCCATTCTGTCCCTTTCTCACCTTCCCTACCCACAAAAACTTCCAGGTTTTAAGAAATTACTCAGAAGATCTGTTGAGCTTATGGTCTGAAAGGAAGTACTTTCTCTCAATTAAATGGTCACTTTAGGCATTCACACAACGAGATGTGTGTAGGCGTTGCAATGTCTGGAGTTTCAGATCTACCATGGGAACTCATAACTCCATGGGTCTGAGTAGGAGGTGGCAAGGGCCAGCAGATATGAAAGCCTAATGCTACAAATAAGTAGACATTGATTTCTTTGCTTATAACTATTTAAACACAAGCCGCTTTGTTAATAGACTTATAAATGTTAATCATGGCATTATAAGTTGTGTAAGTCGCTCTGGATAAGAGCATCTGCTAAATGCCTGTAATGTAAACAAAATACATACCTATAAATAGGCCTGAATCCAAAAGGCAGACAAGGCTACTAACCAATCTTATACTGTAGATTCTGAAGCCACTTTCTGCCAGGAATAAGAAAATTGTATCCTTACATCTCTGAGAATTATAGAGTGTGTGTGTCTGTGAGTTTGTGCAAGACATATGCACAACAAATAAACATGTATTAAAACACATACAGGCTATGTGTCTATTTTACAAAAATACTGGAGTAGGAAATTAAACAACTGACTTTAGAGCAAAATGTTAATAAAAAGACACATTTTTTTCTGAGATATGATAGATATTAAAAAGAGGAAGGGGACTCTAGATGATCCTGAATTGTAATGTTGGCTTTGGGGGGTCAGAGATGGTATTAAATCATTCTGATTCATGAACGAGATCACAGTGTTCGTATTGCTTTGTCAAATGAGGATTTTAATTTGAGCCTCCCCTGATTGATGCGTGTAATTTATGCTGATTAGAAATAAAGCATCATATTTCTTTTTTTTCCCCTTTTATACCCCTTCCTAACCGGGTAGAATTTTTTCTGGAGACAAGAGAAAGGAAAACGAGTAGTAATTAGTTGTAATATGGCCACGGGCGCACATGGCCCGAAATGTATGTCCGTCATTAGAATGGCGACTCTGTGTGCTGTGTACATCAGGTTTGTTAATGAAATTTGTCACCAGGAGGAAGTTAGCAGCTCAGGCCCCTGTGCTGAGGGGCCCGGCACAGTGACAGCACAGACGCGGCTGATTTTCCATCTGCGGCCGTCACAGTTTGACCCCGGCCGCCTGGGTGAGGCCTAGGCTGCCAGGCAGCGCTCCATGTGTTCAGTTTGCTTATCAAAACATATTAAACTGCGCTCACATTTAAGGGAATATTTGTACAGGTAGCGCGCAGACGGTGGCTAACTTGCTGGGACAGGACACAAAGGACTTTTGAGGCCTATAGGCTCCCAGGCAGCGCTCCATGTGTTGTTTACTTATCAAAGCATGTTCAACTGTGCTCACATTTAAGAGGATATTTGTACAGGTAGCGCGCAGACAGTGCAGGCGGTGGCTAACTTGCTGGGACAGGACACAACAGGCTTTTGAGGCCTTTGTTGTGTGAGTACGCCCTGAAAAACGCAAGTCCCGTCATGAGGACTGCCTTCAGCTGTGCGTCTTGTCATTGCCGTGGCCCGACTTTACCTCTGAGTGACAGGTGTCTAGCCTGTGACGTTCGCCCGCCATCACAGTGAGGAATATCTTTGGAGACGGTGAAGTTCTCCTCTCACTTTTGCTCTGCTTCACCCGACAGCTCGCCACCTTTATGTCAGTCAGCAGGGACGACTGACAGACAAAAGAGCTACTTTCCTGCAAACATTGCCATGAGTACGGCTCGCATCAGCAACTGGTCAAGATGCATAGTTAACAGCAAAGACAACAGTGTATCCATGTGCCAAAGGTGTATGCTCAAGTTTTATCTTCATGGTGTAGCCTACTGCTGAAATCCCCAAAATGATCACGATCAACAAAATGGCCATGCTCGCAGAAAACAATCGGCAATTGTGCATAAAATTAAATATTGATGCAAACGAGAGTATAAAGACTGTAACAGGCCCAATAAAGGTGGTAGACTGACAGTAAAGTAATCTCATTGCTTATGTAAATAGAGATGCCATGTGGAGACCGTAAGAAGCAGGCATATTCACTTATTTTGACAGCGTAGCCAACACATGTTATTATTCACGTACAGCGTGGGCACCACACACTGTTGCCACTTCAGCTGAATCATTATTGTTTCTGTACAGTAATAACCAGATGCAATTCCCTGATTGTTTAAAGCAACTTAGCCAACCCATACATCACTTACTATTACCTCTGACAAGAAATATTACACTCATGTGTAAACATTACAGTTTAATGACGAGGAAATTACTTACCACCAGAGAGTAATTTCAGGCTGGAGATGCTCATTTTGTCATAAGCAGCAGTCAAAACCCTCTAATATGGTTCTTAATCTTAGTCTTTTAAAAGGTACACATGCATGCGTTACCCTGGTATTACACAGCGGTCTCTTTGTAGCGCAGGATATAGTTTTACTCTTAAACGGTGTTAAATTGGTTGAATAACAGAGATGGCGCATGTATATAACACTGTCACTTTAATGTTTTCCATTTTTTCTTTCCCTTTTTTTGGGTTGCTGTCCGTAAACCTGACTTTTTTCCAACAACTTGATTTCACAAATGGAAAAACAGCATCTGTTTTCCTGCAGCTTCACATATGGCTATCATTGTTGCTCAGATGAGCTGAAGCAGGTAGCCCATGCGATGGGGTCCCAAAGCAGAGCTCAGCACTCGGGGGACGCTGCTGGGCTGGTCTGCTCTGAGGGCCGCTCTGGCCCAGGACAGATGAACCTGCATAAGAAATGAGGGCACGGTGTCTACACTCCATTAAAAAAAAAAAAAAAAAAAAAAAAAAAGGCTCACGCTCGTGAATGGCTGCTGTCCTTTTGTTCCGGCTGTCCCAGGGAGGGAGCCGCATATCCGACTCGACGCCATGGCTGATTGTTTTTGTTTCTCGACGATGATTTTCTTTAGCTTGCACAGTCGTTTTCAACCCCTTGCCCAATCCTTTTCAACCCCTTTTCTCATTACCAACGCAAAACATTTTTTTTAAATAAAGAGTGATGGGGAAGCTCGATTAAGCTTGATGAAGTAATACTGTAACATCAGTAATGGACCATGCTGGAAAAATAAATATTGCCAAGAAGGAAGACACAAAAAAGAAGGCTGACCATAATTGGATTAGGTTTGCCATGCTGAACGCGTTGAAGTGGGCATCTTCAAAAATAATCAAATGGACACACTGTAAAAAAAAAAACCATTTAAAAATAGAGAGAAAAAGAGAGAGAGCTCTATTGTGTGTTGAAGTTTCAGGGGATTAGCCTACTTTAAGGAAGAAATCATGTCTCAAACATGATATTATATAAAATTTTTACAGAATATTAAGTGGCTATACATGTTCACCTGCCGTACTGACTACACCTATGTTGTGAAAGTTCCACACGCTTGATTAAAGGCACGCAAACTTTTTTCGTTTTTCTCCGTGCCTTCCCGTTCGCGTGAGGCCCGCGTTGCCGGTGATCTGAGGCTGACAGCGGGTCTTCAGGGAGCCCTGAGCACCATTTACAGCTCTTTTGGTGTTAGCGCCTGCTGTCTGCTTCTATTTCCTGCCGTGCAGATTTATCTGCCAGATTCGCCACCGAAGGAGGAAAAAATACCCACAATTCCGGCGTTCTTGTTTGATTATATGCCGTGCATCTCGATCTAACACCCTGCTGTGAATTTACATCCATAAACCTACTGGGGACCCATTTTTTGGCTTGTTGAAGCTGACAGTGTTTTTACATTAAGGCTGAGCATTGCTCCTGCTCTTGTACAGTCTCCTCACAAACAAGATGGAGGACAAAGGGTTAATGCCGCCTCAGTTGCTGCCTGTAGCATTATGTTCATCAAACCTTCTAAACTGGGGAAAAATCGTAATGATTGCTAATTGCCTTGTTAGTATGAAAACAAAGCAGCACCCCCCCCTCCCCCTGTGCTTGGTGGGCTAAATTGCAAGCAAACAGCATGCAGAGAGAGAGAGAGAGTGAGAGAGAGAGAGCGAGCGAGAGAGAGAGAGAGCAAGAGAGAGAGAGAGAGAGTGAGAGAGAGAGAGCGAGAGCGAGAGAGAGTGAGCGAGAGAGAGAGAGAGAGAGAGAGAGAGAGAGAGAGAGAGAGAGAGAGAGAGAGAGATGTTATTCATTGTAATGTCATGCGAGCATCTGTAGTTACATCTGCGGCGAGGTCCACCCATTCTGCCGCCTTGCTTGTGTCGCACACCACTAAGAACGAAAAACTTCAACAGCTGCCATGGTGGCCTAAAGATGCACTCTTATTTATTTTTAAATAAATGCGAGCAGTTTGCCTTCTAGGTTTATTGACAAACGACAGAAGTATTTTATGGCGTGTGTTTTTGTACCCCATATGGCTTTCTGTGTTGTTCTTTTTTTTCTGAATACAGAAATGCAGATATTTTCTACATCCCATGTGCTTCCGGATGATTCTTAAAATGTACTCACCTGTTCTCAGATGCTGCTGTGATGACTTAACACTGGTGCAAACATCATAAGATCAGCATAGTGCTCTGCTTTCCTACTTCTGAGTGATTTACACTGCTGGAGGGACACCAAATGTATACTTCCTCCATCGGTGCAGAAGATTAAAGTTTTGCAATTTCGGTGCAATGGTGGCTACAAACAGTATTTTAGGGTATTGCTTTTTTCACCCTAAAACATAACAAAACTTTACCAGCAGCTGTCAGACAGATTTAAAAAAAAAAGGTCTCCAGTTCCCAGGAGAAATGCATGTTTACGGCAACAGTCACCTGTCACTGTGGAGCCCAAATGAGATGCAGCAGCCTATTGTCCCAATCAGCTATTTCTATCTCTCTAAATGGTCTCTGGGGACCATCATTATTACAGGACATGCTCTTCAGAGTAGATAAATGGTGCTCTGCATGACAGGCTGATCCCAGTGAGATGGACAGCTCCGGCCCCCAAAATGAAAGGCCAGGAGCCTTATTGACGTTTGATTCAAAAACAGTTAGCGACGAGTCGCTATGCAGCAGGTTGCCTTTGCATCAAAAGCGTCTCCCCAATATGCAAGAATGGAAACGCAGACCTCCTGACAAGCAATTTGCCTTCTGTCTCTCTGCATGTGCGCATCATTATGGGTACCTGTTGTGATTGGCCTCTCTCAAAGGCGCACATGTCGGCAGATTAGGGGGAGAGATTATAGGCAATCTGAGACAAAAAAGAAGAGGGTGTCGGTCATGTTGAGCGGTATGCACTCACGCCGGCCAAGTTATTCGGCCTAAAGATCTATGCACTGGTCTAAGATCAGATCCACTCTACATTTCTGCTTGTATTCAATTGTCAACATTGTACTGTTAATGACCACAGATCAGTGTCACTGCCTTGTGGTTGCACGTGATTGAGATCACGTTACTCGCAAGATTTATTCATGGCTACATCACACATCTATCTATCCCGTTTCTGGCTTCTAGCTTAAAAATGCATCGTTTTCTCATTCCAAAACGACCTCGCCCAGAGGAACCAGTAGTTGAACCTGTTTTAATTCAAAATGAGATGGAGAAAGGTTAACAGCAGCCCGTCGTTGAGGGAGAGTGAGGGAGAAGAAAAGGATCGAGGAGAGAAAGCCGGCTAAAATAAGGGATTGGAATGCAGCCCTTGGCTGACATGCTAGCTCCTCCGCTAGCCGCTCAACCAGCTCCTGGCAGTGCAAGCCATGATAGGCCTACTATGACTGTTAGCGATATTAGCCAGCAGCCTGAGGAAGCACCGCGGTGCCCAGCCTTGAAACAGTACTGCTCAAAGCAATTTGGCAACCAGCAAATGAGCTTTAATAGTTGCTGGTTTGAGTCGTACTCCTGGCTGGAATATTCCGTCACGAAAGACAACTTTCTGCTTCGCGTGCAGGCATTTCCTGCGTGAAGCGCGTGGGTTCCATTCTGAAACTACATTCACTGTCACCGGTTACCGCAATTGGCTTGATTAAGTAATACTGTAACATCAGTAAAAACAGCTTTCAAGACTCACAGTGTTAGTGCAGCTCATCGGTTTGCTATGGAGGCATGGGGCGAATGCCTAAGTGCAAATTGAAAAAAACAAGATGGTTCAAGATTAGGAAATATGCTTGATAAAGGACATTCTAATGGTAATCATTTTGTTTCTCATAACTCCTACAATATTATATTTATTTTTATGGAGCCTTTTGGTTTCATTTTTACTAGTGGTCATGCATTTGGTCTTTTAATTCAGTTTCGGTAAGGCCAGAGTATACTTGTTCGAGCCCTGATAAAGCCTTGGACCTGTTGTGTTTGCTTTATTTGACTAATTTTAGGCCTTGGCTGTTTATGTGATACTAGTGGACATTGTATTGATGTGTAGTGTAGCCTATATTTATGTTTTTTGTTGAAAAGCACGCATTTGACGCCGCTTCCATGATTAGTGTGTGTTGGGTGGTTAGTTGTGCATGTTGGGCTATTGCTTGGATTCTTGGTTTGTTTATGTTTATATTGTTGGTGTGTGTAGCCTGTTGACGCTTACTCAGAGCCCTCGTCTAGGCTATATTAGCTGTATCTATTGTGTGTAGCCTAGCCTACAAGTCAATAGTGTTTGTAGAAGGCATATAACGCTTGAAACTGACGTTTGAATGCCGCGTGTCTTGCACATGCATTTATTTGCTCCAAATTCCGGAGCACCACCACGGAATAATTAAGGCCCCTGTAGCATCGGCAAGAAAATAATTCTGGCGCCGCCCCTGGCCGGGAAAGATCAGGTGCCAGTCACTGTAATGGAACCTTACCTGTCACGTTGGTACCACGACGTAGACCGTGACCGCAGGTCTGGATCTGCACCATAGGCTGACGCTACAGTGATGGCAGGGAAGTGATAGTCTGATGGCAGGGAAGTGCATTAGGCATTCAATTATTATAATTTCCCACAACCCACATCCATCCTAGAGATTGAACAATTGCCACATGTCAAGCCCAAGACTCCATTTATTTTTGGTCCGTGTTTGTAAAAAATCCTGTCCAAATCTCTTTTGTCCGAGTGTTTTACAAAATCATAAATTGATAGATTTAGTAAAATGATTCAAGTCAGCTAGGTCTAGGCTTTTAAGGTAGATGCCATCACACGTATAATGCAACAAACAAGTTATTTTATTTTTGTGGTATAGTATTACTGTGTCAATTAAAATTGATAACTGCTACAATAATAATAATCATAATAATAGTAATTATTATTATATTTGGTAACCTGCCAATTTACGCCCCGGAAACGATGGCATAACGACGTTCTTTCCACAAGTAGAGTATGCAGTACCTAAGAGGAAATTAACGGGGAAAATTCATGACATTTCATCGTCGTTATGCTGTCGTTTCCGGGGGCGTAAATTGGCAGGTTAACTCATATTTATTTATTACAGAATGTACACACTACGGCTAGCTACTATTAGCCTCCAAGCTAGCTGCACAGCTAGCAAGAAGCTATGAGCAAAGATGCTGCACCTTCAGCAAACATATGAGCAAACATATGACCTGACAGGATTAACTATGAGTGGACTTACTGTTGCCCATGTAGACAGAGTTTCAGTCTGCGGTGGCTTTCGTGTCTTATTGTGCATCGGTGACCCCCTTGAGCAGGTGTCTGCTCTTTGCCTGTGCCAGCTGCATATGTTGTGTGGTCAGTAACAGTAGGCTACAGCATAGCTGGCGAATTGCAAGGCGAAAAGAAGCAGCACATGACTGCACATGCTTTGTATCCTCATGCTCGGAGGTATCCTCTTCATTTCAGGGGTGGCCACTGAAGGGATGGGTCAGGCCATCAGTTACAAGTGGCCATTCCTGAAGGAAGAACAAAGAAATACGTGGGTGGACAGTCACTAAAAATACTTGGGGGAGTTTTGTCAAATCACATGACATCACATTTCCTGTCAAAAAGTTGGAACCAGCTGCACTAATTCCATAAATGGGATTGATTGCATTAATCCAAAATAAGTTTGCCACAACATTGTAATGCACGCTTAAATTATTTAAATGACCCCTTAAGTTTTCAGTGAGCCTGTATGCCACGTGCAGGCCCTACAAGCTCAGATAGGTGTCTTGTGAGAGCCTTATGAGCTGTTGTTTTGATATGAAGTCATTTTTACATTTTCACTGATTTAATATTGTGTCTCATGAGAATTGTGGGACTGAAAATAGCCAAAAAGAATCATAATTAAATGTCCTAAAAGAGAGAAAAAATTCTTGTTTCATATAGAATCACAGGAGAAAAGCAGCAAAAGCAAATACACAACACCATAGGACCGTACCCCAAGCCAAAAATACACTCTTCACTCAGGAATGTGGAGGAATTTGTTGAGCTATGGTGTTAGGATGAGTGTTAGCATGAGTGTTAGCATGAGGGTTTATTCAATCCAACAACAAACAAGCGACAGAAGAAATGCTTTACAGCTTGATAGAAGCAGTTGGTGACTCATGGGCACCTTATATATAAGCATCACTGACTACTGGGCAGCACCCTATGAATCTAAAATCACTGTCAAATTAAAGTCAATAATATGTACATCTCTTTCTCCTTATTTATGCAATAATCCAGATGTGCAGTAATGTCTGGCATGTTAACTTGCAGTAACTAGCCTGGGACAAGACTAAGTCCAGGGCTGTACAGTGCGACATATATGTCGTGCTACGAAAAAATCGGTCTGTGCGATAAATTAATTTACTGCAGTAGCACCCGTGCGATAGCCTGTGTGTGAGGAAAAAACTATTTTTATTTTGCGTGTGAAGTGAGGGTTTGTGTGAAGTGAATCGATGCGCCTCGCTTCTATTTTGTAGTTGTAGTCTATCGTGCGATTAAAAACCACGTCCATACATCCAACACCAAATCCCAGAATTCCTAGCGAACAATCCCCTTTAGCTAGCTATCTATCTGGAACACCGGGATGACGACAAAATGAAAAGGCATTTTCACGTATTAAATCAAAGTAAAGTAGGAGAGGTGCAAAACAAAACCCCCAAACGAGCCCACGAGGAATCAC
This sequence comes from Ilyophis sp. 1 JC-2022, assembly GCA_022702515.1. NCBI lineage: Eukaryota > Metazoa > Chordata > Actinopteri > Anguilliformes > Synaphobranchidae > Ilyophis > Ilyophis sp. 1 JC-2022. Next base: position 117,145,288 of record CM040403.1, read on the forward strand.
TGCCAAATTAAAAGTGCAAACACGAGCTGGCTAGCATAACCAGTATGTTTGTATTTTTCAACTAACTTAGTCATTACCATTTCTTTTGAACGTTTGTATCACAATATACCTGATGGCCACCTCCATTTAACTCATTAGCATATTGAAACCAGGAAATCTTTGTCTTATATAACCATCACATTAACGAGTGTGTGTGAAAATAGATGGAGCTAACGTTACAGATTAGCCTCTGTTAACTAATTTACGACATTTATTCATTTAGGACAGCTTGATCTGAGTGACCGTGATCTCCTACATGCTCTATATCGCCATCTGGTGTTCTGAAACTACATAGTATACTTTTAATGGGAAAATGCATATCGCCTACATTCTACATTTTCCACAAAGAGCTACTAAACACTTTAAGCTCTGAACTCTGTGGATTTAGAAAGTCGACGGTTTTACGACATGCTAGTTGGGGAGGAAGCTGATTGGATATCCCATCCAATCTGCTATGATGTAATGCACTCCCTGTTTTCATGCACATCATGGGAATCACTGAAGGCCATGTTTGGGATGAGGGAATGCACTCTTCTAAATATTCAATCGGATCTCGGGATATAGTTTATGTGTCATTTATTTTTTCTTTAGAGAAGGATCCTTTTTTTATTTCTCACACCCTCAGTTCAATTCCATAAGTACAGTATTTACTACACCACCAATGCTAAGCCAGTTTCCCATTGCATTTTGAGAAGGGTATTTATGCAGGAGGCATTCTGATACAACATTATCTGTTCCGTTAAATAATTCATTGTGTACTTGAGCCCCGAAATAAGTTGCGGGGAAAAAGCGGCTAGGAATTTCCATTTCCAAATCCACACAACTAATTGTTAAACACACTCCATTGGGTTTTAAAGATGTTGTCACAGTCTTTTCATTAAACATTAACGCGCACTTCCGATGATTTCATGCACTCCGCATTTTACATCTCCTCTTTAATGACACTCTCAAAGAAGCATTAAAACTCATCATAAATCGCACAATAATAATGATAAAAAAAAAATAAAAAAAAACCCCGTTCCTAACTGATCATAAATTGATCTATGTGGAGGACCGCAGGTAGACGGTGACAGCTGCTTAATTTACTATCGCCACTGAGGTGACTTAATCTTGTGAGAGGCCCACTGGTAACAGACACACAGAGGACTCGTAGAGAGCTCCTGTCGGGTTTTCAGATGCACTAGTAACAACCAAGGTCACTTTAATTAACTGCCTTATTACAGTTTAAATGATAATACTAATCACTCACTTTGCAGTACAGAGAAACTACTGGCTGTCGTGTGGATTTAGAACTAGAGGGAAACGGAGGCTCTCTCTGCCTGTACATCCGAGCTTTGTGTCTGAATGCTGTGTATTTATTTGTCTGGGAAGTTGTCTATCACAGGGGTTTCAATTAGCCGTGGCCGACAGCTCAGCTTCTCCGTACTCCCCAAAGGCAGCTCTTTAGGTCTTGGGACCTAAACGGCTGATCTTTCGAAATGCTTCACTGATTCAAATTCATGTATTTTCCATGCATTTTGGCTTCTGTAAGACTGCTTGTTTTGTCTTTATGTTTTATGTAGTACATTATTGTATATTCAATAAAAACAAATCTATTGGGATAAGGATAAAAAACAAGGACCGCTGGGATTTGATTGTAAATAATCTAATATACATCTATAATCAGCAATCAGTCATTTTGAATTTAACTCAATTATTAAATGACAGTAACAAACAATAAGATAATAAACAATATTCCTATACTGATAAAAACTATAATAAATATTATATGATACAGCCAAAGTATAATAAAAGCACCTGGCAGCATTGTCATTAACCATTGTGACACTGTGTACTGTAAGTGTGCTTTTCTCTCAGTAGATACAATCCAAGGGAAAAGTAGGGAAGATCATAGTGCAATTTCTTCATGCATGGAATAAGTAAAAATGTTCTTTTTAAACAATGTGATCATTGTGAACGATCAGATAAGCCACCGTACAAACGGTGGTACCCGGTACACCAATGCCACGCCATGGTGTCCTGCCCGGCTCTCTCTCTCTCTCTCTTCCCTCCCTGCCCTGGACTGCTTTGTTATCCTGGCTAACTGCTGCAAAGCAGGGTCCAGACCGTGTGAGATTTATCCCAGCCAATCTCAACCCCATCACCATTAGTGCCCATCTGCTGCTGCCGCCGCCATACGCAGGCCTCCTAAAGGTTATTCATTTACATTCTGAAAAAGCACAACCAATAATTGCTTTCCTTCAATCAATCAACAACATGTGAGCTATGTCTGAAAGCCCAACAGTGAAATAAAATGCTTGCGTGGATTACTGGAGTGCATGGGAAATGAGGTCCTGAGATGTCATTGCAGCTCTTCCTTCTTTGAATTAAGCGATGCATAATTTCTATATAAATTATAATAGGATATTTGAACTTGATTGATTAATGTAATCGTTAGCCATATGGCACCAACTGCTTCTCCCTCCTTACATTCAAATAAGTGGAGATTACAGGGCTAGGTCTACTCAACCTTTCCCACAATGCATACGAATCTGGACCTATCCAGGGGGAAAAAATATAATGACATAAAATAATCTTCTCCTCGATTTAAATATGCATGCATGCAACAATAGACACTGTCAATAATTTAAAAAAAAGATTCCTCAGAAATGAGATCTGGAATTCACTCCAAAGAAGTGCTGCTTGTTTAAGATGACTGCTGCTATGTGCCACTGTTTTAAGTAGAACAGACCTGAGGAGTACAGTATGCATTATGTAGTTTATAATTCCAGTTATGTGGGAATTTATCTCTATCTCTCACTTTCCACACACATGTGCGTGAACACACACACACACACACACACAGAGTTTCAGTTCAGCACATCTGGTAGTACGCAAGTACACCAGAGATATTGCATCGTTCAAAATATACCCCTGGAGCATATTCACTTCTAATTTTGTAAAGCGTATAACAATTATGCAGAAATCATCATTTTTAATTATTTACATTAACACTGACAACGTTAGATTATAATTCGTGTCCCTAATAATTGCATAGTTTCCATAGCTGACAGCTACTTTTTATTAGATTGTGTCCTAGTGCTGCTTTCTGACATAGACTGGATGTGTCACAGTGATTCACCAAAGACAAGGGGACAGGATGGTGCTGGTGCTGGTGCTCTTGAGTGAGTGGCAGATATTTGGCAGGTTGACGGGCCTCTGTTGGGTCCGGGCTTCTTGAAGGCAGTCACCTGTCATTTCAGGTGAGGGCTCTGCTATCGTGAAGACAGGAGGCAGCAGAGTGGATATAATAGAATGTTTAGGCATCAACTTGGAATATGACCCTGTTTGTCCAGGTGAGAAAAAAAATTTGGTCAAATCTTTCGCTCTTTCCAGGTGCTATCAGGGTCTCATGTAATCTTACTGGACATTAATTCTAAAGCAAATCAAAATCATCAAATCTGAGGAAGAATTATTATTAACTTCAACTATGAATTACTATGCATTTATGAAATAAGATATTAACGTTACTTTGTTTTTAACGCCCAAATTATGGTATAACAATTATATTTACTAAATACAGCACATTGTTAGAACCTAGAGCCAGGAAGCACGTGACCTCACTTCTGAGTTTATTCTGAAGTCTGTCTGATTCAATATGTTGGATCCTATTCTTCCAGACGGTGCCAACAGATTTGACGGTTGGATCTGACCATCTGAACATTTCTCCTGGGATTGATGGGAAAGGCAAGACGCTCGGTGCGAATACGTCATAGCAACATGAGGGGCGTCACGGAACAAGGCAGAGAGGCGTGTCGCCTGCCCCTTGTTTTCCGATGCCATTTTTGTTCTCGTTCCTCAAAAGAACATCCTGACAAGTTTCGGGGGGCCATGTGTCCATCAAAGTCAGGCTGATATCAAGCAAAAGGAATGAGGCCTGACTTGAAGGTGTAAAACCCAGTTCTTCCGAGCACAAACTGACATGGCACAATATCCCCACGTCTTTGGTGTCTTATGTGCACATGAGCCTAAGGAGACAGTAAATAACTTGATGGGGCAAAAAAAATGGAGTAAATATGATACAGCAAGTTAAAAGCATTAACAACAACTGCAATAATATGGGGAGACTCTTGTTATTAACATATCTTTCACACAAAATCTCTTACGTCTGGAATCGTGTGGTTTCTTAGTCTTTGCTCTTACTGCTCAGCTGACTGTCTGCCTTTGGTTGATGTCCACATGCAGATTCACTGGTTAGCGTTTATGCTATGGCTGTGGCTCAGGAGGTAGAGCGCGCCGTCCGCTGATCGCAGGTTTGGCGGTTCGATCCCCGGCTCCTCCTGTCCACATGTCGAAGTGTCCTTGGGCAAGACACTGAACCCCAAATTGCTCCCAATGAGCAGGCTCGCACCTTGCATGGCAGCTGCCACCATTGGTGTGTGAATGTGTGTGAACGGGTGAGTGAGAGGCCATTGTAAAGCGCTTTGGATAAAGGCGCTGTATAAGTGCAGTCCATTTACATTTACTATTTATGTTCATAGAAACATTCCAGAAATGACGTAGCCGTACTGCAGCCCAAGTCACATCAGTGTCATTTATTCTCATTATGCTGCATGCTACACCTGTTTTGATACCGATATGTTTATATATGGGATAAGCAGTCCCAGCGGCTTATAGCTACTGTGTTTGTTTTTTCTCATCTCATCTGTCACAATGATTTTGAATTTGTTGACAGTCAAAGTCAATTGTCATGGCAGCCTTCTCGCAAGCACAGGAAGTCACCAGGTTTATTTCCACTAGGCTTCCTGGCCAGCTGATGCTCACATGATCCTGTTGACAGCCGGGCGGCAGGGCTCTCCACGGTTTCATTTGACAATTCAAAGTCCCCTTCACCTTACTGTCAGACTGCAGCTCCAGAGGCACCATGCATCTGCCTCCGCTTCCCAGCGTTGTGGGAGCGAGGGGAAGCGAGAGCCCAATGTCCTCCGGCGGCAGGTGTGCCTTCTGGAACGCGCAGGGGGAAGATGCACTTTCACCGCCATCCCGTCGCCTCCGCTGATGTATGGCTCGGGTCCTGTGTCACCTGGCCTCGCAGAGACAAATGGGCTGATAGGCCAGCGCCGAGTACTGACGTGACTGGGCAATCTTACCCTGGGTACGTGTGATAACAGTGCGGCTTTGCTTTGCCTGAGGTTCGTGGATATTGACCTGAGGCCAGTTTCAACAGAGATCTTTGAACAGGAGAGATGAGGGAATAGAGGCAGGGAGGGAGAGAGAGGAGCGATACGATCTGCGTGTACATGGATAACTTCCACACTGCAACCCTAAACCATTCCCCTGGCTTAAGCGTGTAAATCACCAGAATAATGCTCCCAAATGTATGGGTGGATACAATTATCAATATTTTGTGGAAAGAATAATAAGAAAATTAAATATTAAAATAATAAAAATAAGCCTACTTAAAATAGCACAGTAGAATGTGATTGATTGCATAAGCCATTTGTCAGCAAATTTTATGCTGATAAAATCTCCCTTAAGTTGGAAGGTAAGGCTCACACTGCAGGCCTATAGCTACTGTACGTTCTCCCCAAAGAATGTAACAGAGGCAGTGCGCCACTCTGTTCCCTCACTGTGTAACCAATATAGTAGCCTGTGTCACCCGTATCCTGTTGCTGTTCTACTTACATACAGTCAGGGGAGAGCCATGCTTCTCTGAAGGAGGGGAAACAGCAACGGCCATCTAGCCAGAATAGTATCACTGCTTACTTTGTCAAGGCTGGGAAAAAACGTCCTCCTTCCTTCAGTTTGGCATGCTCTGCGAACCGAACAATTCTTTTGCTTTATTGCATTATATTGAATTTTTTTTTGTGTGGAACTATGCAGGATCTTTAACTTAGAATAACCATAGTCAGTCAAGTCTGTGATGTACTGCTATTCCGTTTCATTGTGCACATTTGCTGAATCCATGCTCCTCTGCCTGTATTTATTATTCAGATATGATATGTTCGCAATGTTTCTAGGTGTGAGGCTCTTTTATTGTGTAGGGAGGGGTAGGTGTGGCTACATAGCCTGTGGGGTGGGATCAGGTTTCAGTAGAGCATTTGTAGCTAGCTAGCTACTGCAATGCTGGAAGTACGGCGAAGCCAAACAACATACCAACAGGGAACATTTAAAAAGCAGATTCAACCTAGGATTTGCCTTTTCTCGATGGTGAGAGCTGAAGTTTAGCAAGGAGATGAAAAGCAACACAGAGTTGGTGTGTTTTCTGTTGGACCTGTAAGTAATGTTACCGATAGCTATCCAGCTAGCTATGTTCAGTAGCTAGATGACTGTAGTCAGGTACCTTGAGTGGGCGGGGTTGAGGATGGAGGAGAGGACTTCTTTGATTGTAAATACAGGACCACAGCAAGGCACAAAATCCTGCATAGTACACCTTTAAATTCAAAACTTTGAGTTTTCCCTCCCCGGTGACTTTGAAGTAATGTGCCTTATTTTGTTCTGAAATAAATGATGTCCAGTTCGGCACTGTTTACATTGTTATAGATTGAGTCGGCAACACGCCATAGTACGTAGGCGGAGCATTGCGAGGAGGAAAACAAACCCGCGTCTGCCATTGTTGTGAATAGGGACCCATCATCGATAATTACTATTTTAACATTTTAATAAATAATAACGTCAGCAAATTAAATTCAATCCTTATTTCCTAAAGAGCAGCAAAGGTATTTTGCCAAAATCAATCGGATAGAACCCGACTGCTGGTCTTATAATGTTACAGAGTGGCCTACTTTATTAGATCCCCTGGTAAGGAGCCACATCAACTACATTATGATCCATGACAATGGAAAGTAGCTAGATGACCATCATCAAACGGTCCATAATTTTTTTGTTTTATAGATTAGCTTAAGCAAGCAGCCTAATCCATCGCGTGTACGTGCCATATGCAATGTGATTACTATTTCTCTTATTAGGCATGGCTATGATAGCTACGAAACAGGATTAGCCCCTAGCTAGTGTTTCGTTTTATATCTCAATAAATGAGAAAGGTTACATTTATGTACTTTGCTATATTTCTGTATAACAATAAGCACTTACCCCCTCACTGCAGTTCTACCCACCATGGCAAATTGTCCATGGACTACCATGTGTGATAGTAAAACGAAGGATGACACCATTACGGGTTTCAGATCTTTTAAATAAGATTAGAGTTACCTTAACATTTACTCTCTGCTTTACTTAACATGATCATGGCTTCTGTGGGCAGTAAAGGTAGTAATCATAGCTAGTGTAGCTAGCTAACTTTAGTTCATGATGACCACAGTTGCATGCTAATGTTAGCTAGATCTTATGCTACCAGTCAATAAAAACAAACTATCTTAGCTACAGCACAGCAATAACGTTACATCACTATGGCCACTAGTTCCAAAGCTTTGAAATATGTGTAGTTAGCTAGCTAGGGTTGACAGAATGCTTGTCTGATTTTAAATAACTGTTTGGAAAATTAGTTACAACGGTGGTAAGGTGAGGTACACAAGCAAGTAAATCAAGTGCCATTCTTTCAAATGTGGCATGTATAAACAGAACAGCACGTGGTTTTAAGTGTACATTAGCCTAGCTTCGAAATCCCATCCAGTACTCCAAAATGTTGTCATCTAAGTAGTCAGTCTGAAGAAAATGTGCGCTGCACACTTCAGTGTTTTTTGATAGAGTTGACAGAGTTGGCTGTAAAAGCCTTTCTCGTCTTAGTTTAGACAAATTTCACCCAGGGCCAGCAACAAAACACTGGAGACTTTCTACTAAAGAAAACATGACTATGATGCCCAGAAAGGATCAAATGACTACAACCACCACAAACACACACAATTAGCCTACCATATTTATAAGATCTTACCCAATGTTACGTCAGACAGAGTGGGCGTGGTCACATGAAAAGCCTAAATACTTGCGAACCTGCCATATGCCCTTTAACATTGTAGTGATCTAGTTATCTATATTCGTTTTAGGGTTAGAGTTATCTCATTATTGGCCAATCTATAGATAATCTGAAGTGACCATGATGCTTCCTTTTTGAACGTGATTGTAAACAGACAGACAAACTTCATTCTTATTACTAGGAGACGTGAGGAGAAGAAAGCTGGGGAAAGCGCTTCATTCCTATCAGTTTTGTGCTGGAGGTCAGCTCAGGTCTGTTAATCTCATTATGCTCTCTCTTTTAAAATGGAGACAGCCGTAGTAGATATCAGCGTCATCATACAAGTCCAGTGGATGCAATTTATCTCACAAAATCACAATGCTACCCGATATAATAATGATAACAATAATACAAATAATAATAATAATAATAATAATAATAATAATAATAATAATATATTCCCATAAGGCAGAAAATAATGTTTTCTGTTACTCTTTATAAGAATATTTTGAAATTTCTGATGCCCTCTGAAGTAATCGATTTCATTTTCTTGCATTAGATGCACTGCTTAAATTCAACCAAGTGAGGCTAATAGAGTATTTAGTTACCTACATGTCTCCAGTATATTGTCTGTCTCTGTGAGCTTCCATGCAGAAACCGTATCATCACTCATAATTATATATTCTAAATGCTCAGTACTGAGTGAGCGTTAATGCCATGAAACGTATCTGTCTGAATTATTTCCCTTTTTTTTTACTGTACCTAAAGCTTGGACTATTGGTTCAGGCTTTAGAAGACATAAATAAAATAATTGGATAGTGCAATTGTGGTTTTGATTAAACTATAAATGGGTTAGATTGTGTTAAATTGTATGTCAACGTTATGCAAAATTACATGCAAAAAACGACATAAAAAACTACAGTATATACCCAATTTTCTGGTTATTTATGTAGCAGGCAAAAGGCAAGACTTAATTACGGAGTCCAGTTTCATAATAAAACAGTTTGCGTTCTCAGAACAGATCTTACTGAAAAAGTTTTCAGACACTTTTTTTCAAACTACATCACCAGCGATTGCATTATTCAAGTCATGGAAAGAACATGGCCATGCTTTCCTGTGCTTTCATTTTTTGTAGTTTCTTAGGGAAATATCGGGAGTAAACAGTGGCACCAACTAAAAGGGAAAAAAGACAATGAGAATGTTTTCTTGAGTAATTAGCAGGGGCTGTTTCTTCAGCGATTGCCCTCCATGTGGTCTGTTTTTATTTTTATTTCGTCTGTCGATCATAAATTCCTGCAGGTGATTTTTCTTTGGCCTCATTGGGGAGAAACCTCAAAAAAAGATTACATCTGAATTTTAAATATTTTGATTATCATTTTTATGTGACAAAAACCTTTGCAGATCCATCTTCTGTGTGTGATGCTAAAGACCCGTCTAGGGAATTGAAGACCTGCTGATGAGATTTTGCATCAAGGCGTCCCGTGGCTCTCTCAGGAGATCCCCGTGCATCAATCTAGAGTCAACAAACACTGCAGTTAATTAATGAGCGCACCATAAGGGAGCACCTTTAAACAATGCTGACTGCTTTTTGCCTCCAGACCTGCAACACTAAAAGTTACTGTCGGTTGGAGAGAGGTGAATCAGAGGTTGTCTCATGCTGGTTGTTTTCCTGCCATTTTGTCCTGCTCCCGTGCTCTGCTGGGAGTATCCTAATTTTCTAAATTACTTTTTAAGTACTGCTTCTTCACGGCAATAACATGCTGAGAGGCAGGTCTTTTCTAATCTTATTCACAGGAGGAATACTTTTAAAAGAAAGCATTTGTCCCTGTTTTTCTGTTACTGCCAGCGGCGTGACATTTAACACTATTATAATTAAGTTCCTACAATGACAGAACTCTCTTCCATTTAAATGTTTTGTATGAATAGACGGGCAACATAAAAAATGGGGGGCCAAAAGGTATTTGAATTCCCTGCGGCAGTGCGGAAATTGAATATTCTGCTTGCCAAAGTTAGGCAGTTTCATGTGTTTCTTAATACACCTCTTTGGATCAATGAGCAAACAGATTTTGAAGTTTTTCCATGCAGTAGAATGACACAAGTGTTATAACTAAAATAGGTGGCATCTGACATACCTACATTTTTTAATTAAGCATAACATTAGAAATACTTCTAAGGCAACTCTTGTCAAGGGCCTCCATGCAGAAAAACAGAGTTTATGCTATACAAAACTGTTAAATAACACTTTCTTCACCGAGTGAGAGAACTTTCTAGATGGATTGTATGTTTGCTGGAATTGTGAATATAACATTTGGAAGTCTGTAGGCGAGGGACTGCTTACAAAACAAACACTTGAGAACAGTTGAAATTGGGGTGGGGGTGAGGGCCTGTTTTGAGACCCCTAGTCATCCGTTCCCTGAAGAACACTGTAGAAACAGAGGCTATAAACACCATGGCCATGATGTCCCTGATCACAGCATGGGCTGTGATTTAATAGCGTGTTCATGGACACGTTCATGTCGTTGATGACTTCCTCACTGCTATTATCAACAACAATACTTCGCTGTGAGAAAAGTAAGCTTCCTGCCATGTAGCTGCTGGCATTTTCTCCACAGACATTTGTGTGCCTTTAATTTGAAACTATTGAAAGACTATTTTTGGTGTATATTAGAGGGCGACTTTATGGAGCTTTACTTTCCCAACAGGTTGGAATGCCTCAGTCAAATCTCAGGTAGCATTTGCTACAGTTATCCTGTAGTAGCTGTCATTTCCCTATGGAACAACTAATTTCACCACAGTTGTCTCAGGGGAAATTTTGGCATTACATCACACAAGTTAGGATTTCCATTCCTTTCAGTTGGCAGACAGTCTCTGCATGCTGTGCAGTCAAAAAAAATGGCCAATTTTATAATGCAATAGCAAAGAATGGATGGCAAGGAATCCTTTACTCCAATATGTGACTGTTTGCCAACTGAAAAGAAGTGGAACTCCTACTATGTGAGATGTAATGCCAAGGCTAGTATAGACTTCAGGGTAATTCATATATGAATAACAAGACTGAATTGCAAAACAACCTAAACCCAACAAAACTTAAATATTTTAGCCTGTGATTCTCCATCCAATACCGAAGAATATATATATAAAAAATATCAAAGGGAAATGCCATTTCATTAAAATATTTTAAATAAATTTTCTGTTTTTAAAAATATATATATTTTACTATACTATATACAATGTATACCTATGTGTTTTTGATTATAGTATGTAATATTTAATGATTTACCAGTTTGTTTACCAGAGTTCTCCTAGCTTGATTGAATTAAAACACAGCTTTACACTGGACTGTTACCTATAAATTATCACTATTGCCAGGTGTTAAAAAGCAGTTAAAAACTTGCCCTAGCCTTGAGATAAGTGATTATGTTCTGGATGTGCTAATCAGTGTGATGGCAGCTCTGTCCTATCTCTATCTCTAGGGCTTTGTGTTGTCTCACACTTGGGACACAAATTAATCTGATTCAGTTACTACATGATGTTAAATAATTAGTATTTAGCTTCATTTAAACACAGGACCAGACGATCTTTTCCGTCTTCGATAAGTTGATCTCAGTACCTGATGGTGGTTTAACTACCACCTCATATGCACATGGAGACTGTGATGGATGCCCTCCCACATTCCCAATATAAACACAAGGTCCCATCTGCTTTGAGAATGCCACAGCATTTGTCAAAAGTGGAGTGGATAATGGCTTTGGCATCCTTATTAAAATCTCCAAATAGTCTTCATTTGTTCATTTTTTGGCCATCAGGCACTGTCACCTTTGGGAAATTAGTTAAGCGAGAGAACTTTCCAGTTTTTATTCTCATATTTTCCTCACATTAAAAAAAACCTAGGGTAGAAAAAAAAAAATCACAGTTCATAATATAGGGGGAAAAAATTACACTCTCTATCCTTTGCTATATAGCATACAGCTGTTTAGTTTCCTTCTCTTCTGAAACCCTGCCATTCTTGCTCCTTGTCAACAAAATGTATTGTTTTTAAACATGCCTTCAGACCAGTGACCTGCTTGCTGGGAAGACAAGAGCAATTACCTATAACAAGAAACAAAAGGGGGAGCAAACTTAAAACTGTGTCCCCATTTGGTAAGAACACGCAGACGGTTACTTCCCTGTATGTGGGTCACACACCGTTCCCAGCTGTTCAATGGAGTCAGCTGTGCGTTTTTGTGCTCATCAACATCTGCTCCTCAAAAACAATATCCAGCTTTTAGCGCTCAAATGGAGGTTACACCATATGCCAGTAAGCCACTTAGTTTATGCCTTGGGAGCCAGATTCACACTAGTTGAAGTAACAATGAAAGAGACGGGAGCCGAAATATGACTGGAGCCTTGCATGCAATGTTGCTCAATCAAGCCATTGGAGATGCACCAGAGTGCATCTGCTCAAGGTGCAGAGCACTGAGCTGCACATGCTTCTGAATATTAATGCAATACGCCTACATACCCAGGCCTGCCATTTGTTATTCATTATCAGATAAGACATACTTTTTAACATTGATGAAATTTCGACCTGATCAAAATTATGATTTAATTCTATTTATACATTTTCTCTGTAGCCAGACAGATGTTAGCTCCTCACTGATGTATATTAAGTACAAATAAAATAAAATAAGTGTTTATGGGTGGTATGTTTAAGGAAAAAGGTTTAATTTAACAGTATATTGCTTCAAATACAGACAAGTCTAAGGCATTCCATGCAAACTTTTGAAAGACCTTCATCCGTCGACAATTTCCACAAAGAAAATGGGATTCTGATGTACAATAACAAAAAGTTGGCTAACTAACTGGAAGAGTAATGATAGTTAGCTAACTAGCGAGTTAGTGTCACCTCACAGCAGCGAGCTGCGTACCACTAAAGTTAATGTTGACAACTAACATTATGGATGAACGTTAGCTAGCTAACAACCCACAGTTCACAAGATCCTTGTTGTTGCTTTCATACTACTATCTAACAGATCTGTGAGGATCATATAAAAATTTTTATCTTCTTTTTATTACCTTTTTGGACATCCATGTACATCTGTGCCCGCTGCCAAGTCATGTTCCTCTCTGTACAAGAGTACATTCCATTGTGTGACTCCCCCTAGTGGCGTGGAGCTGGTACCACTATTAACTGGTTTTTATTAATTGGTTATTAACTATTTAACTGGTACCACTATTAACTGGTTTTCCAGTGATTCTCTGTTGCATTTGGCTCTGTCCCTATCAGAGCCCTATCTACTGCTTTCTGTGTATTTTGTACTAGCATACTGTGTACTGTTTGCATATTATTTAGTATGTGACATGCAGTATGCAAAATATATTCTCCATTAAATTTTCCAACCGTACTGTGGAAGTGTTGTAAGATCCCATGTAGTTCATACTCCGTTCAGTCAGGGGGTGACGAGACGTTTCTTGAATGTCAGTAAGGAGGTAGGTTGCCAATGTAGACAAGATCATGTTTAACAATGGAATATAAAAAGTAAACAAACCACATACATTTAAACGCAGATGTGGCTCTGTGTCGTTGTTGTTGAAGGAAAACGTCAGCGAAGCTGTGCCTCATTTTTAAAGTGAAGCTGCACTTCATAAATCATATTTATGGGACCAAAATGTTTGTTTACTTTCTGAAAAGTATGCCCCTGAATTCACTCCTGAAAAACCCCAGAAATAAGTATATCATTTGAGGATTTTATATTTACGGCAGATATGATTTAGACTACATAAAACTTTCTCATCCTGTGTACTCAATAAGCATACTCAATAGTATGGATTTGGTCAGCACTTTTGTTTTGGTTTTTGCATGTGTTTTTGAATTTGGATTGTTTCCTTTTTACATACCTTTGATATTTTGCAGTATGTTTCTTCTCTTGGAGCAGACTGAGCTTTTTTTTAGCTTTTTGTATGTGTTTGTAAATTTGTATAATTTCTCGTTTTGGAGCACGTATCCCTTTATGTTGGTGCTTGTGCTTTTGAAGTGTGATCATCCTTGTGGGCCACCATGCTCATCGTTTTGTCAAAATGAAATCTAAAAAATCTTGGGTGTGCTTTTGGTGTCAAAAATTTTATCTTAAAAGGACTTTCTACAAATGGCTCATGCCTCATCATGTGTGGGCCGTATTATAATTTAGCACCCAGTCAGTTTTTCTCATAATCACCCCTATAAAGTGTTCTGGTGCTACTAACACATATTGACTGTGTGCTAACACCACCTTTTCCCTGTCACATTTTTAAGATCTTTACAGTTTTACTGCACTCCAGGGGTTCGTTTCAAGAAAATTGCGACGTGCGAGCTGTGGTCTGCGGGATGCGATCAATTTCTCTTGCAGATTTCACGTAGAAATCGCAATTGCAAGCCATGAACGCATGTCGCAAAGCGTGTTCATGTAGGCAATCCGTAAATCTGCAATCGTTCTCATCCCCCTGCCTCGTTTTTTGTATCAAACTGTCAATTATCTTGCCTACACTTTATAGTAACGTTATGCATATTGCTATTTGTTATATTGGAATTAAACCTAAATGATTGTCACCAGGCATGGACTGGGACAAATAAATGGCCCTGGACGTTTTGACCCAGACCGGCCCATCACAACCGGCCTGCAGACACTCCACCGCCCCCGCCCTGTCGAGGCACACACAAACACACCAGCCTGTAATACCACTACTTTTATTGAACAATATTCATTCATGTTCTGAAGCCTTGAGTAAAATATATGTATGATAGTTAGCCTAGAGTATTCACTAATGAAGAGAGTGTTTTGCTCTTAGAAGAAGGAGGCTGGCTGAAAGGAGATCATGGCACTGGCAGCTATCACTCACAAATCACAAGCAGTCCTCTCTGGAACAAATAGAGGGGCCTGTGCATTAAATAATTTAGGAAAGTTTGGACAGCATTTCTTTGGAATAGAGGTAGTTTAATTAGTGTGAGCTACGATAGGCAATATTGTTAGTTGTAACTTGGCCACATTTTGATATCAATACTTTTAAAGGCAGGCCTAGTTTTTGCAAGTTGGAATTAAGAACTTACAGACAATGCTTTGTAGGCTATGCGTGAGTAACTTTTTGTGTACTAATGTAATGTGTTTGGTAGCTAACTAATGATGATAATGCATGAAGATAATGACATCAAGAGAGACATGCATACAGAATACATGCAGACACATGCATGAATTGTAGCTCAAAGAAAGACATAGGTGTGAATTCTGTGCTTTAGCCTACCATGAACTACAACTAAATTAAAGTGTTTGCAGTAATTTTAAATGCATGACGGTACATAGCCTATTTGAACGGTATAAACTTTGCCCCTAGTGGATGAGACGTATCCGTCTCAATTACAGTATTTTTGTTAGTGTAAAATTATGAACTACAGCTTTAAGAAAATCCCGTAAATTTTGACTTCACAAATTACGGAAATGCAGATTCGCTCGGGATTAAGATCACAGACGACCTCCACAAATCACATGGGGTCCCCAGGTAATACTACTCCAGTTAATTGGGCATAAGACGATTCAAAATGAACTGAATTAAGCTATTTCAGCTACGGTGAAGGTGGATTTGAATATTTATCTATTGAATATGCATAGGTAGTTCAATAATTTGGCTGCTAATAAATTAGTGTGTACATAACTACTTGTCATTGTATTCTATCTGGTGTTATTCATTTGAGAGAAGGCAGCTCAATTTAAATGGTACAGCCATAGTGCTCTTTTCTGCCTATAGCTGATCAGTTGACGTGGTCAGTGTTAAACAACTCAAAAATGGCCTAGCTCAACTGGTAATGCAGGGGTTCGATTTTCACAGGTAGAAAAAAAATTGTGCTTCACCAAAAATTTTGGTCAGCAGCTGCCACTGATATATATGCCTATATATTGTTTGCCTTGCATCAGTCCAAATTGTCCATCGGCCCACCGGGAAAACTCCCGGTACTCCAGATAGCCAGTCCGACCCTGATTGTCACCTAGAAGTCATCCATCAGTAGCCTAATACGAATTGCACAGTTGCTCCAAATGTAGCTGTCGTGTGTGCTCCTATTTAGTACCAAGGAATCACATACAACTTGCAGGCAGTGTTTAACGAGTGTTAGGCTACTTTTCAAAAGTATGTTCGTTCTCAGTCGATGCCCTGGTGGGAATTTGCGACCCATCAATTGCACCAAGAACCTTTGAGAAACCACTCAGTACGTAAACGTCTCCTTTCACTTGACGTCTGTGTTGCGGGTGAATGAAATCACTAGGCTATTTACAAAGCGTAGTGCTGTCGTCACTTTACGGACGAATTGGACGTTTCGTTGCTTGTTCCATAACATTGTCCGATGTCCGACAACCCAGAGAAAAAAGCTGCCGGGTGCCAGAAAGGGCAGAGCTGTCACTATTTGAAGTGAGACAGGTAGGGCCATGCTCTGTTACATGTTAGTGTATGGCCTAAGAGAGACAGGTAGGGCCGTGCTCTGTTACATGTTATGTATGGCCTAAGAGAGACAGGTAGGGCCGTGCTCTGTTACATATTATGTATGGCCTAAGAAGGTCGGATAAGCGTATAATATTTCATCCCTTACAAAAAATAAGTTTATAAAAGAAGGCCTATGTCTTTACATTTATTCTGAACTAAATCTCAGACAGTGTAGGCTACTTAAAGTGCACTTTAATTTGAATTTGCAGAAGCGGTTTCAAGTAACCTACAAGTTTAAAAGTAGTTCATAAATGGTAGTAGCCTATACTTAACGTTTAGTTCCAGGAAAAACATAAATACTGTAAATACTGGCCTATTTAGTTTTATAAAGTTGTCTACGTAAAATATAGTTTACTTTAAAATAAACTTAATGTACTTAAGTATACATTTAAAAATTAACTTTTATGTAGGCTACTACGTTTTTGTAAGTGATATCTTTCTAACAACTAATCTCCGTAGTTATCTAAATGGTGGAAGCGATCACAAAGACGATTCTGCCTCCGTCTCCGCACAATCAAAGGAAACGCCATACTTATTTGTGAGGGATGCGCATGCGATGGATTTTCACGAAACGCGTTTTGACAAGAAATTGCGATCTGTGAGTGAAAATCCTCGCAAATCGCTTTCGTGAAATGAACCCCTGGTTAGCGGCAGACCAGACCCCCATACAAATGAACCGGCTCCAGCCACACCCACTCCCAGGAAGAACATGAAGAATAACCCCGCAGCAAGCTCTCTGTAACTGCCATGCGCGCTGAAGTACTAATATCCACCAGTTGACCGCCTCACGTTGCCATTGTGCGCCCACATAATAGGGCCCATCTTTCACAGTAAACATCCCAATAAACATCTCCCTTTTGGAGAAATAGAAACATCTCTCTTTCTCAAGGGGTTTATACTAGGTCTTCTCTTTTTTGTTCAATGTGTCGAGAGCTCTGTTGTATTTACAATGCAGGTAGACCTCAGCCCAGGTCAAAATTTTATTCTATTGATTTATGTTTGGATGTGATACTTGACTTGTCCAAATCAGACAGTGTAAACCTGTTTAATGGCATTTTACTGTGAAGAATCAGGACAAATCAAGTCCTTAATGCAAAGGTATAGAAAACACATTTTAAAGCCAACATTTTTATTATTCAACACCCGGCAGCATGACAGTACACAGAATTGCATTACTACCTGCTCGCTTACTGCTGATAAGGTGGAGATTTGAGGAGCTATGGAGCTGTATACTGCTCCTGGGTCTGCTGGCAGAGAACTGTGCAGTTACCTGCAGAGGAGGCACATGTTAGAACCCCTAACCGTGCGTGTTCTCATGTGGCCGGCAAAATGTAATGTAATTAAAATATTTACGTAGCTAATTATATAACATTCAGTCCTCAATTTTCTCAAATGGGCAAATTAAAACACATTTCATACAAACGTATCACAACTAAACTATACTGATGCTCATTATGTGTGATTTCATTGCTGCCAGTTTGCTATAATTTATGTACGGCAGCAATAATCAACGAAGGCAAAACACCCATCAGAAATGTCGGAAACATTATGTTGACACGGATAAGCATAATTATTTAGACTTTTTCAGTTTCTTTTCCAGTTCTCAAGATATCGTTCACGCTGTAAATATCATGCGCCATGCGCGTCACTAGTTTGAATAAAGGTGTGGAATGAAGGACAGTTAATATGCACCATTGCTGCAAAGATCTATAGGAGGTATACCTTGTGATATTTAACAAAAAAACTCTCACTGATCATGAATAACTATTACATCTTACTGCTGATTGTGAGAAGGAAGCTGATACTGCATGATCCCGATTAACCTTACTATTCTCATCCTGCACATTGTACCTGTTAGCCTCTCACACACACGCACACACACAAAACCACATGTGCATACGGATGTATTTAAGTACATAGCTAACTGCCCCCTATAGTCTTATGTTTTGTTTACTATTGTTTTTTTCATACATAAACAATAGTAAACAATAGTCAAACCTTACTTTCCCCATTATGTCACTTGGCACACATGCTAATGTTTCATTGTGTAATAATAATAATAATAATAATAATAATAATAATTATTATTATTATTATTAGTAGTATTATGATAATAATAAGTAGAAGTGCTTAGGTGATCCTTTCAACAACTTCTATGGCACTATGACAACAGCTTCCTTTATTTTGCATGCTGAAAATGTATTGGTCCAGCGATGTGCAATTAACCCGTTTTAGTCCAATTAAGAAACAGATCTGGATTGTATCGGCAGTATTACAGCTCAGTACACAGAAAAGGTGATAATGGTGTTTTAATTAAATATGGGAGCGAAAGGTCCCAAAATGGGCCTTACAGCTAACCAAGCAGCAGTCATTTGGTTGACTGTACAGACAAGGCACATTATTGTCCTCAGTCTGCATGTCTCGGTCTGCATTGCTCACTGGTTTCCTTGGGGCTAAACGGTCCTCATTAATCAGAAAATCGTCGGAAAGAAAGTGTGTATCGGCACAGCTGTAGGATAAGATTAAGAAAGCGTTAACGGCAACGATGTTCTTTTGTCAGAATGCATTTAAAAATGTGCGATATGCCGTAATAATTTCCTTTGTGGCTCAGAATTAGTGATTATGCCTGAACCGCAATAAGGCGATTCTACAAATGTATGCGTCTCATGTTATGTATCAGTTACTTGTAATAAACGAGTGAAGGGAAGTGTTGATGCATTGGTACAGTATGCTCAGAGCTGAATCTCACCCAAATCCCCATGACTACTGATGAGGCTGACAGGCTAAATTCCAGCTTGAAGGGTTTATATAACTGTAAGGAGAGAGAAAAGCTGTCACCTAATGCTAAAAATTCTATTTCTTCTTCAAAAAAGGTTTAAGATGTACGGAATTGTGAAATGTGACAAAAAACTGCGTCACACTTCATATCCAATGCCTTTCACAATACACTATCCTTATTATAATAATACAACAACTACCGACCAATATATTGCAATATGTACTTTACACTATGCTTTATACATCACTTCTCCAATGGTTACTTATGTCATGTAACACAAGTAGACATGCATAATTTGTCAATAAAAGCTTTATGATGACACCTTAGAAACTGCCTCTAAATTAAGTGCTCTGTACACAAATAATGTCTAATAGAATTGTCAAAAAAACTTCCCTACGATGCCAGAATATCACTAAATCGGGAATACATTTTACTTGTTAAGCATCTGTAATGTCTTGTCATGCATATAAAAATTTTTTCCAGATAAAATGGATTAGTTGTTAATGTTGCCAAAATATAACATAAGATTTGTGCATATTTCAGGGAGGAATGGAGAGGTCAGTATTCATATGGACATGATGTATGATGCCATACGTATGGCTGCAGCGATATTGGGACATGGATGAGGTGCAAACCATTGTCCATCACAGGTCAGAGGTACAGTCAAGCCGGAAAGTCTGAATACCCCTTTCACCTTCTCCACGTTTTATTACATTACAGACATATTCTACAATAGATTGAGTTCATCTTTTGTCTCAAAATTCTACACAAAATAGCCCATAATGACAAAGTGAAAACATGTTTTTAGAAATTTTTGCAAATGTATTAAAAATCGAAAACTGAAATCTCTCATTTACATAAGTATTCATACTCTTTGCTTTAACATATTTTTAAAGTATCATATTTAATATTTGGTCGCATATCCTTTGCATGCTGTTACTTCCAGAGGTTTGTGACCAATCAACATCAAAAGACTCTCGATATCTTATTTTCCGGTACTGTTACAAGCGATACTATAAGCTCTCTACATTTGAACTGATCTCTATGAGAATTGGGGGGTGAGACTAGATTCAGCTGTAAATTACACTGGTACAGTATGGAACACATGACTGGCGAAATGGCTGTACATCATCAAGGGTCTAAGGTATCACTCTAAACCATCACTCTATGGAGTAGATGTGGATGGATCTTTTTAAGGGTTGTTTCTCCTGACTTTTTTCCCCATAGAGTTCTATAGGAAAATGAGTCAGGAGAAATAACCCTTGCAGTGATCCATCCACATCTACTCCATATCTGGCCGCAGAGTGATGGTTTGGGGCTCGTTCGATAGCTCAGACCCTTGGTGACTTACAGCCATTTAGCCAGCCATGTGTTCCATACTGTACCAATGTAATTTACAGCTGAATCTAGTCTCACCCCCCAGTTCCCATAGAGATCCATTCAAATGCAGAGAGCTTATAGTATCGCTTGTAACAGTACATTATGTATTTCAGCTTTCGATCTTTAATACATTTGCAAAAATTTCTAAAACATGTTTTCACCTTATCATTATGGGCTATTTTGTGTAGAATTTTGAGACAAAAAATGTACTCAATCTATTGTAGAATATGTCTGTAATGTAATAAAACGTGGAGAAGGCGAAAGGGGTATTCAGACTTTCCGGCTTGACTGTATGCTCATAAAAGCTGTCTGTTTTTGTTTTTAAGTACAGATGACAATTAGTTTGGGTGCAGGGAAACGTCTATGGTCTATATTCGACAGCAAAACCAGAAGGACTTACCGTGATGACAAGTCATCACATGACCAAACTTAGACATTCCATTGCAAATGATCTGAGTACAACACTAATGGTGAAACATTTGAGCATGGAATGGGATACACCATTACAGCACTGTATACATTAGCTCATGCTCTGCAAGTACACAGCTGTCTTAATAAGCATAATCACCGTCATCATATGAATATAAATGTAATACAACACATGTATTTTTACAGAAGACAGCCTTCATAATTCAGTTTTCACTCCTTTTTTTAGTTCTGAGTCACACCAGTGTGCTTGGCCGCTGTTAGCTACTGAAGTCGGAGGAAATGCCAGGTTGATTTAATTTTTAATAATGCTTTTCTATTTCAGCAATGCAACATATCAAATAAAAGTTTTTGTTTATGTTTATTGACTAATATTTAGAGAAATATGTAATGTCATTATTAAGAGACCTTATTTTTCCTACTTACAGAAGCTATTACTATCTATATCTGAAGAGAAATTACACATGAGTCAGTGGTAGACCTACGTTTGCTTTAATTGTAAATCATTCTTAATTAGATTCTTGTTCGTATTTTCCCAAAAGATAAAAATGTCAGTTAATACCAGTTCATCACTCAAGGCCCTTTAACCTAAAATAATTCCATGTTGTATTGCACTCTTAAGTAAATCTTAAGTGAGACTCTTGGAAGGAGACAAATAGCATGCGTAAGACTGCTTTTCTGTTCTGAGTCTGTGTCTTAGGGGTAGAGGGCAGGATAGAGTGGTAAGAGGGTATAAGTGTTCACAAAACTGTATCCTGGAATAGTGAAAATCAGTGGTGGTTTAGATGTATTGTGGGTGCTTTAAAAAAATTCCCAAATGCATTTCCTTAAGTAGTCAGAGGAGGGCAGTGCTCCAGAGGGAGAGTCTTTTCTTTTCTTCTCTCAAAGTGCAGTCAGGGGGAATTCAAGACCAGTCAAAATGACAGTTCTGTAAGACTAATGTCAGTATCAACATGTTTATGGCAGTGCGTCATAGTTTAACACATCCTGTTAATATTCCGAATATCAAATACATGCTCATATAAAAAAAAAAAAAAGCCTACATATGTCCACAGAGAGCCGTAGTGTCACCACGCAAGGGTGACTACAGGTTGTAGTCTGAAAGAAAGTGAAAGAAAAAGCCAGATTAGAGCCTTTTAGGGCAGATATAATCAGGGTAATTATATCACCACCACCATGCGCTCACATTAATCACGGCAAGACCAACAGTCAGATGTCCGGAATGCTCATGGAAAATCAGATGATATCAATGACAATCATCTGTAAACATGTGGTCTGTAGAGATCTTGAGACTCGTCTTGGCTCTTAGTGTGCACTGAGTGCCATCGTTTGTGTCTTCAGTTTGCAGAGGGGACTCCCTGCTGCCCCTCGTTTACGTGTCATCTTACCCAGCACTGACAAGAAGAGATAATGATGATGTTAATGGTGCTATGATTATGTCAGTAATCTATCGGCTGTTACTCCATGCTGTGATGAAGCAATAGCAGGCATGGTGGCTACAGATTATCAGCGCCAATGTGTGCACCAATCGTAAATGGATTAAAGCTGCATGACTTCTACGTGAGTTGTTAAACATCGTCTTAATTTGTAATATTTACAGGAGAGGGATCCAAATATCTGGGTCATCCACATGCCAATTAAAGCTAATGCAGATGTATTTACCCACTTTCACATAGATGTTTTCTTTGGCAGGCAGAAGACACCAAAAAAGGTAATACAAGTCAGTTGTATGGCTTCATCATCATTAAACTTCTGCACTTTTATATAGCAGTAGTAATATTGTAGCCCTTTATATCGGGTTATATTGAGAATTAGTTAAAACAAAACAAAAACAACAACAATAGATCTGTGCCTAGCCTTCAGTTTCTTACAGATAATGCAGTGAATAAAAAGTGGCTACAATACAGATGGTGAATATTGCTATATTAAGATGCATTTAAATACAAACGTGTTGCTCGGATATAAGCTGACATTGCTGCATATTGCTATCATGTTCTATGCTATTTAGTTTGATATGTTTATTTTTCACTGTACGGTTCATGCGGGTCATTTTAGCTACCTAGTTTTTGAAGATATGTTTATACAACTTATGTATTATTTGGAAGAAATCTGAATATTTGGACATAGGACTTAAACTGAACTCAATATATTTTATATTGCAAAGGTAGCGCTT
This sequence comes from Ilyophis sp. 1 JC-2022, assembly GCA_022702515.1. Lineage (NCBI taxonomy): Eukaryota > Metazoa > Chordata > Actinopteri > Anguilliformes > Synaphobranchidae > Ilyophis > Ilyophis sp. 1 JC-2022. The sequence goes on from CM040403.1 coordinate 117,168,457, forward strand.
TTAAAGAAACAAGCTACTGAACTGACTGCATGGAAGTCTTAGAGTGTTAGATATTACACAATTTTACAATCCACAATGCTGAATATGAGGACAGAAATGTGAATCCAGACAATACCGCTGTAATGTAATGGGTAAGCAGATGCGGTGTGTTTGTGTTTCACGCTGGGCCAGAGAACTTGACCAGGGCTTGTCGATCCAATATTTCTTTGTGAAAAGGAAGGAGTGAAAACTCCTTCAGCAAAAAAACGAAGGCCCAGGCGGATTCAGACAAGGACAGCCAGATTCACCATGAAGGAAATGTAACAAATCCCAATCAAAATTTTCATTAATACTTAATACTGGCTTCAATATTAAGTGTCCAGATGGTTTCAGAGCAGAGAAATAGCTGCACTGTTGCTGTGCTTATCTTTAATTCAAGTATGCTCAGAAGCTCTTCCCATTGTTCTACATACCTCGAGGGACTGGAGGCTGTGCAACTATTTAAATATTAGAACAAACTAACTTGAGTTAATGTCACTTTGGCTGGCACTCTGGCTAACTGAATTTTACAACACTTTGGACGGAATTGTGAATGACTCGTAGAGATTTGCGCTTATCATGGCAAAGCCGGAAGTAACACCCTAAACACAGTGTCGTTACGCAGCTTTGCATTATGGTCAGCTATTGGTCATCAGGCCCCTGGAAATGACAGGATATGACACGCTTAATTCCTCACAACCTCGATTTGCACATGAGCAACTGACAGCATTCCTCAGCAGCGATGGAGTGTCTTCAGCCAATGAGCAGGGGCGTCAGTAATGGCAGCGGAACTCACAGAGGAGAAGCCGGGGACACTGGGTGGGAGGCTCTCCCCTATAGGCATTGTTTCCACTTCAGCCTCGGTGCAAGACCCAGAACCCGCACTAACAGGGTTTGGGGCACCGTGGCACTGCCATCTGGTGCTGAGAGACCGGAGCTTATGAAAGATTCAGTGCCTGGGAGTTATTCAGCTGTCATCGATTACACTGCAGATGTGCAACAATCCAGCGCAGAGACTGACAGGGTGACCGCAACGTGAACATGCATAACGCACACACGCACATACACACGCACGCACGCACACACACACACACACACAAATACACATTCACACACACACACACACACGCTTGCACACACACACACACGCCTGCACACACACAAACACACTGACGTGCACACGGACACACGCTCAAATGAACACACACATGCGCACATGCTTGCACACATATTTATTATTTCATTGGTTCTTTTTCTAAACTCTCAACTACTGTCAAATACATAGAAAGAATGCTGCCATGCACAGACAATACTTTCATTATTATTATTTGGATAGAAATGTATGCTTCCTGCCAATTCCTGGTGATAATATTCGCTTGGTGGCAGTCTTCCTGTCTGTTACTAGCACAAATAAAAAATAGGATAATGCCTTTTCTCAGTATTAGAACTGAATTATTTTCAGAAATTCGTCCATTGTACCTACATGTATTAGTGCCATTGAAAAAGTGTTAAAAAGAGCTTTATACTTGAAAATTATTCAATGCTCTTACAGGTTTCAGGAGACTGAATGTTAAAATCTGAAAGAATAAATAGAAGCCTCCCTTCTGTGTCTCTGCCAAAAGGACGGTCCTGAAAAACATCTAAATTGATTGATAGGTTAAATGAAACTAGGCACCATATTAATTTTGACCCATAACTAGAAAGCTTAAACTTTGAGCCCACGCTACCCTCCCCCTCTTTTTTTTCCTCTTTGCAGAGCTTGGCTGACCTCAATAATTAAAGGACAATTTTAAAATGCATTCCTAATTTTCTACCAGAGTGAAAAGCTTTATTATCAAATGGATGACAAAAAACTCCCCTGAATAGTCCTGACTCCTGGGCTTCCACTAAACTGGTCATGAATGCACAAACCATCTGTTTTTCTGGACGCTTGTCAGCATGAGCGTGGTGGAGGCAGCTGCCTGAGTGGCACTGGCCTGAATGATGAACCGCGCAACCTTTGTTTTCCGAGCGGCGGCTTTGTGCAGCGCGGAGTCGCCCGCCCGCGCTGCGGGGGCAATCAAAATCGCCGCCATTGTGCGCACCAGTCGCTCGGGCTCCGCTGAAAAGGTGGACGGCGACTTTATCGCCGATGCATATGGAGGGCCGCGAGGCATTGTGCTCTCTCCAGCCCGTGCCTCTGTGGGCGAGGTTGTCAGCAGCCAGAGGGCCTGGTGTGTGCCAGTGGGACTGGGGAAAGGTGAGAGCAGCCAGCGGGGCCCTGTGAGGGAGGGTGTTGGGGGAAAGTGGGGGGTGGGGGAGGGGGAAGAGGCCTGCGCAATATTACACACTTAAAATATAATCATGTCCTGGCAGCCAGGGCTGCAATCTGGCTCCGTATTTCCAAATTAAAAAAAGGGCCAGCGTCGTGTAAACGCGGCATATTGGGGCATAATTTTGCTCGCATCACGTTAAGGCCACCCCGTCGACTCGGTTCTCCCATTTACTCGTTTATTTTATACACTTCTCTTTTTTAAGTGCTCTTCAAAATATTGTGTTTTATTAGAAATTCATTAGAGAATTTGAAAAAATATATTTCTACCTGAATAATTTGGACTGACAGACATTGTCACCTAATTACATAAATGTGTCTTCTTTGTGCTTAAAAGCACAAATGTCAATTATTTCATTTGGGGGCCTGGTGAGGTTGGGGTGGGGGAGAAAAGAGGAGGGAGGTTAAGGTGTGAATTTTTTTGATGTTATTATGATGTGATTTAGGCATATTCAGATAATGCAGTATATTATTTCCCTTCTATTGAACACAGAATTAATGCCACGCCATAGCAATAATTGTACGTTTTATTAGCACTGTAGGGGATAGCAACAACCCAGACTTTCTGTTGTATATCTTGTGCTATGTATTAAGTTTCTCTCTCTCGCTCTCTCTTAATCTCTCTCTCTCACTCTCTCTCTCTCGCTCTCTCTCTCTCTCTCTCTCTCACAAACACCATTGTCCTCTTTTTTTCTCTCTCTCTCTAACTCTGTCTGTCTCTCTCTTACTCATGAACACAAACAACAAAACAAAAAAAAAATAGAAGAAATCCTGAAGCTAGAGGTGATTTCACAGTTTTGTTCCCAGGTTTGAATAATGCCCAACAGCTGCGTATAGTCTCCATAGAGATGGAAAAACCCACTCAAATTCAGCACAGCTTAATAATAAACCAACAGTGAATGAATGGGAGTTGAGTTGAGTGGACAGGCCTTCTCATTGCCTTCTTTTATGTGCCCCAGCATTGGAGATGTACTATAGTCATTTGTTCTTCCTGCTCAACTTCTTTCAGGCTCATTGGAGGCTAATTGTTGAAAGAGCACGGGGGTTATTTGTCGTTGAGGTTTAATGAAGTGAAATGCATTGTTTTTGTTCATGAACTCTCAGAGGACAAAGGTACGGGTACACATGCAACCTCACATTCTGATGCCTACAGTTGGCAAAATGTTTTCATATATGGCATACACAAGGCATATACAGTATAAATAGGCACTGCCAAAATATTGCCAAAATCCTGAGCCGACCAGAGGAGGATGGGTTTCCCCCTTTGAGTCTGGTTCCTCCCAAGGTTTCTTTCTAGTTACACCAGGGAGTTTTTCCTTGCCACTGTTGCCTCTGGCTTGCTCTTGTGGGGGTTTAGGCTGGGTTTTTCTGTGAAGCGCATTGTGACAGCTAGTTGTGAAATGCGCTATATAAATAAATATAGATTTGATTTGATTTGATATTAGTGATGAATCACTGTTAGTGAAAGTGTTCTGTTTAATTCAGAATATAAACTTCTCATCAATTGTTGTCTTTAAACTGTTTATTTTTGTGATGACAACAGAAAAACTGTGAATCAAGGATTTTGCCTCAGACATATATATTTTTTATATTTTATATATATTTTTTGTGGCCCCTGCTCACGCGGAGGCGTGTGCGGATAACGCCGGTGTGGGGCAAGGAAGCAGAAAGCAGTTGTGTGTTTTCACGCGAATGCCGGTTTTCCCTTAGCCCCAGGGAACTGAAGCATCCATGTGCTAGCGCCGTTTGCTCATCTCCTTCTGAGCTGCTTGTCAGGAGTCAGATCCAATTATGCAAGATGGGTTTGTGATGTGGACAAATTGTCACTGAGGGCAAAAACTGAAGACACCAATCTTGCAGTGCTCAGAAGCTTAAGTCAAACCTCTGCCATCCAGGCCACACTGAAACCTTGTTAGGGCTAATTTTGTACTTCTTGCTCCCAGACATAGATATTTACAGTATATTATGCATGCTGGTGCTTTATGCAGATGAAATGTCCAATGATGATTCAGTGCAGGGGCTAATTCCCTCTTTATCTATCGCAGAACAGGGAAGACCTCCTCCAGTTTACTCATCTAGGAAAAAAACGTAAATCCCCAAATAGCATTGATTCCTTATCCGTATTATTTCTATAGCTGTGCAAATAATCAACAGAGAATAGATACTAATGTTGTCTAGTTGTCCCCAGTAACATTTCTGAAACATAAAAGGCAGGATGACCACTGAATTGGTGGGCCGAGCCATGGCAGGTTGTTGCAGAGGTGCACAGTTTTGTGCCGGGGAACTCATACTCACTTGAGCGGCGAGCGGCGAGGTTATTTATCACTCAATAGACTGAGAGTCACTCACTCATGAGCTGCTGTTTTTGTCTCTGACTTTTTAGCGACACACAAAAGACAGTGTGGTTATAGAGTGCTGTTTCTTTTTAACGGTTAGCCGCCTAACTGATGCTAGGCGTAAACATTCGGCTTTAAGGAGGGCCGGAGAACCATATGGACCTTTAAATAAGGTTCAGATCAAACACAATGATGGCCGCGGCCCTTTTATGCAAGCACGGTCCTCTCAATGGTGGGTGGGCGGGGCCGGGAGTTAAATCCCAATAATGAGACTATGGAGCATAGGGAAATGAATGTAGGGTTCAGTAATGTGGGGCTTTTATGGAGGTCCGCGGAATGGCCTCGATTCTCCCAAATTTGCAGAGCCTTTCTCTGCCTTTGACGGTTGATTTCAATGAGTCCTCACTGGGTGCGCAGGGATGTCCTGTAATCAATGACAATGACGCTTGACAGATTGTCCAAGCTAGCAGCCTTTGTTGCAGGTTGATGAAGTGAAAGGCTTTGGGTGGTAGCCAATGGATCAAGATGTTTAAAGCCAATAAATAAATCTTTAAAAAAAGCGATCATTCAGAGCGTCGCTGGGAAAGGCCGCCCCCCACCCCCCACCCCTTTTTTATTTTTTTGCATTAGCAAAATTTGCTGCCTTTGAAGGACTTGTGAACCCAAAGGCGTCTCGTTGCTCAATCACACAGATTAAGTCAGTCAGACAAGCAGCAATCTGTCCCATTTAATAAAGTAACTTTTGTCATTTTGGATAGTAGGGCTGCAAACATCACACAGGGCTGTGATTGTCACACATTTAACATAAAGGTAACAAATTTCCTGTTAAGAGAGTTCCGGAAATTATAATAATAATAATAATAATAATAATAATAATAATAACAGTAATAATAATAATAATAATAATAATAATAATAATCATCATCATCATGTATACATTAATATGTAATAATAAATTCCGATTTTTGTTGTTGATATATTTATGTGACCGATATCAGACTGGGACTACAGGCTATGTTGAGTTCCTTCAATGCAATGCTTATAGCTTCAGGGAGTGCTTTTCTGGAATGGATGTATTCTAGGTGTGCACATGGTTCAGGGTAATGTTTTCTTGCACATTATGTTACACAAACCCTGCTCAGTAGAAAAACTGCACATTGTCATCATGGAATAGGAGCAGAACAGAGATCCATGGGTGGCATGTCCTCAATTCTCCTGACACATTTTTTTCTTCATTACAAACAATGCTTCATGTAGTGTCGGGTTTTTAAAAAAAAAGGGAGAACACTTTCTTTTAAAGCACTTGCAATCCCGTAATGAGGACATCTGTTTTCATATGGTACTTGACACGGAGCACCAGAAATTTGATGTCACCCTGTCCAAACTTGTACATTGCTGGCAGACGCCGTCAGAATCTCTGATTGTTTCTGACAAGTCACTGACAGCTCTGGAGGTGAGGCGTGCGCATGACAAAGGGCAAGCAGAGGCTCCGTGTTGTCAGCTGGAGCCTTCGCCCGTGTCCGCCAGCTTTCTCTCTCTCTCTCTCTCTCTCTCTCTCTTTCTTTCTCTGTCTCTCTCTGCCCTGCAGAAAGCTGCCCCCATTCCACCATCTCACCAGGAGATCAGGGACTCGTCATCTGCACCTTCAAAAGCATTTATATTTATTACAAGAAAAAGGCCAGCACCACGTTAACACCAGCCATTTTGTAAATAAAGAAACTGAGCCTACTTTTGTATTCAATCTTGCCTCATTTGTCCAGAAAATTATTATCATAAAGTATGTTTGATAAAATTTTCTGATATTTTTTTGATCATGTCCTACTGTCAAGATCTTTCATTGCATCATGTAACTAATTATAACACATACAGGATGTATAATCTTCTGGATGTGTTATGTTAAAAGGGGGCCACCTGCCATGGAAATCTGGAACTCCTACTCTTGGACTCGGTGTCAAACACTGAGAAAGCCAAAATAGCTTTCTTGACATTGAGTGTACAACGATTTTTGGCAGACTGTCATCTTTTTGATCATGTTCATTTTTTCTTTCAAGTACAGAACAGGCATCTGTCGAAATATTCCTTCTGTGTGATTCATTACAATTTTCTCTCAAAAAAAAAAGTGTTAGTATTACGTTATTAGTAGTAGAATTCTACATAGTACATTCTATGTAGTACAATGTGAAGAGGCGTAACTCCTATAGAAGCCCAAATACATTGTCCTTCATTTGTAGAGGTAAATGTAAAGAATAATAAACACACAGAAAATGTTTAAAAAAAAATATTTCTGGGCATTCTAGTTCTCCAGTGTGTGAATTAGGTAGTCGATGTCAGCTGTCCGCTGTGTTCACAGCAAATACAATGAACTAAAACTATGAATACCAGACATATAAAAATGTATTATCGCCATAATGTGTGCCGCAAAGCTCACACACCTGTGAATAGTCATTATACCTTGAATATTAGACTTCTCAAAATTAATTTACAATAAAATTATATCATAATGTGGAGCGGGGTCAGAAATAGAATGAGACCATGAATAATGCATATAAACTGTATCACATACAAATATTAATGCAGGAATATATATTGAAAACAGCACAGTTTTTTGTATATTAGGCTATGTTACAAAGTATTTACTTTTTGTTGCATTTGTCCATCCTTCACGTTACAATTTAATGTTGTTTCTGTTCTACTTCTATTATACAATTTATTTTGTACAATTATGCAATTTATGTATTCTTGTTGACATAATTCAAATGTGCCTCTGGAAAAAGAAAGGAATATCAAAATTGGAACAGCCTCCCTGCAACGTCTCTACATTTTGCAAGATAGGTAGCTTCACATTTTTTTTCTTCAGAATAGTTTTGTAAAATTGTAATATCTGTCTGCTGCCACGTGTGTGAATATGTATGTTCTTGCCTTCTGCCCATTGGATGATTTCCAATCATTCTTCAACCATATCTACCGTGTGTGGTTCGGCATCAGCTGTCTCCTCCCTTGTAGCCAAGCCAAGCCAAGCCAAGCCAAGCTCTCTGGTTCTTTTCACCCCTCCAAAGCCTGCGTATGCCAAATCCCACCCACAAAACATTTTGTGATGTGATGACTTTTTGAGTTATCAGTTACTTTTTTCAAATTTTTAAAAGTGTAAATTTATTCTTGAAGTGGGATAAGCAGACACAGGCCTTCACCAAATACCATGAAGGGTAATACCTCAGACAAATATGAAATTGAAACGTTTATTTCTGTAACACAATATACCTTCCTCATCCTTAAAAGCTGTGTTTCTGTTGTTCGCACATTCAATGAGAGGACTAACTACAAATGACTATTGGTAACCGCTGAGCCATGAAATCAATGATAAAAAAGAGAGAAAAGGCATCATAACTTCAGCATTGTCACCAATTTTAAGTGTGGGAGAATTAACATATGCCCTGCCCTGTGTGCATCACAGGCAATGGCCTCTTCTCAGTACCGTGGATGAAAAAGGCAGGACGACAATGTTGGCTTCAGAACAGACTGTGAACTAAATGCTGCCATTGTTTCCCATAGATGCCCATCCCCCTAACACTCATGACTCCACCAAGTCAACTGCTCACTCCTCATTGAGAACTCCCATTAGTTTGGAGTCTAAGAATATAGAGAAAGGTTTTTCAGGTTTAGGAATATCTATACCGGCTGTGTTATATTTGAGTGTACACAGTAAATATTCAGTTTTAATCAACTGCTATAGAGTATGCGATCCTAAGTGGACTCATATGTACTCTGTTTGAGTTGAATTAACACGGGACATTTTACTGTGTAGATATTATAACCCCAAGGTCTTACAGAACACTCCACATTAACACATTCTTCTGTTTTTAGTGTATTTTATTGAAAGTTAAAGTTGCACATGGTTTCTCAGCTCAGCTTGAGCACGTCAGCGGGAAGATACATTTCTAAGCCATGCGCTGCGAAAACGGACACGTAAAAGATTGGTTGATAAAGACTGTCAGTAAAAGGGATACAGCTGGTGTAATGGTGCCCACTGACAGTCTATAAAGCTTTGCTCACCGGCCTCTTTCCCGGGAGTTGTTTACTGTCATTCCTTGTTGTATGCCTCACAGTCCTATATCTCCGGGCTGTCAATCTTGTCAGACGCTAACCTGCCATGTTAGATTTGACCTCCACAGAGAAGATTACTGTCTCCATGCTGGAAAGACATCCTTCATTGCCTCTTCTGTGGCCCACACCTGAAAGACATACCTCTCATTCCATCCACTGAGATCATTTTATGAATGTGTGTACACTTCAGGCGGTGTGCATCTGTACACCGATTGCAGCGCTAGATGCTTCTCTTGCAGTGAAGAGGAGACGTAATCTTTGTTGGAATTGCACATTAGTCGGTTCACAGTGGAGCCGGTGTCAGAGGTCCTTGGTGCTTCTCTTCTCAGATGCTGCCCTGATATGGCATTTCACTCTGAGCGATTCTGCTCCCACCTGACGGACGGTTCACTTGCTCTGAGGGGAAAACCGCGGACGCTCAAAGAAAACCCGACTGCAATGTTGCAGGAGCAGTTTTGTAATCGCAGAGCTTTTAGTCTTCTGAACATTTTTGGATCAATTGCGAATGCGATCCCAGGAACATCCCTGAGGTAAATGTGTGGAAGTCCCCCTGAATTGGCCACAGAGACAGAAATAGGCAATATATTGAAACTAGGCGGTTTCTATTGAGAAATCTTGTCGATAGCGGATGCCTGAGTGGCACTTACCACTTTGTCTACCGTCTCATTATTAGGCTCCCGCCATTTTGTCTCCACCATGTGACCTGCAGGGATCTAAACTTGTATTTCAATGGTTGTCTTCCAAGGATCCCCATAGGCACTCTAATGGCACAGTCAAGTGGCTAATCAAACAATTGAGTTTATAATTTAGACATTTATAAAGACAAGTAGTTGATCTAATATTGGTAGAGTCAGGAAGGAAAGTTAATGTGGAAGGAAGTTTAAATGCTATGAAAAGCATGTCAGGAGTGAACCAGTGGTCCTCACTCGTGGTCCAGGAGCGCCGCAGGGTCCAATGACTTTTGTTGTCACTCAGTTGTCAGCACTTGAACAGTTAAAGCAGTTGATTACACAGTTAACTCAGGCCACCTGGTTTCTTGGGTCTGAAACCGTCGCTGATCTTAAGGAAAAAATGAAAACCAGCAGATTATGTGGCTCTCCAGGACCAGGATTGAGTATCACAGCAGTAAAAATGATCCATATAAAGCAGGGGTGTCCAATCTTATCTGAAGAGGGTTGGCGTGGGTGCAGATTTTTGTTTTAGCCCAGCGCTAATACACTTGATTCTACTTAAGGTCTTGATTGAAGACTATGATTAGGTAGTTAGTTGAATCATGAATACATTTTTTTAATTAAATTTTTATTTTTTTGCTTCTAACAAAACCTAACATGCCTGGACAACATTTAAAAATCCTGCAACATGTTGTAAGTAATGGAACTGAATATAACACATGAGTGTCACTTTTAACATCGCTGTAAATCATTGTAAATGGGATAATAGTTTTGGATGTGGCTTGACAGAGAGGTTATTGTGACCTCTAGCTGCCGGAGGACTGAAGTACCATCCGAGAAAACAAGTTCACGCATGAGTACACAATATCCATTATCAGAAATTTGTCACACCACAGTTTGTACTGTATTAAAGTTGAAGAGTATATGTATTTGTGTGTATTGTTTTCTGTGAGCCTTCCACCGTAATACAGTACTACTCATCTGTGCTCCTCCATCTAATCGCATAAAATTTGCTGACAAATGGCTTATGCAATTAAGCAGATTAATTATCTGTAATGTGTTCCAGATTTATTTATACTTTTCATCAATTTTACTAAAAATTATACTGTGAAAACAAAAACAAAGTATACGTACTATGTAAATTCACTCGCTGAGGCACAAAAAGTGATGCTTGAGCAGCAGCCAACGGCATCATCCTTTGGATGCAGAAGGAGGCCTTTTGCGTCAGCATGTTGACTCATCGCGAATTTACGAATCCGTTGATTTTTGTGAGTTTGTGATTCCCGTACCCCACCCCCAACCCCTAAATATAACCTCACAGGAGTTCACGTAACTTGGGCTCATGCCCGAAATGTAGTTATAATAACATAATTTATGTGTATATAAGTTAGCTATCATTAGCCATAACGTTACTTACTGAAGGTGGTGGGTGTAATGAAAAAAGCGCGTTCCGGAAGAGGAAGAAAAAAACAAACAAATAAAAGTTATGTGGCCATAACCGTCAACATATGATGCAAAAGGCTACCTTTGGCATCAGAGGAGTGACGCTTGGGCAGAAGCGTCGCTATGTGACGAGTATGGGTGATACCACGTTGTCTTATCATACATAATATACACTGTATGGCGTATTAGTATTTTCCTGGGCAATACTTGTCACTTGGGGAATGGAAAATACTCATTAAAATTTACTGTGCATATGTGCTAGATGAATGTAAGATTTTTCTTGGAGTGAGTATGAATATGTATATGCTTTATAATGGACAAAAAATATTTAATACATTTTAAGACAGGTTTTGGATAGGTGTTTAGACCCATAAATATGTATCACCCTATACTAATGAAAAGATAGTTGAAAATGATGCAAACGTAAGTTTTATGAGCCAAAACAGTTGATTTGTAGTTAAATTATTTTATTATTTACAGCAGTACACAATTTAGTCATTTAGTCATTTGGTGACACTAAGGAACAGCACGGTGCACTGCCTATATTTTCATCATAGATATGCAGCAGTATTGCATATCACCCTCAGATTTTGCACACTTGTGGAAATGGAGTGTATGACTCAGAAAATGTATAGTTATATCTGTTTCACATAAGTAGTTCTCGGTATTTCATTGCAAACTAAAAACAATTATTTTGCATTTAGGCACTTCAGTTTGACCTAAATTATGAAAATAAATCTATATAATATTAGTACTAATCTATAGTACTAATCTATCTATGTAAATGGTACAACTGTCTTGTTTAATTTGAGGCATTTTACAAGTCTCTGTGATGCTCACACCTGGAGTTATAAAGCCTTAAATAAAACACCCCCCTAAATAGGCGATGATTGACTAAATTTGGCCTCTGCATGAAGGGCTCACCAAACAAAAAAGTACAAAAAAAATATGCAAACAACAAACATACAATCAAACAAAACATGGCAAAAATGTGCACTAAATACTGCACAAAAGATACTGCCATATCATTGCCATATACCATACTGCATTCCCCACACCACTCAACAGCATTACTGTTCCCAGCTCCAGAGGAGCGAACAGGTCTGTTCCTCCGTGTGATTTACGGAAACAAAACGGTAATAAAGTACAGAACATACACGTATAACAACGGGTACCGCACTGTTAACATCGAAGACGATAGAAATTAAAGGCACATGCAAAAACTGTTGGAGTGTTGCTTATGGACAGTGGAATTAACGAAACAAAAATAAATAAAGCACCACACGTTGGTGCTTATACTATGAGCTGCATTGTTTCTTCTACATGTGAGGAGACTGGGGGCTGGGGCAAGTGAACAGGCAGGGACGCTTTTTTCACACAGGGGTCAATAATTGCCTTTTTAAAAGCTTTTTTCAAATGACTAACCACTGCAAACAGTGTGTTCATGCATCTTGCATGTTCCACGCTTTTTTATTTAATTTTCTTGAATTAGTGGCGAGATGTGAGAGAACGGTCCAATGCACGTAACTGTCTGTACTATCAGGCACGGGTCCTCTTGTGACATTGCTGGAGACTGTCTGCCATCCATAAATTTACAGCTTATTCCATTCTTATCATAAATTGACTGAAGCTCTGTGGATGGGGGAAAAATATAGGTATATAAAATATCCAGGTACAGGTTGTGTTCTGTTTAGCCTTTGATTGAAACGTATTGCTTCCCAGTGTATTTCTGGCTATGAAAATTATAATATGGAGCAAAGATTAGAATGAAATTATCATGGCCTGAAGGCATTTACCCAATGATGGCAGCCACATAAACCTGAGCCCAGGAATGATGATAATACATTAGGTTCTGCATGCGCGGTATTATTGCTGTACATTATGTATGTTTCATTTATACTACTTCCCACACACCAGCAACGCTGACAGATAGGTAATTACTCTCTGCGCCAATGAACACTTATCAGCGCCACTGCTGTTTATGGCCAAAATGAAGAGTGCTTGTCATTCAAGGTCACCCGTTTGTGTGTCCTCTTTAATAGTTCTTTCACAGTTGTTGAACTTTGCATGCAGTTCCTTAAGTGGTGGGCCGGCGGTTGCTTTATGATGCCAGAGTTTTCCTTTTCTAGAGGAGATTCTGCTGTTTTATTAATCATTACACTTGATCAATGGCTTCTTCTCGTGGGCCATATTAAAGGGGAAATACACGGCCCAGTAGTCAGGTTACGCTCGTGTGCGGCACCCAAGGAAATTCGTCGCGGTTACTGACCTGCTTGTGGAATACACTGCAAAAAAACTCATCTTAGCAAGCATTTAAAGCTTATATTTAGACTTTGAAATCTTATTTCTGTTATAAAACAAAAAGGTTGCCAATGGGGTTTTACTAATTTCAAGATTTGCCAGTGGGGTAAGATAATTTCACGTGTCATGCAAAAAGTAACTTAAAACAAGCTAATATTTCACTCTTTTAGAGAAAAAAAAACTAAAGACAAGACTAAAACACTTGTTAAGACAGACATTTTTTACAGTGTATATGAGGGTGTGTGCATGCGCTCTCCATGTGCATACGGTGGGCTGTGAGTGCATATGTGCTTAAGTCCAGTTGACAGGATCAAAAGAATTTTTGCCTTTCTTGGGGGCCAATGCTAATGCATGAATGGTTCTGCTACACCAGCCAGCTCTACATTTACAAGTAGCCTGAAGTTCAGGACATTCTCTGGCTCAGGGACAAAAACATATTTTGGTTGGGCTGGGATTCTTATGGCCCCAAGCCGCCACCATTTGTCATAGCTCCGTGATTCTGCCGTATCTCATATCAGTTTTCGGGGGAAATGAATTCATTTTCTTACTCTGACTACTGAGGTAATACGTGTATGTCTGTGCCTCGGTGGTTGTCTGTCTATTATCCTGCCTTTGATTTAAATATGAATGATCTAATTCGATTCACTGTATCATTGTGCCACTGCTGCCATTTCTATATGCAGTGTAAATGTGATTCACAAGGTTTTCACAACTGAAAAGGTATAGCGCACAATGTAGCAGAACAGATTTCTGCATTACTGTACAACCATTATTGTTGTAGAAGAAAGTGAATGACCTTGTCTTTTTATAGGGAAGAACATCGTTAAAAGAGCACGATGTTAACTTTTATAAGAGCATTTTCTCCTCACAAGCTGTTGCACATGAAGTCTGGGGTCCACTAACTGTTCATTTTGCCTTGGATTTGGAAATGTAAAAACATCAATGCGATTGTGTCACATGGGGAGTCATTATGGGGTTCACATTCTGAATATTGTGTCACATGGGGAGTCATTATGGGGTTCACATTCTGAATATTGTGTCACATGGGGAGTCATTATGGGGTTCACATTCTGAATATTGTGTCACATGGGGAGTCATTATGGGGTTCACATTCTGAATATTGTGTCACATGGGGAGTCAGTATGGGGTTCACATTCTGAATATTGTGTCACATGGAGAGTCATTATGGGGTTCACATTCTGAATATTGTGTCACATGGGGAGTCATTATGGGGTTCACATTCTGAATATTGTGTCACAAAGGCTTGGTCCTTGATCCTTGTGTTTGATAAAGATAATTAGTCCAGTCTGTGGTTTACTCTTAGCAGGAAAACAGTACTGTACTGTAGTGCATGTCTGGGTAGAAGGCTAACTTATAAGGATGCTGTGTGCAATGCGAGGGAGAGGGAATTCCTGCTCTTTGAGGACCCAGAATATAGGACGTCATCAGGGTTACTCAGGTTCTCTGTGATTAACCTATATTCTGGATGCTTATTTCACAACAACCCGGGACATACACATTCATAAACACAGCAAATATAACCCCATAGTTCAGTTTATAATTAATTAAATAATTGTGCCACTGCTATGCCTCTCTGAAGGCAAGGGTGTTGTACTTTGCTTTTAATGTTTATGAACTAGTGTAATTTATTATTTAATTAATTTCCCATTTCCGATTTTATATTCTATATATTTTATATTTAACTTTTTTCTGTCACTTAAATTCTGAAAAATGTTTTTATAAAACTGAAAAAATAAATACTGATTTAGATTTGATATTGAAAATTAAGACATAGTTAGAGTCATAAGGTTGAAAATGATACAACAATGGCTATTATAAAGAAATTAAAAAGTGGGACTCTTTCACAAAACATGTGTAAGCTACAATCAGATTTGATTGTGAACTGTGCTTAAGAACATTTCCACAAACATTTTGGCATTCATAATTTTTTTTCTTATCTGAATTAGTTTTTTGGTGCGGTCAAAATCTATGTCTGTTTGGAAACAAGTATAAAGGATGTTATTAGAATGTTATATTATTTGTGCAAAGTTAATTTAATTTGTTTCAGATCTCCTATTAGCAACAAAATCTTTATCAGTACAATTACAGGCTGAAATTTATTTTAACTGCATTAACTCGCCTATCTGAATAACCTCAAATTTATCACTAGTTTTATTCAGTTTCCAATTTTGATTTCAATTTCAATTTAGTTTTTGTTTTAAGAGCAGGTTTGCTAGTTTTTATTTTGATTTAATTTTCAAAAATTCTTGTTTTTATTTCTATTTCAGTTTGTGATAATAACCTTGTTGGTAACACATGTTGGTAATTAATTTCATTTATTGAAAAAATGTGACTGATTATGGTGATCAATGATGATATATAGAGAGAGACCCAAAACCATGTGGTCAAACCGCACACTTAGAAATGGCATATTTGCTGCTTTTGGATTACTAATCTTGCCTTGGGAAGAGAGCGCTTCTTTAGGAACTGCGCCGATATATTTACGGGGAGCGATTCATTGCTGATGTTTGCACACAACCCTGAAGTCGGCATTGATAGGGTGCTTCTTTATGCTAATCACATGAGCAGGCACGCACATTCAATTTATGATCAGTTCGCATTCATTATCTGATACACCTGTGATAAGCACAAAACCAAAGATCTGCGCATCATCAATCCAAAGTTGTTGGATCTTTTCCTAAGAATGAAGGTAAGAAGAATTTAAGAAAAGTATTGTGAATGAGGCCCATTGTTTCTGTTTCTGATCATGAGCAGGCGTGTAACTTATTCAAAGCCTCATTTTGCAAACATTTAAATCCTCATTGAGTGTTGACATCAGCACACCTTACCAGCCTCTTCAAACCCACAGCAACAGGTAATATCCCTGCGCATGGGTGTCTGTTTTTTCTCACATCAATGGCAAAAAAAGAAAGAAAATAAATGACTTGTTGGATCATGTGACATGAGGGTAATTGTTTCGCCTATAACCCACTTCCTCTGACTGCCTTTTTAATAACTAAATTGTTTCAATTGTGATGTCACTCATCGCAATGTCCTGACCTTCAACAGAAACGATTAGATTCACCTGTGTTCTCCAGGTTGGTGGACATCACTCTGCAGTCTATTTGATGGCACCACAGACAACCTCTCTGTGCAGATGTCATCATTTAAACAGCTCACTTAGATGGGAAAACAGACAGCACAGTGCGCAGGCCTGCTTTTACCAAGCACACTTTTCACACTGGTCACAATCCAGTGCGTTGAAGAATGTTTTAGCGCAGCTTTCTCATTATTAATAAAAGTAGGAATTATTTCCCGTTTATGTGTACTTTTGAGATTCAGCGCTCGATGTTTCTCATTGTTTTCCAGTTGAGCACAGTTGCCACTATTTCTCTTAAAAGCTCCTCTAGCTAATAAAGGCAGTTTTTTAGAACAAAGAGAACTGAAAAAACGTGAATGCAGCAAAGCTAAGAAACCTGGAGCGCGATATTTTCAACCTAGAGGGCTAGCCCCCCACTTCTCTGCAGCTGCTGTCCGCTGCTGTTTCACTCTCTATGTCTCGTTTTGATATCTACCGACTTGACCCAAAAAAACTGGACATTTTTAGAAGTGGGCCTAACAATATTCAGTGGGAGGAGTTTGGCATGTTGAATATTCAGGTCTTGCCATACAAAGTCAAATATGACATTGTCCACAGTGTAAGTGAACTATGCTATCTTATGCAAAGAAAATTCTGAAATTACGAAGCACTACAAAAATACTTTATTTTGCTTATATTCAGTGCTACATGACGGCTGTATCAAATTAAATTTAGTTTCATTACATTCATGATTGAAGTAGATGACTTCATAGTTCACTAAAATTTTAAAAAGATTGATGCTCTCAGATTGGACACTGGCTTTTTGCAGGATCTTTAATAAGCAACAACAGAGTGGGAGATCAGTGCTTCTGAACTACCAATATCAAATGAGACATTAATATTCAAATTGTTGCAAAAACACTTTGTTTTGTTTCAAATTTCCATACAGAATGCATGCATGGTGAGCTGTAAAAATAAACAGTTCCTTTTCTTTCCCTTGATGCAGCGTTGACAGGAGTCATTTTAATATACTTTGGAAGCATGAATTTTCTATCCGTTATTTTTTTTTCCCGGGGCCTCATCTTTGCGGACATTGTTCCCTACTACCCATGATAATCTTGACACAAAACTTTTGACAAGTGCTGGACATTGTGTGCAATTCAGAACAGACTGCCAACATTTATAACTAAATCTAACTATGTGCACTTTAAAGGACAAAACCAAATATAAGCTAAAACAAATCGCTCACACGTACATGTATGCATGCAAGCACACACACACACACACACACACACACACACACACACACACACACACACACACACACACACACACACACACACACACACACACACACGAACACACACTCACACACACACACACACACACACACACACACACACGTTTTCTGCTTAAACCAAGATAAAAGATGCAAATATAGCCATGTGGTTCAGTGGTCAATTATTAATGAAAAGTACCTAAGTAAAAAACTTAAATGAACGAGGTCTAGAATTGATTCTCTAACTGCCAGTTGGAAAGATTTGAAAGGATCAGTATTTTTTGGATGATTTATCTAAGAAACTACTGTTCTAGTAGACTATAGCAGCTCTTACACAGAGGAGTACATTCCACATTAAGTTCAATGCCCTCCATTGTTATCTAGCCACACAAAATCAGACTGGGAAAGGTAATGAGGTTTTTAAAAATCCAAATGGAGCTCTTTCACAGGAATCATACAAAAAAGGTATACTGTAAAAAGTATTCAGTTCAGTATTCATATAATGTGTCGGCCTAATTGTCAGTATGAAGTACTCTGTAGTAGCAGATAAGAGACCTGTGTACTCTTCAGCTGGTTTGATAATGATGAGATGATGATAACCGTAATCTTCATTAAAAGTACTTATTATAAGTCTTTTTATACACTATGGGAAAAGCCATGTTTTACTGGCTGGCCACAATATTGAAGCCATCTTATTTTCAGTGAGGAAAGGGTCTACACAAAATTTAGCCTGCCTGCCTTTTGGAACCACATTTTAGGTATTAGCTCTGTGCTGGTGATTGTGCCGTGCGAATGTTGGTGAATTTCTAATGTTTGAGTTGCATGGACAAGTGTGTAAAACAATTTTTTATATCAAATCATTTAATTAAGTTTTCTTAGCTACCAGCACTTTACTTTTGTGCTTTAAGACACAGCCCTCTAATGTATGTATTAAAACAACTATATATAAGAAACGTATCTAAGTTCCCTGACAGCACAGGTGCATAGGGCCGACATAGGTGCTCTGTCTGTGGGAGGTAGTCATGATGAAGCGTGGAGGTAGTCTCCCATTGGGTAGATGTTGTGGCTACGTTGCTTACCACAGAATCAGATTTGTGTCAAAGGTATCAAAGAAAACATGTCTGATTGAGAACAAAAAAATAAATATCGCAAGTAATTTATTTATATGCCTGTGCATCTGTTGTTTTGATACTTGATGCAATTTTTTGCTTGATACTTTTGACACAAATCAAATTCTATAGCAGAGCAGTAGGAAACAACGTAGCTGATCCCAATGGTTAAATTACCTCCATGTGACGTTGCGACTCTCTCCCATAGACATTGAGCGACAGAGCGTCTACATCAGCCCTATGCACCTGTACTGTCTGGGTAAGTAAATGTACAGTCAAGCCGGAAAGTCTGCCCACCCCTTTCACCTTCTCCACGTTTTATTACATTACAGACATATTCTACAATAGATTGAGTTCATGTTTTGTCTCAAATCTAAATCTATTGTAGAATATGTCTGTAATGTACTAAAACGTGGAGAAGGTGAAAGGGGTGGGCAGACATTCCGGCTTGACTGTATGTTTTAATACATCCATGTGAACACATGTTTCTTAGACACAAGAAACAGTGATCCACGGCTTTCCTAGTGCAATACCAATGGCAGGCACCATGCTGCAAATTAGGCAGTGTTTAGGCCGCATGAGTCTCGTGTGAAAGGGTGACTATAGAAAATATCTGGAATGTTCACTGTAATTTTATGTGAGCAGTGGATATTTTGGAATGTGGCACATCGTAATGGTTTGTGTAACATCGGCTTTTGCACTAAGACAAGTCAAATCTCAGGGCAAATATATTTTACTCTATTTTTTATCGAGTAAGTTTATAATTTTAGCAGAATAAAAATTCTTCCACCCTCTAACCCTGACACAAATACATAAACTTAATCTTCTTGGACAATGAAAATCAAAAAGTGGCACAAGTGGAACACCCAAAAGTACAGATCTTGCAATCCCACACATGGTTGCATTCCTAAGCATGAAATCATCTTCCAAAGCAACACTCTAGTCTGGAATATGTCGAATCTGTTGCATATGTTTGCCAAGAATATTCTGGGAGTTATTTTTGCATTTGGACTTCAGTGGGGGGGTATTTTCACAGTCATCCTTAGATGAGACACCTAGAAACAGAGCCTGTTGAGAGGTGATCACAGTATGCTATTCACACAATCTGCCTCTGACAGCTGACCTGCAGGAAGTGCAGAGAGGCTGGGAATATTAGCCTGCGTGCACTCTTTTATTGAAACACTAGAAATGCATCATTATTCTGAGAACAATTCACACAATAAGAAAATTCATGGTTGACAGCACTGTCATATACCACTCTGATGACCCAAGACTAATTTGAGGTACAATAAAAAATCATTACAGGATTATATTATTTCCAATTATTATTCAACTTGGAAACATTTGGTTGAGTTTATATCTGGTATTGATGGCGATATAAGCTGAGATGAGTTTGAGATTGATATGGTGTCAGATGACTCCTGGTGTTGCTATAGCCACCCCCTCAGAGCCCCAGAACTGGGCCCATGTTGCAGTTCACAGTGACCGGGGGGTTCTCATCACCTTGCAGTGCTGCGGGTCTCTCTTACCACCAATGTGTCGCTGCTGCCATCCATCACCAAGGAAACAGCCACAGGCTTCAACTCACATATTGACTCCTGTGCCAAGAACCAAGATGAACGCAGTCAGAAATTCTGCCAAATGCTCCATGCACAATTTTAAAAAGGATGGTCATTGTAGGAAAGAAACATTTAAAGTGGAGTTGTACCCCTCATCGCCCGAGCGCATGTAGTAGAATATTTTCTTTCTCCTCTGATCTACAGTGCCCTCCACTATTATTGGAACCCCGGGTAAAGATGGGTAAAAAGGATTATAAAAAATTCACCGTTTGGTGAATTAGCTTAATGTCACACTGAAAAAATTAGAAAAATCCTAACTTTAATTAAAGTTAATTTATTAAGAGAAAAAAAAATCTCTCATGAAGAAATAATTAATTTTAACAAAACCATGTGTGCCACAATTATTGGCACCCCTGCATTTATATTTAGAATAAAGTTATCATATCCTTTGCATGCCATGACTTCCTGATGTCTGTGACCCAACAACATCAAAAGTCTTTTGATATTTTATTTTCTGGTACTCTTACAAGCGATACTATAACGTCTCTCCATTTGAATGGATTTCTATGGGAATTGGGGGGTGGGACTAGATTTAACTGTAAATTATGCTGGAACAGTATGGAACACATGGTTGATAAAATGGCTGTAAGTCATCAAGGGTCTGAGGTATCAAAGGAGCCTCAAACCATCACTCTGCTGCCAGATATGCAGTAAATATGGATGGATCACTTTAAGGGTTGTTTCTCCTGACACATTTTCCGATTGAACTCTATGGAAAAATAAGTCAGGAGAAGAAACTCTTCAAGTTATCCATCCTTATCTACTGTATTTCTGGCAGCAAAGTAACGGTTTAAGGCTAGTTTGATACGTCAGACCTTTGATGACTTCGAGCCATTTAGCCAACCATGTGTTCCATACTGTTCCAGTGTAATTTGCAGCTAAATCTAGTCCCACCCCCCAATTCCCATAGAGATCCATTCAAGTGCAGAAAGTATCGCTTGTAAGTGTACCAGAAAATAAGATATCAAGAGTCTTTTGATGTTGTTGGGTCACAGACATCAGGAACTCATGGCATGCAAAGGATATGTGACCAAATATTACAAATTATTACTTCAATCTATATATAAATACAGGGGTGCCAATAATTGTGGTTTTGTTAAAAAAATAATTATTTCTTGATGAGGGATTTTTTTTCTCATAATAAATTTACTTCAATTAAAGGTTGGATTTTTCTCATTTTTTCAGTGTGAGATTAAGCTAATTCATCAAACAGTGAATGTTTTATAACCCTTTTTACTCAGCTTTACCAGGGGTGCCAATAATAGTAGAGGGCATTGTATATGGTAGTACATGAAAGGTAAAAAAATTGACATTTAGGTTGTCATAGAAACAAACATCCATTAGCAAATGTTACAGTGCACAACACATGTCATAATACATACAGCATGTAATCACTGTCAAATAGCCAAACTGAATTTGTGGTGGGTGTTTCAATATAGTCACAAAAATGTAAGAAGGTTCTCATTTATGCTTCAACAATTAGGCCTTTGATTAATATTGCAGGTAAATGTAGCATGTGCTGATATTCGACTACAAAGGATGAAAATGAATTTCTTCACGAGAATGACATTGCCATCAGATGGTATCTGTTTCTATTAAGCACCTTTTATATCTAGGTTACCTAGACTGGAAGCCAAAGTGTATTTATACAGGCCTACAGTGCAGTCTCTGAGCTCTGTGTTGTGTGTGGTAGTGTATTTATACAGGCCTACAGTGCAGTCTCTGAGCTCTGTGTTGTGTGTGGTAGTGTATTTATACAGGCCTACAGTGCAGTCTCTGAGCTCTGTGTTGTGTGTGGTAGTGTATTTATACAGGCCTACAGTGCAGTCTCTGAGCTCTGTGTTGTGTGTGGTAGTGTATTTATACAGGCCTACCGTGCAGTCTCTGAGCTCTGTGTTGTGAGTGGTAGCCTGTATTTTCTGCTCTGAGGGCCTCCTTGTCCTGGTGGCAATTTTGACACGTTATGTATCTGTAGCAATAATGTCTCGCTGGCATCATCTGGACGCAATCCTCAATTCCCTCTTGTTTGTGCTCTGATTTCCTGGGTGACATATGGTGCAGGCCTTTCGAGGGGGTAGTGGTGCTATGTTCATTTCCACCTTTGCAGAAAACAGTGCCGGCACGTTCAAAATGTCACCCTCGTGTTTCTCCTTATCATCACAGTAATTGTTAACAGCAAGTGGTTCTTTTGTATTTTGTATTTTGTGTATTTTTTCAGTCTACTTAGTGATAGTCGGAGATTCATATTTGTATAGCTGCATTTATACTCTTCCTGTCATGTCCCTCTTCATTGAAAGGGTGTTTTCTGTCTACAGTGGAGTGACCGGTCCAAGATGCTCTCAAAAATCTCCACATCCTCAGTTCGGTAGCAATTCAGAGTTGATGCTCTTGTGGGTGTGGTCTAGGCTCCTCCTTTACTTCAAAACAAGGAGCTGTAAGTAGCCATTATTATCATTATTTTGCATCTGCATTCGCTCAAGAAACAGCTGTTTGTAGTTGAGAAGCGATGCAAGGTGGCAGAGCCTGGAGTAGTTCTTGTTCATTCGGCTAACTCCGCGCTGACGTGATGCTTTCTGGCAGGGGTTGTGCGCTGAGTTCGACATCGCTGACAGCCGTCTGCCCCGCTGACCACTAGTCTCAGTATTGTGATGTTTGAAGGCGAAAGAGAAGGAAAAAGCTGAAATTTCCCTACCTTCTGCTTTGGTTGCCACTGGATCACAGGCATCTGCCAGGCCTCATCTACATCACTGCCATGTCAGCAGGTCCCGAGGTCCGAAGGTCGCCCAAACATCTGGCCCCTTCCGCCTCGTCCTTTAAGGTTTGTCGCTGGGTAGCATCTGCTTATAGATACTGTCCCAGCACTGCTTTGATGACGGCGAAAAGAGGCTTCAATCACTCTGCGCTTGTTAACAGATGCATGCATTGTAAACATCCCTGTTCACAAATTGCTTTATGCAAACATGGTCATGCTAAACTTTTGTTGCCATTTAAAAGGGAAGGTTTTTTTGTAATGCATAATGCTTGAGATCAAATAATTATAGGGCTCTCATAATACATTATAATCCACATAATACTACTACAAATTTGTATTGTTACCATTATTATTATTAATAATAATAATGATAATAATAATCATCATCATCGTCATCATCAACAGCAACAATATTGAATAACAGTAACAACAACACTACAAATAAAAAAATCAGAGAGAAATTCTTCAAAATCAGAGAGAAATGCCAGACTGAACTGTAACCATAACATTCATTGTAACCATGTAAATGGCTTGTAATTACTTGCCATGTTCATTTAATTTCGGAGTATAATTTGATATATTTGACGTTCATTTTTGACGTGTCTTATCATTTGATGCAACGTTTCACGTGTAATGATATGAGATCTAGAAATAACATTGGTGACAGACAGTGCTTTGCGTCCCCATGATGTCCTGTGTCACTCCTGACCCTATGTACGGCAAGGCTAAGGGTTATGTCAGAAGACTAGAACCATCTATGGTAGTCCCCACAGCCATAATGCTGGGCAGCCTGCAGGTTTGATGGAGACCCGCTCCAGTTCCTCACAGTCGCTTGCTAAGCAAGCTGCGTGGCGCAACCAAAATAATCGGACTTCATGTGGTCAGACCAACATCAATTGCGCAGACAGAAGTGGAAAACAGAACTATTGTTGTTACAAAAAAGTGGCCAAATAAACGGAAGCTCTAAACAAATCCAACAAAGCACTTGTTTGTGCAAAAATGTTTCAGCTGCAGTGGCAACCTCGTCTTCTCTTAAGGGAGGGGCGAGAGAAATTATTGAACGGAACGTGAGTGACACAAGGAGCTGGCTCTGGGATCAAGCAGATGTTGCAATCATGAAGAAATATACGAACACTGAATTAAATATAAGATCTCATAAATGGGCAATGTGGAATAAGATGAGCAGCGATTACACAGTGCTCTCTTTGTGGCTCTGTAATTGTGGAGCAGGTTATATTTTTAAATGCTTAGAAATACAAATTCTCGCAAAACATCTTGAATACTCAAACCAGTTGTTTTTTCCCAGTTTGGTTACATGAATGAATACCTTGTGGCTGCTGATTTGATGAAAATGCGGGTTCTGGCATGTAGACAGCTGTTCATGACATATTGCAAATCCATTATTTAGATGAATGGTGCTCTTGACCTCTGTTGTGTCAATGGTTTTTAAGCTTTTACAGTGTAAGACTAAGAAATGAAGTTTGTAAAAAAGCAAGAAACTTGACAGAATCTCCACAGAACATGGCTTAACCTGCAGTGTTTTGTTTTACAGTCATTTTTTCCCATTTCTGGGTGATTGTAGCTGATGGAAAGTTGTAGTTTAAATATTTTACACGGCTGTGGGGAAGCAAGACTTGTTTGCCTGGAAGAATGAAATTCCTGAAATGTTTCCCATCAGTAGTTTAACTACACTACACTAATTAACAAACCGATTTAGCATGCCAAATTAACATTTCATTTTTTAACAGATACAAATGGACACAGGTTGACGCAAAATGTATTGTTTTTGAAGAAAATATACACTGTAAAAAATGTGTCTTTACAAATGCTTTAGTCTTGTAATGCGACTTAAAATTTAACAAAAAATATTAGCTTGTTTTATGTTTAAGTTTTAGTTTTTGCTTGACAGGTGAAATTATCTTTTCCCACTAGCAAATCTTGAAACGAGTAAAACTGTCTCACCCCATTGGCAATATTTTTGTTATTTAGCAAAAAAGTAACAAAAATAAGATATAAATATAAATATAAATATAAAAATGCAGTGTATGAACACTTGCATATATTCTTGAATCAAAATTTTAAAAAAAAGTGTTAATTGAATCCGGACCATAGTTTGTGCGGGTATATTTTTTCACACACTCATTTGTTTTAAAAATATAAATATAATTTTGAATGCGGTGCTCCATGCAGCATGACACCGCTTTAGCTTTTCAGGCTTTTAGGTAATTGTGATATACATATGTATTTTAGCCTTGTGCATTGGCTAAATCCTTCACATGCACCTGGGCTTGTTAAAGAGGGTGTCGCTGACAGTCACGTGCGTGCTCTATGTCATGGTTTCAGTGACCCGAGTCCCGCAGCTCTGTACTGGAGCCCTGAAGAGAGGAGATTACTTTCAAACCCATGGACACCTCCCATGGCTGCGAATGCAGGAGGAGCATGATCCAACTGGACGTCTCCGGACTGGCGTGCAGTATGTACTACACTGCTCCCTGGGAGCAAGTCATTGTCATTGTATCATTTCTTCAACACTAGATCAGAGTGCTCATACAATCGATGGAAATGTACTTGGGTAACTCTACTGGGGAAAGTGTGTCTGCGTGTTTTGTGTGTGTGTGTGTGTGGGTTGTTTCCTCATATGTTATATTATATGTTAAAATGTACATAGGTAGATTATTCTAATATGATATATTAAAGTGCTTTTGAAAATGTAATTATTTTCTAATTTTCTAAGTGACTAAGGTTTCTCACCATCCTTGTATTGCTATTGTAATTGGAACCAGATCTGCGGGCTAGGGCATGAACCAATTAATGAACAAAGTACTTCCGAGACCCTGTACATCTCAAATATTTCCATTTTTATCAGTTCAGGGATATCTTTCACAGACAGTGTGTACCAGCTCAGACAGCTTGACATAAATCACTCAAAATACTGTTTTACTATGCTGCCTTTTAATCATACCATATATACAAATATACGCAATGGCATTACGGCCTCCGAAGGGCAGACATGCATGCTACTTTGTGTCCGAGTTGCCTTGTTGAAACAATTTATAGTGCCTCAGTCTGGGATATGGAGAGTGTTGCTCTGGTCATGTTTTGGATGTTACCTTGAATTATCCTCAGGCCTTTGTTCTGTGCATTATATGTTTGTGAAAATGTTGAGGTGCTGTATTTACAGCAGAGGGCCTTTTGCCAGAACTGATCAAGCAACTGCCTTCATCTGAGCGAGCCAGTGTCAGTGGTACCGGGGACGGGGCCAGCGGGGTGACGTAAGTATTGACATACTCCTTGAAATCACATTTGTTTTGCCAGGGCAAAACCCAGGGACCAATACAATGTAATATTGTGAAATCTTGGCGAGAGGTTGTGGAACGCCATTAAAAAGGCAAATGTAATTAAATTTTACTGAGAACGCTGGCGACTTGGCAATCATCACCAAGGTCGGGCTAAAGGGATGTGACACGGAAATTACTCTTCCTCTTTGCTCCTAATGTGACTCGTCACATTGAGGAAATATCTCAAAGACAGGGCAAATGACAAAAATGCTTAAATTTACATGTAATAAACTTTAAATGTACAGAGTCAACACTCTCATTAGGGATTCTGAGACAACTGGGTGGCTGTGACTTCTCAGGAATATTGTGTAAATGCTTCACAGGGCGCTTACAAAATGCAGTATTTTTTACGGAATGAAAACAACTTCAAAATAAAAGCACATTTCTCTTCGTGCTCACTTTTAGCACCCAATTACAATAAACAATATTTATTCTTAAGCATAAAACCAGAATGAATTGTGCAGATGTCATACTTCATTCATAACGAGGAACCATTTGGCCGAAACAAAATGGAAGGTCATCATCTTGGTGGACTGTTGATTAAACATTAATGTGCTATGTTAAGCTTTTCAACTTAACACACTGGGGTTTAAAATCCTAAAGCATGTATTCAATAAATAATAAATTAGTTTTCAATATTTGTATAAAGGTTTGCAAGGTAGACTTAAAGACACTATTTATTTATATATAAGATGTTTGACTGCATATGCTGTATGTTTAAGCCAGCATGTCCATATGTAATCAAATTAGATATGCTCTTTAGATATATCCCATAATGTAAGACAATGTGCCAAAGACAAAGTTTGTGCTGACCTGAAAAATGAAGTGTCAGCAGACTCTCACAACTGCAGCTTTCTGAGACAATAATCCCTTGTTGGGAGGTCAAAGGAATTTTTGTAAAGAAAACAGTGAAATCCAAATGAGCTCGGCAGAACCCTGGGGAGTGACATTTCAGCGATGAGGCACAGTCAGGGATGTACTGTTAATGCTTTCCTTGACATGTTTACCAGCCTGACAATGCGTGGGTCCATTTGTGTGTGGGTCTGTCTTTGTCTGATTGTTTTTCGTGTGTATATATATATGTGTGTGTGTGTGTGTGTGTGTCTGTGTATATATGGTGTGTTTCTGCATAATGTGTGTTGATTTGTCTGCCTGCGTTTAGCGTAAATATGTATACCTGTTTGTGTTTGTGTGTGTTGGTATGTGTACATATGTGGGGATAGAAGAGAACAGAATAGAATAACTTTATTTTCCCTCGGGGTAACTTCAGGTGTGTATGTGTGTGTGTGTGTGTGTGTGTGTGTGTGTGTGTGTGTGTGTGTGCGTGTGTGTGTGTATGTGTTACCACTGCTACGAGAGGTTTAACAGTACAGTTACCTTTTCAGTATTTCTGTCAGGAAGGGATATGAGAGGCATTAAATGGTATCCTATCCAGTGCGCTTTCTGTTGGTAGAAGGACCACTGAACGGTTCCAATGAACTGTTTAACAGGGATCTGCTGGCAGCTTCTTGAAAAAAACTTGGCCAAGACCAGCACTGACCTCTCATCTGGCCATTCACTTAATTTTCTCCTCAGTTCCACAGTTGTGTCCTTTTACCCAGCTCAAGGACATTAGCATGAATTCAGTTAACTTTTGTCCTTTGCTTTGACTCCTCACCAATATGTTTGGGTGAGTTCACCTATCTCTGAAATTATCTCACTGAGCTCAATTTGTGAATAAAAAAAAAGAAAGTATTCATTTATTTGTACGTCAAAGTTAAGGACAAATGTCGATTGAATCCCGGTTTTTGAGTGTCCTATCCAATGACGAAGGCCAGAGGGGGGGCA
The DNA here is from genome assembly GCA_022702515.1 of Ilyophis sp. 1 JC-2022. Lineage (NCBI taxonomy): Eukaryota > Metazoa > Chordata > Actinopteri > Anguilliformes > Synaphobranchidae > Ilyophis > Ilyophis sp. 1 JC-2022. The sequence continues at coordinate 117,196,641 of CM040403.1, forward strand.
TTAATTAGTAAATGGCAGATATTTAAATATCCACCTCTAAATATTTCTGTGCTACCTATCCAAGACACCACACAGTTCATTGGCAGGCAGCGAGCGCCCATTTGGCTGCACGGGTTTTACCCTCTTTTGCTCGACTGAATCTGGCAAAAGGCGAAGCTCCGCAGAGTTCATGAGCTTAGAGAGGATCATTAAGGCTGTGCCCCGCAAATGGACAGAGGTCAAGATTTGATCATGTCTCCCATAATCTTGGATTAGCCCTTGTCTGATTTTCATCGTGGGAGGAATTAACTATCGGGGCGCCGAGGCTGTGCTCAGAAGGGAAACCTCTTTATGTAGTTCCGCAGAGCACAGGTTTCACAAGACAATAAACACCAAGTGATAGATGTGACATTTGGAATCCTGTCACGAGCTTTTAAATTGAACCCCCCACCTCTCGTCTTCCTTGTTTGTTAAAGCTGGTCTGGTGCGTTTTGTAGTCTTGGTAAATCCACAGTAGCTGTGTGTGTGTGTTTTTTCTCAATTGTTCATTTTTGTTACTTGCTCTGAAGTGTAAAAATATATATTTTTAAAGTACTTTCACAGTTTCAGACGAGTTGAACTTGTCTGATGTTTTTTTTATGTAATGGAGAATGGGAATAGCTCTAGTGGAAGTGCTCCAGGCCTTGACAGGTTAATTTTGCTGCATAAATTTCCGTGCCGCGTATGATGTAGAAGCCCATGATCCCTTGATCTTTGATTAGATCTGAGCCAGTAAATATCCTGTGATTAATCAAAATGGGTTGTTCTGCATGTAGTATAAGTCACCTTCACAGATGGGATGAGGAGGCCGCCTTGTTTGTGGAGATTTGCTTCATTCTCGTCTGCAGCACACTTGTTTTTCGGTGCTCAAATCTTACGTGGATGCTGCCGTAAAAAAACAGTAACTCGTTGACCTAGACTAACGCAGACTAAAATAGTAATTACTGCTTGCTTGTTTTGAAATGAGCATTTCTAAATATTCAATTTCTTTAAGCATGTTACTTTCTGTAAATATCTGTGACCTCTATATATTTTGTTTTTGTTTGGCTTGCTATTAATTTGCATTGATCCCAGTGTGTGCAAAATCCAGTTGTCTCTTTAACTGGACAGCTGGGGCGTCCCCATAAAATAAAAATAAAAAGGATTACCTACATTGAGAGGACTGTATGAATTGCTTCATGCTGTATCTGCAGCAGAAAATTGAATAAAGAAAGAAAAATAGATACATATCAATAGGCTTTTTTTTTTACGTCATCAACATCATTATCATCTTTATTATCATCACCAGTACATCAGTATTATTGTCTCTCCTTGGTCAGTCAAACAATTAATCAAATTGTAATTTGTGTGGGACACCTCCCACCCCCCCACCCCCCCTCAATAAAATTAGCATAAAGGGCTTTATGGATTGAAGGGCAGGCAAATTATGTGAAATGGCTTGTAAAAATATCAGAATTACATCAGAGATTCAAACAAATTATACAATGGTTAAACATTATGGTGAATGGTAAGAAAAGTATGTATAGGTATTAACCTGATTGTATACAGACAATATTATCACTGTAAACTTGCATTAAAATGACATTTCAACATGAATTGATGGCTTGACTATTTCAGAAGGTTTCAAACACATACAATTTTGAATAGTATGTAAAATCAGATAATGTTTTGGCAAAATAAAAACAAAATTGTTTTAATTAGCCCAGATGTAACAAAATGTACAGGCAGGTCATTATATTATATGTGCAAATGATATTCTCCAGTGCACTTGAGTCTGGTTTCATCCAGTGCTAAATGTTTTCTCTGCTAAAGCAACATTTCCGGGAATTGACACATCAGAAGCGCATTTGAACCCGTTAAGAACCTCTGCCATGTTAGTGTGTATCTCCGGCTCGGAGAGTGATGAATGCCCTGTCATGGCAGTCTACCTTTGTGTTGCAATTATTCATTTTCAAACCAGTTCATTTGGAAAATGCAATAGGATGCCTGCAGTTGTCAGCGCGGACCTGAGCCCGGAATGTGATTTCGCTGATTGCCGTCTCCTCCTGTGATGAGGCGATGATTGTCGTTCCGAGATGTCGTAAGGGACATGGATGTCATCTCAATACAGAAATAAATGGCACATCTTTCCACCAGAAACAATATAAATTCGTGACCTGTCGCAGGAAATAGTTCTAATTGGTCCCGCGTGGTGGTGCAACGGGATTGCCTTCTCTGAAACGTCATGTCATCGAAACGGCTCTGTGCATCATGGTCAATGGGCCTGATAAATCATCTTAATAAGATAAAGATTATGTAAAAATGTTCTTGTCCACCACACAAAGTGTATCTGCCCTGTGCAGAAGTTAAACTTTCAAGGAGACTTCGAATTAAATGTCAGAGGCAAAGATTACAGAGAGTGCGGCCTGGCTGGGGACACATCAAAGCAGTCTGGGTTTGCTAATTTTATCATTGTCAATATCAAAAACTGACCATGAAAACATGGAAAGATGGAATTAAGTTCTCAAACAATTTGCGAGGGGCGTGTAAATATTTGACAGGTAGTGTGAAATATGCTGGCAGTGTGCTACCTCTTTCAATTTAAGATCAGAAACCAAATGCAAATTTGCATTTCTTCCAGGAGGAGGTCATGAAAAAAAATCTAATATGTTTAACACCCAGTGCCTTTTTTATTCTTAGTTCATCAGTTTGTCCTTTTCCCTTGAGCACAAAATGGACGCCTCAGTAGACTTACTCAAAAGCTTGCACGGCCTCTGTTGTTATAACTCAGTGTTATCACTCAATTTATGAATCAACTATTTTAGCTGCTGCAGTTTTTATGTCAGTAGGTTTGATTGCATATTTGAAGTATATTTGCCCAGTCTATTTCTAAATACATTTTTATGTTGTTAATAATATACAGAATACATATTTAACTATTCATTTATCTGTCCCTTTATTTTTTTGCTTCTACTGCATTTTAATATGTGACAACACTATCAGAAATAGCTTTGGGAGGCTTGAGAAGTGCAATGGATTTATGAAAAGAGAGATGCTAGGAGGCAGCTAAGCTCTTTATGTGCATCCTTGGAAAGAATGATAAATTGGCTTAATGGAAAGTGTTAGCCCCCGCTGTCATTGCATGGGGGGTTAAATGACATTGATTTGGTCACTGCTGTTTAATCAGCATCACAATTTTGTGCCCCCTTTAAAAGGGGTGAGGGGTGGAGGGGTGTGTGGGGGCAGGGGGGGGGGGAGGGGTGGTGGTACCTTGCTCCTGAACTTACTGAAGCAAGAATGGTTTGACCCTGGGTCTGAAATATTTCAGAGTTTGTTATCTGTCATCCGACATCCATATTCAGATCCCACACCATGGACCTGTCAGCTTGCGAACGTCTGACCTGATGTGTCACAGTCCAAGAGCAGGGTTTAGTGTCCACTCCAGAGAAAGATTGATGGGTACCAATGCGAAGCAAAAGAAACCAAGCGGTCCAGACATAAGCAGGGTCTTCCAACAATCTTATTAATTCACTAAATCAGGCTCTATAGTTAGTTAGAGAGGGGGGGGGGGGGGGGGGGGGGTTTGTTTATTAGAGATTACAGCACAACCAGCCCATGAAGAGACCTTTAGAAAAAACATGGCAAGACCACTGCATGTTATATAGTCTTGTGATCATGCCTTGTATTCCTCTGTACTGTACAAAAACAGAACTGAAACTTGTTCCCACATTAAATAAACATTAGTGTTTTCTGAAAAGGGTATTGGTGATTTTTAAATGATATGCAGTACCACTATCATGGATGAATATATGAATGCAGGGATGATTCCAAACATCTATATCATATGGTTGGTTTTCTTGGACATAAATTCAGCATGTAATAATAAAGACATATTATTAAATAGTTTTTGATTGAATGCATAACAAAATATTGTCTACAAAAGTTACCTTCTCTCTCACTTTAACTCCAACACTCTTGTGAGTGTTGAGAGTGACTCTTTTCTGTGCCCGTGATGAATTAGTATGTGATTAAAATGATAAACATCTCACCGTAAATGAAGTGGGTGTACCTGTCACTAAGACTAATTTGCTAATAACTATCACCCAATGAATAAATAATGCAACCTCTAATTTTGGTCGTCTAATATACCCTCAGAAATGCTGTTACAAAGTTGCTCTCTCTGTTCCGTTGAATAAATACATTGAATTCCTTCACCTCAGCAAACAAGGCAAGCTGTTTTGTGACTTCCATGACCTCTCTGGCTCACATTCCTGCTGGATTTGGACCCTTTGAGAAACCTCTGGGGAAGAGTAGCTTTTGATAATCACACATATCATGTAAATGAGAACCTGAGAACAGAAGACCACGATGAATTTAAGACAGTAACTCATGTAATAACTGGAAATCTTTTCAATGCCGAAGTACTCACTCAGCGTTTATGGTAAATACGTGCTGCAAGGGATGTTCTGTTGTGTTGTGGCTACATTTCCAGACAGGCTGGCCATCCCCTGCTGAGATTTCTGCTGAGAAATGGCTGCCATGTGTCAACCAGGTGGGTACTGCACATATGAGCTAATCCTTCACTCACTGTGGAGTGTTTTGAGATTGCTGAATGAGATTAAAGGCCCTTTATAAATCTATTACTATTAGTATTATTATTATTATTATTATTATTAGTAGTAGTAGTAGTAGTAGCATTTAATCTTTTTTATTTCTTTATTTACTTAATGTTAATACATCTACTATTACTACAGAACAAGAATATGCAGTGGAATGTAATGAAGTTTCACACTGCATACGATACCTGGCTTGTCCCCCTTTATACAAGCACACATGGTGCACTTGTCATATTCATACTGAGATCCTAGCCATTCTAAACGGCCAAGTGCTCTAGTTCAAGTTTAGAAGCAGCATCGGCGATAGTTTTTTCCTGTTGTTGAGAAAGATAATCTGACATGGTTTGGATCAGTTCAAATATGGCAGAGCCGATGGGGACTAACAGTATGAATGAATGGAGCACTGCAGTAAAGCTGTTAATGCGTTAGAAATAGTGCGCCCGTTACTTTAAAAAGGGTTATTGTAATATAAGACAAGGGTGTGTGACCTTCAGACATTTAACATTCCTCTTAATTGACTAATGATAAAGTGTTTTTTATTGTGCAACAATCCTTTAGGATAATTGAATTTTGTTCCACCTTTTTTTTTTTTTTTTTTGCTGAGGGTGTAAAACAAGGATCTTGATGGTGATAATGAGAGAGATTACAACGGCGTGTTTGATAGCTCCACCCCCCCCCCCCCCTCCTCTCCCTACCCCATCTTTCCTCCCACCAAACTTTACATTTAGACCGTCCTCGTTAAGCAGAAAATGAGACTGTAGCAGCCTATTGGTCCTCATTAGCATTCACTGATCCTTGGCTAGGCCTGTGTCCTAACATCTTTTAATTAGCACACTGCAAATCTAATCAGTGTAATAAACGCTATTAATCTTCCTTTTCACTTATTTCTCCCAGCTTATCACTTAGCCATGTTATGGGGCTCAGTTGGAGGCAGACTTTGGGTCATTGTACCACCCTATGACATATCCCACAAGCCCTTGCAGTCGCATGTGACAGTACCCAGGCACATTCTGTTGCCCGGTAGAGACTGAAGCTGGCTATGGGCACAGCAATTCCATGAACCATAAACAATAAAACTGCCCAAGCTGTCAGGATAAGGTATAGTTGTCTCTGTGTCTGAGTGAAATCAAAAAGGACAAAAACCCCACAGAAACTGTGTGTCTCAAATGCAGGGTCGCGCTACCACACCTCACTTTATCATTCAGTACACGTGCTTGAGCACTGTTGAATTTCCTTCTGTCCAAGACACAGAAAGATCTGCCAATCTGCCCGTTATATGTTATTGGCCATGTTGTGTATGTGTAATAAGTGATCCAAGTCAGGTGTGGAATGTAGCAGGTTTTGTTGGAATTACTTTGTTGTGAAACACACACACACACACACACACACACACACACACACAATGATAAATTACCTCTTGATGTCAATCATTCTGTTTTTTTAACCCCACAAAACCATGGTAATCATCACAGACAGCTCCCCAAAAAGAAATCAGCCCATGCTAATCACAGTGTTCCATGCTAATCACAGTGTTCCTAATATTTTATCGCAGTGACCCCGTTTTTTTCACAGCAGCCATGGAAACCGAAATCTCAGTCAGGCTAAGTGGTGGCCCACCACGCTGTTCCTCCACTGACAAGCCTTTTCACTGTACGTCAGTGTGTCTGTCCATCACAAGGCTGGGGGCGGGACAGACGCAGCCCTAACTCTCATTAGGACACACATTCGGGTCAGATCCCAAGACAAAGGCTCAAAAGCATGTAGACAGAGGAATCAAGGTTCAATGTCTGATTGTTTTCTAAATTGTATGTGGAAGATTTGGGGAAATGAAACTTAATTAAGCACCAGCTCACAGCTTACTCGGCCTTCTCCAAAAAGTACAGCACAACCAGCCCATGAGTGAGCATTGAGTGAGTGTACTGTTGTGGGATTGTGCGCTGTCGTGTGATTGTGTTTTGAGTGATGGTGAGAGATTGTGTGTGATGTTGTGTGATTGTATCTGCCAGCAGTGCAGTGGGTCTCTGGCAGGATCTGATTGTGCTGTACTGTGATTGTGTGATTTGTTGTGAGATTGTATGTGCTGTGTGCTGTTGTGTGATTGTGTGTTGAGTGATGGTGTGCGATTGTGTGTTGAGTGATGGTGTGGGATTATATGTGTTTTTGTGATGTTGTGTGATTGTGTGTTGAGTGATGGTGTGGGATTGTGTGTGTTGTGTGATTGTGTGTTCAGTGATGGTGTGGGATTGTGTGTGTTGTGAGATTGTGTGTTCAGTGATGGTGTGAGATTGTATGTGCTGTGTGCTGTTGTGTGATTGTGTGTTGAGTGATGGTGTGTGATTGTGTGTTGAGTGATGGTGTGGGATTGTGTGTTGAGTGATGGTGTGGGATTATATGTGTTTTTGTGATGTTGTGTGATTGTGTGTTGAGTGATGGTGTGGGATTGTGTGTGTTGTGTGATTGTGTGTTCAGTGATGGTGTGCGATTGTGTGTTGAGTGATGGTGTGGGATTATATGTGTTTTTGTGATGTTGTGTGATTGTGTGTTGAGTGATGGTGTGGGATTGTGTGTGTTGTGTGATTGTGTGTTCAGTGATGGTGTGGGATTGTGTGTGTTGTGAGATTGTGTGTTCAGTGATGGTGTGAGATTGTATGTGCTGTGTGCTGTTGTGTGATTGTGTGTTGAGTGATGGTGTGTGATTGTGTGTTGAGTGATGGTGTGGGATTATATGTGTTTTTGTGATGTTGTGTGATTGTGTGTTGAGTGATGGTGTGGGATTGTGTGTGTTGTGTGATTGTGTGTGCTGTTGTGTGATTGTGTGTTGAGTGATGGTGTGTGATTGTGTGTTGAGTGATGGTGTGGGATTATATGTGTTTTTGTGATGTTGTGTGATTGTGTGGGATTGTGTGTGTTGTGTGTTGAGTGATGGTGTGGGATTGTGTGTGTTTTGTGCTGTTGTGTGATTGTGTGTTCAGTGATGGTGTGGGATTGTGTGTGTTGTGAAATTGTGTGTTCAGTGATGGTGTGGGATTGTGTGTGTTTTGTGCTGTTGTGTGATTGTGTGTTGAGTGATGGTGTGGGATTGTGTGTGTTGTGTGATTGTGTGTTGAGTGATGGTGTGTGATTGTGTGTTGAGTAATGGTGTGGGATTATATGTGTTTTTGTGATGTTGTGTGATTGTGTGGGATTGTGTGTGTTGTGTGTTGAGTGATGGTGTGGGATTGTGTGTGTTTTGTGCTGTTGTGTGATTGTGTGTTCAGTGATGGTGTGGGATTGTGTGTGTTGTGAGATTGTGTGTTCAGTGATGGTGTGGGATTGTGTGTGTTGTGTGATTGTGTGTTGAGTGATGGTGTGTGATTGTGTGTTGAGTGATGGTGTGGGATTATATGTGTTTTTGTGATGTTGTGTGATTGTGTGGGATTGTGTGTGTTGTGTGTTGAGTGATGGTGTGGGATTGTGTGTGTTTTGTGCTGTTGTGTGATTGTGTGTTCAGTGATGGTGTGGGATTGTGTGTGTTGTGAGATTGTGTGTTCAGTGATGGTGTGGGATTGTGTGTGTTTTGTGCTGTTGTGTGATTGTGTGTTGAGTGATGGTGTGGGATTGTGTGTGTTGTGTGATTGTGTGTTGAGTGATGGTGTGTGATTGTGTGTTGAGTGATGGTGTGGGATTATATGTGTTTTTGTGATGTTGTGTGATTGTGTGTTGAGTGATGGTGTGGGATTGTGTGTGTTGTGTGTTGAGTGATGGTGTGGGATTGTGTGTGTTTTGTGCTGTTGTGTGATTGTGTGTTCAGTGTTGGTGTGGGATTGTGTGTGTTGTGAGATTGTGTGTTCAGTGATGGTGTGGGATTGTGTGTGTTTTGTGCTGTTGTGTGATTGTGTGTTCAGTGTTGGTGTTGGATTGTGTGTTGTGAGATTGTGTGTTCAGTGATGGTGTGGGATTGTGTGTGTTGTGTGATTGTGTGTTCAGTGATTGTGTGGGATTGTGTGTGTTGTGAGATTGTGTGTTCAGTGATGGTGTGGGATTGTATGTGTTTTGTGCTGTTGTGTGATTGTGTGTTCAGTGATGGTGTGGGATTGTATGTGTTTTGTCCTGTTGTGAGATTGTGTGTTCAGTGATGGTGTGGGATTGTATGTGTTTTGTGCTGTTGTGTGATTGTGTGTTCAGTGTTGGTGTGGGATTGTGTGTTGTGAGATTGTGTGTTCAGTGATGGTGTGGGATTGTGTGTGTTGTGAGATTGTGTGTTCAGTGATGGTGTGGGATTGTGTGTTCAGTGATGGTGTGGGATTGTGTGTGTTTTGTGCTGTTGTGTGATTGTGTGTTCAGTGTTGGTGTGGGATTGTGTGTTGTGAGATTGTGTGTTCAGTGATGGTGTGGGATTGTGTGTGTTTTGTGCTGTTGTGTGATTGTGTGTTGAGTGATGGTGTGGGATTGTGTGTGTTGTGTGATTGTGTGTTCAGTGATGGTGTGAGATTGTGTGTTCAGTGATGGTGTGGGATTGTATGTGTTTTGTGCTGTTGTGTGATTGTGTGTTGAGTGATGGTGTGGGATTGTGTGTGTTGTGTGATTGTGTGTTCAGTGATGGTGTGGGATTGTGTGTGTTGTGAGATTGTGTGTTCAGTGATGGTGTGGGATTGTGTGTGTTGTGAGATTGTGTGTTCAGTGATGGTGTGGGATTGTGTGTGTTTTGTGCTGTTGTGTGATTGTGTGTTGAGTGGTGTTGTGGGATTGTGTGTGTTGTTGTGTGATTGTGTGTTGAGTGATGATGTGGGATTGTGTGTGTTGTTGTGTGATTGTGTGTTGAGTGATGATGTGGGATTGTATGTGTTGTTGTGTGATTGTGTGTTGAGTGATGATGTGGGATTGTGTGTGTTGTGGGATTGTGTGTGTTGTTGTGTGATTGTATGTGCCAGTAGTGTAGTGGGTCTGTCTCTGGCAGGTTCTGATGGTGCTGCTGTGGCATTGTGTGGGTTGTTGTGATATTGTGTATGATTGTGTGCTGTTGTGTGATTGTGTGTGCTGTTGTGTGATTGTGTGTGCTGTTGTGTGATTGTATGTGCCAGTAGTGTAGTGGGTCTGTCTCTGGCAGGTTCTGATGGTGCTGCTGTGGCATTGTGTGGGTTGTTGTGTGATTGTGTGATTGTGTGTGCTGTTGTGTGATTGTATGTGCCAGTAGTGTAGTGGGTCTGTCTCTGGCAGGTTCTGATGGTGCTGCTGTGGCATTGTGTGGGTTGTTGTGAGATTGTGTATGATTGTGTGCTGTTGTGTGATTGTGTGTGCTGTTGTGTGATTGTGTGTGCTGTTGTGTGATTGTGTGTGCCAGTAGTGTAGTGGGTCTGTCTCTGGCAGGCTCTGATGGTGCTGCTGTGGCGTTACAGACAAAGGCACCGGGCGTGACGGAGCGCAGGCTTGCTCTACCTCAGGAGCTCTGGCAGACCTCTCTAAGCATCATGATGAATCATTACAGCACACCCCCCTGCCTTCCGGACTGCGAGAAGCTCTAGACGTGCGCACCACTCAGACAATGAACTGCAGCAGCCCCGGATTCTCTAATCACCATTGTCACTGCGCTTAACAATCTGCTTTGCATTTGTGTGGAAAACAGACAATATATTTTTCTTTGTTTTTTGTTTTAGTAAAAGACACAGACTTTGTCTTTTGTATACAGCAATATAACTGAGAATACAGACAAACAATGCCATGCTCAACTATTTTGGTACATCATAGCAAAAAATATTTAATGATCTGATAAATATTGTTCAGAGAGTCTATGCGCTTTATCTAAATGATGTAGTGTAATGACAATGTATGTCCTTCTATAAACTATTTAACTTATTTTTAATCATTCTATAAATTGATTTTACTTGTATTAATTTGTATAATTGGGAGTAAAGTGAAAAATAAAGCATATCTGATTTTTGACAGATGGAGTCTCATTGTAACGTCTCAGAAGATTGTGTTCTCTCTGCGCTCCAAAACGACGGCTGAGTTTCAGAAGCGCATGTGGGAGTGCAAGGAAAAACAGTGTTGTGTTCTTCCGCTGATCTCTTGATATGCTTTAAATTGCCTTGTTTGCTCGGCCCAAGCGCCGAAACAGATGTTGCTCCGGCGCACCGGGTAATTTACTGTACCTCTCGGCGTGGGGTGAAGGCTCCCCATGTTCCCATGCTCATCTGGCGGATGCATCGCATGGATGACACAAACGCATGGAATAAATAGAGAACCGTCGGTTAGCCGGCGCACAGCTCTTGATACCGTCGGTTAGCCGGCGCACAGCTCTTGATACCGTCGGTTAGCCCACGCACAGCTCTTTATAGGGAAAGCAGCAATGGCGCCAGTTTTAAATTTTTCCGATTTCTAACAAAACGTCTTGTGAATGCAGTCACTGGATACTCATCCTCAGGATTGGCCGAAAAGCTGCATCAGCCTCAAAGGCAAAGGCTGTTATTGGTTAGTGAGGCTGAGATGTCATTTAAGGACTGACCGCAGAGCTCTTATATTACTGTGATTAACCTCCGGCCGACAGACGGATTGCCCAACGATCACCTTGGATACAATATGAGCTTCTGCATGGAGCAAATGGCAGCCAGTGGTGCGAGCCTGCGTTCATTGTGCTAACACATTGTGCTCTTTGTCGTTTCTATCTGTTTCCTTTGTCGTCTTCAGTCAGGAAGTAGGGTGGCTTCAATGTGTCACCAACCATATTTAATGCAGGAAGTAAGAGTACAGGTTTTTGTGTTTCTTCCCTGCCATGTTTGTTTTTGTGTTTTGGCCGATGATGAGGGGGAGGGGGGTTATTTTATTTTTTTACACATCGCAAAAGATTTTTGCCAATTGAAATTGGTCGTGTCAGGTGCCTCTTGGCTATAAAGCAGTTCAGGGCCCCATCCTGCAAAGGTTCTCTTTTTCCTCACATCTTCGCCAACAAAACCGATTTGACTCTCCTGATTATAGTAACGAAGGCAGTCCAAAAGAATATGCACAGACTTACTGTACGTCAGATTAGATCACCCCGCTGGACACACGGGGCTGACCGCAGCCTCATTCCTTTAGACAAATGCACGCTTACGGAGAGAATCTCCCATGAGAGTGCGCCGAAAGCCTGCTTGTATTCCCGCCGTACCGCGGAAGATTTAATGTCCTCTGAGAGAACGGTGGCCGTATCCTTTCTAATATGTCTGTTTACGCTCAAAGATAAAAATGTCCGTCGTCCGTGTCGCAGTCACCACAGGGGCAGCTCACATTTTACTGACTCGCAATCGCTCACACACAACAGGCCGCTTCAGTGCTTTGTGTGTGTGTGTGTTTGTGTGTGTGTGTGTGTGTGTGTATGTGTGTGTGTGTGTGTGCGTGCGTGCGCATGCGTGTGAGTGTGTATTTTCTTCCAGTGTAATGATTAGATGAAACCACGCCGCTTGATGTGGCTCCTGGATGTGCTGGTGGAAAAAAAAGTCAGTTTTGATTACAAAGTAAATGTTGCAGCTCCAGACAGGAGCTACATGCTGATATGCATTCTATCAGAATGATTTATGCAAATTATGCACATTATTCCCGCGGGAACTTCTTCTGAAACTGCCAGGATAAATTGCCGGAAATTAGCCATAAAATTTGCTGTGCAGAGAGCGCAAGGTGAAGGCCACAGGGAGACCAAGGACATTGGGTTGTGGTTATATGTAAGCCTGGGGTGATCTTTGCTAATGTGGCGTTCAAACCCGTTAAGGACTCCTCTACGGGCACATACATATGTCAAACATACCATAACATGTATTTACAGTGAACCAGTGTTTTTTTCATGTAGGTATATACTCTATATGAAATTATTTATTTATCTTTATCTTTTCTTTGGCTGATTGCATGTTCTTAATACACAGGCTACTCTCCATTAAACAAAGGAATGCACAGTGTTCAGCAGGCCTCCCTCCAAGCTGACTCTTGGATGTTTGTCTCGGCCTGCTGCAATATTTACCCCCCAGCATTGTGTTTGTTTCTCTCCCAGTCTCCTATTCAAATGCCGTAGGAGGCTAAACCAGAGCTTTCATTTGCTTGCTTGTGTGGGGAGGTTATAGCTAACCCTCAGATTTAACTGAATAATTAATCAGTACCTGGTGCTTTGGCTGAGGGGGGGGGGGGCGTGTGTGGCACTATGGCCCATGCCTTCATTCATCTCTGATTAGCCCTGCATGCTAATCGCTTACTGGCAAGCTGTAGATGCATCTAACCTCAGATTGTGATTGGTGGTCTCTCTTATGTTCACCCGCTACCCCTCTCCCTCCCCTCTTTGTTAAACACATTTAGGCTGCCATTAGTCGTTCATAATTATTGTATAACAAACACCTGCATGTCTATGTGCAAACTACCTACTGCTATAGATATGATTACATTTTTTATCTTTGATGTTTAACATAATTTTCACGTTTGAAAAATGTATGGCGCTCTATAAAAGTCCTTGTGAATAACTTTGTTGTCTTCAATAAGTGAGTTGTCATTATACCACAGAATCCTTGATCCATCCAAATATTTTCAAATAGGCAATGCTTTTAATGCACACACTTCCTGTGTTATTTTAGGTGTGCCATGTTCAGATATTACTTTTTTACTTCCAATGAATCTTCACCCTGTTGGTCGCTTTGGAATAAATTTGGCTCTTTTTCTTGAGAGCCTACAAAGTACATGAAGGTGTTGATGGTTTGTTTAAACATAGTTAATATGTGTAAACAATAATTTATAAATACTTGCACTGCAAGTACATAGATAATATGAAACTGTGTCACATTGACCTTAAAAATATCACCCACACTTTTGCTTTTCCTAAACAGTGCGTGTTAACAATGATGGTCTCTATTCATTGCCGTAAGTTATGCTCTTAATGGTCAGTAAATTAATGTTTTTTTTTATTGAGTTATAATGCAGTCAGTCTGCTATGGGGGATTTGAAAATACTGTTGCAAAAACTGAAGTGAGGACATTTCACCTGACTTCATTTGTTGTTCTGTAGATATAGAGTTTTCTACATTTTATAGGACAACTGTGTGTGTGTGTGTGTGTGTGTGTGTGTGGGTGGGTTAATTAAGCTGTGTGGCCAAGGGGGCTTAGAAATTAAATTACTTTTAATACTGTAACCCACTAAAGAATGTGTGTATTACTTTGAACCACTTTCTGTTCAGTTAAATGTTCAGAAACATCAGCATTAAAGAACAATCATCCAACAAACACATTAAGGCTTTTATTTCAAATGAACGTGTTCACATTCTTCTGGCCCGGCAGAGCTTCTCTTTAAAAAAAATGTATTGGTCTTCATGCTACAGTATTATGAATTGACAAATACAATGAACTTGAAAAATGATTCTGTATTCATACACATTCTCCTGAACACAACACCCACCCCTTCCCCACCATCACTTCTCCAAGTCTCTATCAAGCCCCCCAGTAGGAACAGAAACCGTGGAGTTTACGCCTTTATTCAGCTGGAAGATGTTACCTTGAAGCTGGAGTAGGAGTAATCTGCAGGCCTGAGGAAAGGAGAGTTATAGTGCTCTGTCTCCAGAGTATGCTCGTCGGATGGAGGTTTCTGGAAGATCCGGAGTGAAGTGGGCGTTAGAACTGGTGCTGTAGGCTGTCTTATGGTATCTGGGCCTTTTGTTCCAATCCTAGCACTATTTTACCCTGAAAACCTAATCTTTCTCACTCTTCACACCATAGAAGGCTCCACACAGATCAGGTAGGAAGTACAGTATATGTACTTACGATAATTACCGTGGCCCTGTGTCCTAAACAAGGCATATGACAGCTTCAGCCCAGCAAAACCCAACCTACCGTGGTAAAACCCTAACTCTTTCTTCACCAGAGACTAAAAAAGAAACATTTAAAAAGCATTTTAGATGGACCAGCTTCCCTCACCATTCCTAGACACATGAACACACAATAGACACAAACATGCTAATTCTAAAGTGGATGTTTTTTTGTTGTACCATGGATGTGCCCATGGGTTTTTGGTATGTCTACGGTGTGTGTCCCCTCTGGTCATGAGGCAGGGCAGCAGTGTGAACTGTGCAGTCACAAATTTGCTCAACAGCGGTGTAGCTCCCATGCTAATTGTGTCATCTTCTTGTATTTTTTTCCCGGAGCCACAGTTAATGAATATCAAAGGCTGGAAATGAATCCACCCTGGCTGGGCTTTAATGTGTCTTCAGAGGGTCACTGCCTGCATGCTAATGAGGCCAGATCTTTCTCCCTCCCCTGTTTCCTGGAACACAGTGCTGTCTGACAGACGGAGAAAGACAGAGAGAGAGGGAGAGAGAGAGAGAAAAAAAGAGAGAGAAAGAGAGAGAGAGAGAGAGAGTGCAGTCAACATCAGAACAACAGAGTAGTCAACACCTGCCTGTGTTTATACAGGTCTACACCTGTAAACCAGTAGTATTGAAGCGTTGGCCTTTATTTATCACTTGAGTATATGTAATATTCTCTTTTGAACTGCTATAATAAGTATATGAAAATTACATTGGTTTCAACATGTGCAAAATGAGTATTGAATGAGTATTGAGTTCATTTCCCTGGGTCATAAACGTGAGAAATATAGAACCTTCAGTTAATGGTAAAAGAAAATCACCATTGTAAAAAAGGTAATGATGACACTGTGTGTTTGAGAACTTGAAGCACGTATATATGGCTCCTGCTGATGGCGGAGCGGAAGCAAACACCAGGGTCATTGGGATCTGCATCCTGTGTGTAACAAGACAGGGTTAGTGTGTGCGGTGCTGTCAGCGATGCAACACTTCCTGTATTTGCTACGGATATATTTTAATGTAATAGAGCGAAGGGCCATTTCCGGGTCACAGTGGACACCAGCTGTGCTGACTCGGGCGTCCTGCCCCCCTCCCCCCCGTCACCAGCTCTCACTGAGCCTATGAAATGCAACCCTCCACACAAGGGCACTGAAGCTATGCGGCTGATCTGGAGTTTAACGATGCCGCAAATTACTGCTTTGTCTGATGGGAATTGTAATCCTTCAAAAAAAAAAAAGGATCATCTGATTATCCAGCGAAGAAAAAGAGGCACTGGTGAAGGAGGATTACTGCTAAACTGAGGTGAAATCTGTTTCATCTGGAGGATGGAGAGTCTTTTAACATGTTATTAAAATATTACACATACTACAAATACAAAGTCTAAATAATCACTCATTTTGTAGTTCACTTATTTACCAGACAACTTTTCTGGTTTGGGCATCAAATCAGATTCTAGTACAGTCTGTGACAATATTTTAACCTCTAAATCTACAGTGTTTCTACAAAATTTCATAAATATAGTGACAATTTACAATTTGGGACGGACAAATAATTGGAATTAAAATCAAATGTCCTGGTGGAAAACTGAATCATTCATTGCTTTTCAAGAAAAAAACCATTACATTTAATTGATTTGGATCAACTATTGTATATTGTATTAATCTCAGTGTATTAGCATTACATGCTGTAATGAAACAGAGACAATCAATAGTATTATAGATGAAAAAAGCAACACTTTTTCTTTTCAAATTTAAAGCCAAACCTTGCAATATAATAAAGAATTGCTTTTGATTGCCGCTGGCCTGATTTTTCACTGTTTATTTCTACTGGGGCACTATAACAGGCATCATCACATTGTGTTTTTCATTCTGTAGTCAGTATCTTGGTGTAATCAAAGCGTTGTTAACTCCCTTGTTAAATCTCGAAGGGCTTGCTTGCAGGAGGGGTCAGCTCGTGTACAATACATTGCATAATTTGTAGCAGGCCATCACCTGACATCAAATGAGCAATCACTCAATGATCAAAGAACATTTACATGGAGCACATAAGGATCTCTTGGTTAAAGTAAAAGAGAGGTGTGTGTGTGTCTATTGACTTTCTTCTAAATGTTTCAATATCACCTTGCCGATTAAGACCAATAAGATCAGGCCAATCTGACTGTGTACAGTCTATGGGGAGATATGGCTTCCATTTCCTGTGTTGAGTAATTTTCCTTTTTTATACTCACACCTAAAGTGTTACTTCATGCCTTGTTACCCCATGCCTGCCCATCGTGAATAACATTATGTGACAGAGAATACTATACCCAATACATAGCATATTTCTCTATGGTATGAGAGGGAAGAGAAGATTATAATTCAATTCCATGTCTTTATGCCTGTTAGTGGTTTTGAAAGGGCACACCATTTCATTGCGCTTATGTATATTTTGAGTTTCCTGGTTTATCACCCTTAGTATAAATCATATCTGTATTATAAATAGGAGCCCTGGTGAGCCTTGATATGGTAAATGGGATATTTTATGGTTTACGAAAAGGCTTTTTTATCTTCCATTTTTATTCATAACCAGTCAGCCTGTCTGTATAACTGTCTTACAGGCAGGTTAAGCTTTATTAGATTCATGAATAAAAATGGACCTGTTAGTTGATTATGACCACAGTTAGACTGCGCTTGACACTGACTGCACCACGGTTTCTGTGCTTTCCAAAAAGATGCACTTCAGACATCCACACACATCACCACCGGGAGGTGCAGACCTCTGAGCTGGTGAAGGCAGACATCCACACACATCACCACCGGGAAGTGCAGACCTCTGAGCTGGTGAAGGCAGACATCCACACACATCACCACCGGGAAGTGCAGACCTCTGAGCTGGTCAAGGCAGACATCCACACACATCAACACCGGGAAGTGCAGACCTCTGAGCTGAAGATGCACTTCAGACATCCACACACATCACCACCGGGAGGTGCAGACCTCTGAGCTGGTGAAGGCAGGGTGTTGATGCACTCAATCCAGTGGTGGAACAGGGACACAAAATTGGGGTTTTTTATCTTCTGGGGTGGGAGCGGTGCACCTCTTTTCATTGGTTGAGTCATTGGACACCTGACACCAAGTACCGCCAGAAACATATGTATTCAACCAATCCCTCGTTTAGAGTTATGCTGTGTATAGGCTACAGAGCATATCTCTATTTACTTCAAACCTCAGTCCCAGTCAGAAACGCCCCTATATGTTCACCCTTGGCAGCTTCAAATAGGTACCTGCAGTTCTTTTTTCCACAGTATTGTCCACAGGACTCAGCGCCTGTTATGTTGTTAGACCTGAGGGATCACTCTGTGTTGTCCCTAATGTTCTTCACTGTCTCAGTCTGTGCTCTACTTCCCCTACATGGTCTAGAGATGTAAGGTATTCAATCCTAACACGTACCAAAACCCCCTACGTGGTCTACAGATGTAAGGTATTCAATTCTAACACGTACCAAAACCTCCTACATGGTCTACAGATGTAAGGTATTCAATCCTAACACGTACCAAAACCCCCTACATGGTCTACAGATGTAAGGTATTCAATCCTAACACGTACCAAAACCCCCTACATGGTCTACAGATGTAAGGTATTCAATCCTAACACGTACCAAAACCCCCTACATGGTCTACAGATGTAAGGTATTCAATCCTAACACGTACCAAAACCCCCTACATGGTCTACAGATGTACGGTATTCAATCCTAACACGTACCAAAACCCTTTATTTGTCTAAATCTTTATGCTAATACATCGCGCTGCTTTGGTTTATCATGACGATCACATTTTCCATTAGCGATTGAAATTAGTACAATTAGTTGTGGAAAATAAATTTAAATGGTTAAATGATTACATGTGAAAAAATGTTTTCCTATTCCATAAGCCTCTGGACTGCAGGGAGTATTGAAAGCAATCACACTGGGGGGAATGCGTTTCTGTGAATGACATCTCGGTCGTAGGGATCTTCAAACATCAATTGCTTACATCGTTTCCCTCTTGCTTTATGATTCATCTGTAGCGATTCTAGTAGTTTATGTACCTTGCTCTAGAAAGGACAGAGTAACAGCAATGTGATCACAGCGGATAATACAGAAACTGGATGCAGTTTGGAGACCAAGGTGGCATAACAGTGCTTTACATTTAATGAAAACTATATGATTAATACAGGCCTTTTATTCATTATATATACAATCATGTATCTGCAGGACATGTTATACAGTACAAACTGCAACGCTGCAACCTCCTCACATGGCTATTCTTACTTTGGTTAGATTTAGTCAAGGTCTATAGATAGGAAAAGGACTTAGAATAGGATTTTTTTTTTTAAAGGGTAAAAATATCATCTCTAAGTGAATGCCACTTGGCAACTGCACTGGGAACCACAATGTGTGACTTTTTCTGTTCTCTTAGTTGTTCAGCCTGGATACGTTTCTGCCATATGTGAACTATATGCTCTACTTGCAAAGGCAGCAATGGCATGATTAGTGCACTAACTGCCTCCAGCAACACACGATTTGTTTATCTTGTAACCGTTTCATTTTTAAGTGGTGTGAGAAATAATCTTATTAGTCTTTATTTTCTTGGTGCTGACAAAAAAACAAAAATTAAATGATTAAGTCCACTCAATAGTCTTTTTTTAAATTTTGAATATTTTTTTATATTTTACCCTCATGGTATTTTCACATTTTATGACTTATTTTATGTTTGGGGTCAAACTGACCCCAAAAGTTTAAACTTTTGTTTAAACAAAAAAATTTGACACATTTTTTGTCACATTTTGTGTGTCTCCCAATTCACTACTCTTTTATCTCTAAATATTAAAAATCTGTGAATACACATTTCATTTTAAAGCCTGGCGTTAGTGAAAGTTTAAAACCCGTATGGAAAAGTGCCACCAGAATTACCCACAAAAAATCTGAGACAAAAACAAAAAAAGATTGTGTATTTTTTTACATTTCATACCCCACAAATGACCCCATACAACACCTTTGTATATGAAGTTGGTACATGAAAATATAACTGTATAAATAATATAAATATATTATGTTTATTGTGTGTTTACTATTTAATCCCAACAAATTAGGAAAGTGTATATAGTGTCAAGATGAAAAAATAAGATTAACTGGTTTTTAAGAGACGTCAATCATTGAATCGGGCCAACTTTTGAGAACATAATATGAGGGTTAAACAAGGAACCAGAAACTTTGACTTTAGATGTTGGTCATTTTTTTCATATACTCTACGTACTGTGGTTTATTGAAAAAGTTGTTAGGTGGCATTCAATCAATGACTAACATGCCACTTTGGCTTTAACTATAATGATTCCATAAGTCTTAAATGTTTTTTCCCCCCACATCCTCACAAGCTTAGCAGTCACTGAAATGCTACACTATGTAAAATACAATACTGTACTTTGGCCTCCCAAGTGGCTCAGTCACGTTGATGGGTTAGCCATGAGTGCAGGCTGGACAATGTAGCCTAGATATTTCAGGTTCAAGCATGGGCTATGTCATCAGCTAGCAATAATTATGAGTCCACAGCAGTAGCACACATTTGGCTATGTCACACGAGAGGTAGGGTTTTAATCCGCCAGGGTTCCTTTAGGGTCACTGCCATATTAGTTTCTTCCAATGACATACCAGACACCCACGGGCTATCAGTTGTAGTCAGTGAGCGATATGTCCGTCATCCAATCAATGCTGTCCCATAGCGGCGAGTGGCTTGCGAGTGACTGCAGCGGAGAAGTGCACACGCTTCCTCTGCACTGCTCCCTATTTGGGGTGTGGGTGGTATGATGGTATTTCAAGATGTACAATTTCTGATTTTAGATTGAGAATACGATTTTGAAAACAACAGTAAACATAATACTGTGCTAGCTGATTCTCAGAGCCAAAGGCAAATTATCAAAGCAGTTATGACGAATGTTCTCATACAGTCAGGCCACTTCTGAATGAGGTAGTACTGTATGTGTGACCTGTTTACCTCATATACTGTACTGTATACTATATACTGTATACTATATACCTCATATACTGTACTGTATACTATATACTGTATACTATATACCTCATATACTGTACTGTATACTATATACCTCATATACTGTACTGTATACTATATACTGTATACTATATACCTCATATACTGTACTGTATACTATATACTGTATACTATATACCTCATATACTGTACTCATATACTCTACCTGTTTACTCCCACAGAAAAATATGACTGAGAAATCCCCACTTGGTTGTGGGTTGGTTAGTCAACACCTTTGGATAATGGATGTCCTTCTATGTAAATAGAAACAAGAATCTACACAAAACCAAACTTTTACTGTTTTAGGTTCCCAGAGCAAAGTTAAGTACTGTAGTGGTTCCACTCCACCTCCATTATCTCATTGAAAACATTCCTATTGAATGCTGGTGCATAGACTGTTTCTAGTCTTATATCTCTCTTGCATGGGTTTTGTAAATAAATTACCAAAGAATGGCATTTATGCTGCTGTAGAACACTTAACTGAGAAATGGGCATGTGACAATTTCTCATTAAGCTAATTATGATAATATCAACAGGAAGAAAAAGCTCAGGAATGAAAATGTTAGGATGTCTTTTTTTATATATGATGGTAGTAAGACCATATAATGTTCTTATGGACCAACCAATACCTTATCAGACAAAACTAATAAACGGTCTGGATTAACTGAACACGCATCCCCACAACTAGTATTACATTACCTTGGTATAACTCTACTATACAGTTGACTGTGTGTACATTGACTACTAGTTGCCTACTAGTAGCGGTAGTGTTACTTAATGGTTAGGGAACTGGGCTTGCAGGTTTGATTCTCAGGTGGGGCACTGCTGTTAAGCAAAGGTACTTAACATAACTTTCTTCAGTGAATATCCAGCTGTATAAATGGATTGTATGTGAAAATAATGTAAGTTGCTCCAAATAAGAGCATTCACTAAAATTCTAAAATGTATGACTAATTGAATAAGTTTCTATGCTTGTGCATGTTTCAGATTGAACTAATGTATTCCGTCTCATAGAAATGCAATGTTATTTAACTGCAATATATAGAAATACATCGTTTAAACATGTATTTAAATAACTAATACGTGTTTTTAAGTTTGTGGAGGTACAAATTATGTAAAGCATACACTTCATCTACAAAATATTAAAAATTATGGTATTTGTTTAGTGTTCAAATGAAAAAGAGTGTGGCTATGTGCAAATTAGTGTGGTCCATTTGTTGTTGCTTTGAATATTTTTCATAAAGGACTTCATTTCTTTTGCTTCTATTTTTTATTGAATTATAGCCTACTTTTACTGAACGCCATCTGATAGCGACAGCAGTAACAAGCTTATGCAGCTTGAACAAGATGTCCATGTATGGTTCTTATGGTAATGAACTACAGAATTTACATATTTCCACAAATTTCTAAACATAATTGAATGGACGGTATTGCTTTGTTCCAGTTTTTTTCCACGACTTTATGGTTAATCAGAACAATGTGTTGTGTTGCATCATGGAGCAACTGATGTGTGTTATAATGTGCTGTGTTCAGTGTATCTGTAAAATAACTGGCCTTTCACATGCTTGGAAACAGATGTTACTCCCATCCATGCAATATATTGTAAGGACCAAATAAGCTATTTATTGACCATAACCACAAGGCCTCTTTTCCAGGGTGAACAGTGGCCAAGCCACATTTTGACATACATGGCCAAGCACTTGCTTCATCAGCCTCCTGGTGTGCTCTGTTCTCTGGCGCCAGAACTTTTCTACACATCATTCAGGAGTGAAATTAAATGAAATGCACTTATTACGTCACATATCTTGAGACAGTGCCCACAGTGCTTCTCCTTCTTAGCATATCCGATTATTTAATTATTTAAGAGATTCATTCAGGGTAATGGAAATATTAGAATTTATATAATTTTTGCCATGACAGGGAAGCTTTATAAAAACTGCATCCATTGTGATTATAATCTAACAATGTATTGAGTAACTTATTTTGCCAATCATCACATCACTGGTGGAAGGACATTTTAAGAGGGTGCTGACAGTGAAAATGTATATATGATATAAAACTGTGAGGATGCTACTGTTATGATTTAAAAAAAATAAAATGCTCATTCATTTGCATAATCGTTGAGCAAACGACACAACCTCACAATATTCTCACCTGTACGTTTACAAGAGGAATATAATTTGTTTTTTGCATTCTTCAAGATTTTAGATATGGTGGCGTATACTTGATTCAGACGTAAAGCATTCAAAAGTCTACAAGATGTGGTTAACAAAATCTGCATCAGCACTGTGTATTTCATCAACTCTCAACTATTTTGATTGGACATCGTTCAAAACATTCAGACATGATTAGATAGTTTTTTAGATGTCTCGTGTAGGTTAATGTTCTGGCTCAAGCACGTGTTCACCCCATTTGCGGGATATGTCAGTATACTGTATTGGACTGCGCTCTTGACAAATTAATACACGCACATGTGCATATATGTATATATATATATATATGTATATATATATGCAAAATGAATTAAATAAATAATGAATGTCGCTGCTGTCCGTGGTGCTGAAACGTGCACCCTCGAGCTGGCTGAAATCGACATAGAGGGTTGTCCCTCCTCTCGCTGCAGGGTCTGCGTTTAATTGGCCAGCTTTTGGTTAAACCATATGTAACTGTTTCCTACACAACTATCGTTCATTACTGAGGAAATGTCCGACTGTCCGTGCAAGCTGACTGCGACCAGACTGGATACAGTGGCACAGAGGCCAAAGCTGGAATGTGTGAAGTTGTTGCCTTAGTTGATTTTCAAACTTTTGTAATGTGTAAAAACGAAACATTCAAAGTAACTCTAATGTGTTTCAATGCGGGTAACAAAGAGGTTCCAGAGACACACGTCAATAAATTCGCAAATGATAAAGTTTAAATATAACAATTTTAACCGAACATAGATTCATTTCAAGCTATATCATTGCACCCCTCCTTTTTCAAGCAACATTCTAACATATCTAAAAAACAAACAAACATAGATGCCTCGGCCTATGTCTATAGTATCTAAAGAACAGAATGAGTCAAACAATGTGTTAATAATTCAAGTTTTGGTATAATTTAAAAAAAAATCAACTAGGCTATAGCACCATTTTTGTATTTTACTTTCACAAGTAGATAAAGTTCAAACAATTATTATTATTATTATTATTTTTTTTTTTTTAAAGGGTCCAACTGCTCAGTGCCCAGTAAATCTGAAGATCCAATTCAACTTAAAAACAGGTTTCACAGCAAACGCGTTCCCCAAAAGCAGGCACAACCGGGTCTACATAAAATCCTGGCCTACTTGACAGTGGCCTACTCCTAGCATGCACATATAGCTTTTTGTAAGACATGCAGTTGCATTGGCAATTCAAATAAATAAATAAATAAATAACGTAACGTGCTGTAAGTCACAGAAATCTGATTTTCACAGACAAACTTTTGCACATAAGTCTTTGTGGGCGGCTCCACGATTTGCTACGACTGGCTGCGAGTTAGCAGATATATTTGACCAAATAAGTTTCAAATAACTTTTCTCTTATTCTAGCATCAAACAACATTGTCCATAAAGGGAAAGTAAAATTAAACCAAACACCAATGGTACATATAATGGTCATATATCGGAACAATGGTCATATATTATTTATGGATATAATCCGCATTTAGCCCTATTTGGGTACATAGAGCACAGACTTTTGTATGTTGGTAGTTTGTGTGATCGTTTTAGTGTCGTGCAACGTCCAGTTCCTCAGAAAACCAAAATTAACTTCAGATCAAGAGACACTCGTTAGGTGAGACGAGAAAACTTATTTATTTTCTTCTTCGTATTATAATTATCATAATAATAATAATAATAATAATAATAATAATGTATTGAAGGTAATTTTTTTCGCAATTATTATTCAAATTTTATTAGGACACCATATATTCAACACAGGTTCAAGTATCATAATATAAACATAGCATGCTACTGGACAGCTTTACTACCTGTCAAAAAAAATAAGGGTTCAATATTTTGTTATATGTCACGTTGTAAAAAAATATTTAAAAATCCGGTTTATAAAATTTGCTGGATCTATTTCTAAAGGAATTGATTACTTATTTTCATATTCACATTTCAAACGCTTTTCTATCACATCAAGGCCAGTGATAGGGCAGTCCACTATTAAGTGTTATGAAATGAGAACAGCGTACAACAAATAGATACGGCTCTCACCAGGACGTACAAACATTATAGTAGCCTACATATAAGATCATAAATGTACTGTCAACAAGATTGTTAAAGGCACGCAAAAACGCTTTTCATTTGCATTTTCCCCCCAATGTATTGTTTTAAGCCGCTTATCGTTTACCTGATTATGATTATAAAAAGGTATTCACGTTCGTAAATCTATAATGCATCGACTCTACCCTAAATTTTGTGTTGCCACTATCTTAAAAAGATGCCCCTTGGCCGTAGCTAATTCCTAATCACCGTGATGGACAGCAGAGACAGAACAATACAAACTAATGGCAGTGTTGCTGATCACCGTGCTCGTGATTAAAGACACCCAATTATGGCAATGAACAGTGTCGTAATTATGTTCCTTAATCACATCCAGGAGGTTTAATTGCCTTAACGATGTGTTTCATTAAATGAATGTAGGTATTATAGTCGACAGTTTTCATACACAGTTGTTTTCAAATTAACATATTATTAGACATCGTCATGGAAATTGTTTTAATAATCATAATTAGGGGCAAACAGGCTTTGTCATGTAATGCTAAGAGACATTTTTTCCTTAGCCTTAAGGCTTTTATGCTCACCACGTCTGGGCTGTCATCACAGGGCGTCGTGGCACTTTGCTATATTGTTTCATGAAAAGTTACAATGTCTGGTGTGACAAAAATAACTAAATAAATAATATAAAATATTATTCAATATCGTCCATACCATATATGGTAGTGGTCCGAATATCAACAAATACCCCGTCTGTTTTAGAAATCTATGTAGCCTATGCCACAACTTCCACAAGTTGTATACAATAGCACCGTAATACTCTATACTGCGTGTAGTTAACTCTTAGTTGCTGAAAATCGACACACTCAGGCATATTTGTCTCATCTAGGCCTACTATTTCAAGATGACAACAGTTCTAAAAACACGCGAGGTAAAGAGCGTTTGCCTGTTATTAAAACTGCATGCCTGGCATTTTTTGTAAAGCATTTTTTTAAAAATCGTATAAAAGTTTATATTATGTGGGATTAGTATCTTAATTGGGCCTACTCTGTACCCTTTTAGTTCGGTACATTTGCCTCAAAGCAGCCGAGAAGCAAAAGATGACCAGACAATATAACAATTAGTTTTGTTCAAAATATTTTAATAAAGCTTTCCAACACATAAACACATACAAATGTCCCTCTGCAGTCATATTCAGACTAATGTATCTACATTACTTCACATCCTGACCTGACAACGAGCTTGTTCCATCAAAGTGTAACCATTTCAGCCATACTGCATAAGTGTAAACTCGCAAATTATACAACCACTGTGTTGATGCAGGAAAAGTGTATGCCATGCAGCCAAATAATATTGTTAAAAAAATTTATAAATAAATTAACAATAAGGACTGAAATCAAGCTTTGGAAACTTAGCTGAACAAAACTTCTGTCAAAGTTTTACAGAGCCGTGAAAATAAAACGACACTGCAGTCTATGTTCATGTTTGATTGCGATTGATTGTGCACGCTGGCACCGTAAACTTAAAAATAAAGACTTTGTATTCACAACATTTAACCTTGATGTTGTTGATAACGTCAAACTCCTCAAAATGACTAGATTATTATATATTATCACAATTAAGTTTAAGGAATCACCATCAACAAGCAAATGGAATAGCCTACTCAAGATCCACCATTGTAATTCCAATAAATGCAATAAAGCAGCAAGATTACGATTACGTAATATAATTTCAGCAAATATTCAAGAAAGTTAGGAATCTGTTTAAATTACAGAAGAGCTTCATGTTGTCAGGTCAATAAAACAAAGTCGTTCCCTTAAGGTCCATCACAGCAAGTGATTTACGATTTTCAAACAATGTTTAACACTTGCAACCAGGCATACACTTTTGTTTGGTTTTGACTCTCACCAGCACTTTAAGGATTCTTTATATACACAATCAAGTATAATAAAACAAAAAGTGTGTTTTAAATTATCTCACTTTGAGTGAATGTTGTGAATGATATAAAAGTTTTTTTCGGCATCCTTTTCCCATTCAGTCCATTTTAAAAGTGATATATGTTGCAACGGTGACTTCGATGTCTATCTTTATTCTTCATTCATATAAAGACAAGTTTTGTTCGCTACGAGTCTGTTTCTCTCATCGTTTCGATGCGTTTAAGGCTTATCAGTGCACTGTTTGCAGAGGCTGGAGGTGACGTTGTTGAAAAGGGCACATTTGTCGGGACAGGAGGAGGCTGGAACTCCTGCAGGGAATGGGTACCCAGTCGGTGGCTCATAGGCGCTCAAACCCCGGGTTAGAGCTGTCGTCGCGGGCAGGGAAGCCGCAGATATCGCCTGGCCCTGGTTGAGATAAGCAACCAGCCTTCTCATTTCTTCCAGTGCCTGCGCTTGCATGAGGATGTAATTTTTGGCTAGTAGCAAAGTGGCGATTTTGGAGAGTTTCCTTACCGAGGGACTGTGAGCATAAGGGATCACCCCTCTCAGTTCATCGAGTGCGTCGTTGAGGTCGTGCATCCGCCTTCTCTCCCGGGCGTTGATGTTCAGCCTCAATGTTTTCTGCTCTTTATTTTTCTTACCTCCCTCAGGTTTACCCCCGGATGCCGCTGTCCTACCGTCTGCCATCAGAACCATGTCACACCTGTCGTCGCTGTCATCATCTTGACTCTGCTCCCCACCGCTGCTCTCCGCCGCTGAAGTCCTGTTTCCACTTTCTCCGTAGTTCACGCACAAAGATCCGGTCGGTAGACCCAGTGGCCCTCCTCGACCCATTGCCAGTCCTCCAGGCTGCATCTGATCCGCATCAGTCTGATCGAAACAGTTGATCGGCGATTGGCGGTCCCTGGAGGGAAGATCAATACCAGCAGCTGTTTTGAATGAGTCCATTTTTTTGTTAGACACAGCGGTCAGAGTTTTGTGGAAAATGTCTCCTGCTCCGTTCAAGCTCATTCGCCTGTCCATAGTCCTTCTGGGTCAGCTTGCTCTCCACCGTTTCGAGACTATCGCTGATAGCGTTTCTAAGTTTCTGCTCTCTAAAGTTGATCTTGACGCTCTCTCGTACTTGTCAAGTGAGGTGTGGAGACGGACGCTCCCTCTGAAGTGCCGTGCAGTGGCGCGTTTATCTTGCTACAATTCACCTTCACGAGATTTTGAATGCGATAAGCAACGGCATCAGCGACAGACGGGGGAGTCTTTTACATCATTATCTCAGCGCAGGTTATTATTATGAAGAAGATTCGCCTATTGGGAGTGAGCTCTCCACCCAATCAGGTTAACGTTTTAATTAATAGGATTAAAACGGTAACAAACAATCCTGGGCGCTATCTGCCCCCTCCGTCTGGATAGTCTGTGCTCTCTGTTCTGATCAGAGTAGCTGCTTACAGCTTTATAAAAGGCGCCGGGATCTATTATTCGTGCTACCATCTGTATGCACAACCCAATGCATATGTTTGCAAGGCGTTGCGTCCTATTAGTAGCCAAACAACTGCCTTTAACTTGACATGTGTGGCGACATTCACCCCACGGTGAGCACACTAAATGCGCCCTTTTCTAATTCATCTCCTACATTATGAGATGTATTTTCCATCACTGGCTTAATTCTGAGAAACGGACTTTGAATTCGTACAATTGACTCAAGCGATACATGCGGGATTTTTGTATCTTCCCGTTTAAGTTGTTATCGTTAGCCCCTTTAAATACATAATTTACTTACGTTTTTTTTTAAACACAACAACTATTAGAATGGACAATGCATTTATTAAAACTTATAACCGTATTAACATCATCCAGCTATTTCTATGCCGGTCTTTCTTTATTATAACCTACCAGTTTATCCGTTTACAATATAACTTTTTGGAGCAGGACTCATGGTGACCTTCCTGAAAATAAATGTATTATCTGACGATTTGAAAAGAATCTAGAGAGTATAAGACCAGGGTGATACATTCTCTCTGCTTTCATTAAAAACCTTTTAATTGCGTAGCTAAAGGATGGCCCCAGGTGTTGGACTCTTTTCATTACGTTTACCCTAATGTGATGAAGTTCTGATTCTCATTTTACCATATGGTTAACATTTTCCGCTGAGAATTTTGAATGGTGGGAGATCAAATCCATTAGTCTATGCAAAAATTCGTATAGGGGAGTTGATCAGACCATATTGTGAAGGGTATGATTACAGCATTATGGTGCTGTTTGATCAAGGGAATTATCTTTTCATGAAAATATTCCATTCTAGACAATATTTCATAATGGAATTTGACACTCTCTTGCCAACAAAAGTAATGCCATTGGGCTAATGATAATATTGCTACTAAAAGTAAACCGTTCAATGCGTGTGTTTCATTCACATGCCCCTCCATGAAGATATTGTTATATATTCTAATATATACCTAATTGGATTGATAAGTCCAATAGCCATACATCTGCATTTTGTTCTCATAAACATTGCAAAATAGCCTATGTATATCGATTACTACAGAGTGCTAAGATTAATCTATTTCACACAATTTACATGTTGCCTCACATCCCAATTATTAACCATTGATTTTTAATTCTGGAGCAACACTGTCCATATGTGCGTTGTCAAGGTGATGGGGGCCACTATAACTAGATAATTAGGGTATTGAATGACTATTCGGACCTCCTTGGGCTGCAGCGTATGGAATGCGTGACCTAAGAATAACAAAGTGGAACAATCAATAATTTCAACGCTGGAAACGATTTTATGCAGTCCGATGATGCCTCTAGAAGTAATAAACTATTAAATAGAATAATCTACCGCATGTCACCTTGGGATGCAGTCCTTACTCGGGATACATTACCTGTTCTCCTCCGGTAATGAATAGAAATTAGACTTACAAATTTAAATATATTTGTGCATTGGAATGGTCTTGTCATTTATAGAAAAAATAAAAAAGCACTTGTCACAAATAATTAATCATTAAATGTGTAATATAGCAGAACCGATATAATACACTTGCAATTTGTTTAAGACAACTTTTATTGTAGAAAGCTATAGTCAAGTCAGGAGTTCTTTAAGCTTATATTGCCATCTAGTGGTGACTGAATATACACGCATGGAAAGTTTGCGAAGGATCACACGTTTTCTGGTCTTTAGAAACACCATTGACCTGCAACCAGCAAAACGATTTTTTTACTAGAACCAAAAAAGAACATACATTATGTCAACGTCAATCATTAGATTGGTTACCTGCGTTTCATTATGTTTTCAGTATATTGTTATTAATTTGCTTGTTTGCATGTCATTGATCGTGTTTAGTAGGCTACCAGAAATCATGAATGGCCGCTTAGTAAATTTACAGCTCCAAAGTGCTTTTAGACCTGCAGATGCTGGTGTATTTTGCTGTTATAAGCTGATAGTGTGGACTGCTGTATCTAAGCAGATTCTTCATTGACAATTTTAAGACCCATCTAAAACACACTGTATACATGTGTTGCTAGTTTACAGAGCAGCTTCAGGAAAAGAGTAGTCTTTGTTCCGTTTTTAGTCCATTGCTGTATATACTGTTTCCAGTATAGATTCCATATGTGGCTTTTCTGTGAACGGATCAGTATAGAAGGGGACATGTTTAACCATTTGGAATGTGGACATTGTATCTATAGTTATATTACCTTTTTATTGAAAATAATACTTGAAAGGCCTTGTATGCCATGTTATACGTAAAATGAATGAAATGTTTTGAACTGTACAAAAATGGAAGTCACATGCTTTTTTTAAAGAATTTTTAAGCCAAATAAAATTGCATGCTGGTTATTGGTCAGTATAGGTCAGTTTATTCCATTGGTCAATAATGTGATTTTCAATGGTGTGTCTTTTTTGCAAACAAGGTGTCAGACTCTCAGCCTATTGTTTATCTGCCACAAAAACAAATCCGATTCTTATGAGATGTACTGTAACCTTCTTTCCATGGTTACTGTTCTCAGACACTTGTCATTTAAATAGCTTAGCTTTGGATGAAGAAATTGCAGGCATAATGTATTATGGAGAAAAAACAAGTTATAAATCTGAGCTATAAACACATTTTGGGAGAGGGTGCCTGGCTAGTTGTTACTGCACCTGCTGCTTGTACTCATGGTTCAGTGTGTAATTTTTATAATAAAGATACTTTACATATATGATACTTTCCCCTTATTTATGACAGTGACAGCAAGGTGACAGTGTAGTTTAGCCCTAATATGATTTTGATATTTATGATGCTTTTTATTTTTGGGGTCAAATTGACCCCAAAAGTATAAACAAACACAAAACTATTGCAACAGAAATTAGAAAACTGTTGACACTTTCTGTTTCGCCTATTGTGTGTCTCACAATTGACTAACCTTTTGACTATCCCTAAACATCAAAAGTCTGTGGCTAAAAATGTAATTTTAGAGCCTGAGGTAAGTGAAAGTTTGTGGTTTGAAACCTGTATGGGAAAGTGTCACCAGAATCACCCACAAAAAATCAGATAAAAACTAAAAAAGGTTGTTTATTTTAATTTTATTTTATACAGCTACCCCACAAATTACTCCACACAACACTTGTTGAAAACATAACATTATGTTTATTGCATGCTTACGATTTAATCCCAACAAATTAATGAAAAGTTAAAAAAGTATAAAGATGAAAAAATAAGGTTAACTGACAGGTTTTTAAGATATGTCAAACACTGAATCGGGTCAAATTGACCCTGACGATAATATGAGAGTTAAGGGTTAGGGATCTGGGCTTGTAACCGTAATGTATTTTAGTGGCGGATAATCAAATGCAAAGGTAGGAAACAAGTCACTCACGCAGTGAGGACCAATAAAGGAAATAACAAAATAAATGCAAAGAACTTTAGCAAAGAAAAGAACACCTTCGGAACATAAGTTCGGAAGGCCGGAAGAGTGTTAAATGGTCCTATGTAACGTGGAGCCAGTTTATGCGACTCAACCCTCAAAGGCAAATCTCTCGACGTGAGCCAGACTCGCTGACCTACCCAATAAGAGGGAGCTGTCCGGCGGTGTCTGTCGGCCTAAACTTTTTGGGACACGGACGCTCGCAACAGAGATGCGCAAACTCGTTTCCACACTGTACGACACCTCCGAACAAAAGAGCCAGCAGAGGAAACCTCCACATTCCTCTCAAGTTCAGGAAAGAGTGGAGGCAGATAACCTACTTGGGCCTCGAAGAGAGAGAGGTCAGTGGAGGCATTGAGCAGAGTATTATGGGCAAACTCCGCCTAAGGGAGATAATGACACAAAGTAAGATTATTAGCTGCTAAGCAGCGAAGAGTGTTTTCCATAGTCTGGTTAGTTCGCTCCGTCTGCCCGTTAGTTTGCGGATGAAAACCGGACGATAAACTAACCGACGCACCCAACTGGGCGCAAAAAGAATGCCAGAACCTGGTGACAAATTGGGGACCATGGTCCGACACTATATTCTGCAGTAATCCGAAAAAAAAAAAAAACCTATTTACAATAACTAAAATAACCGTATTACCTTGCGAATCGGGCAACCTGGTTATGAAGTCCAATGCGATATGGCTCCAAGGACGACTGGGCACGGGTAACAGGCATTACAAGCCCGAGGGTGGGAGTCGAGAACCCTTGCTGCAAGCGCAAACAGAACAAGCAGCAACACATTTGCACACGTCCTTCTCCAGAATCGTCTGGAAATAAATTCCTTGGTACGGTGGGTACCCGGATGCGCCGCAAACTGTGATGAATGACCCCACTGGAGTACCCTAGGCCTCACTTCGGGAGGTACAAAAAGGCAATTGACAGGACCCCCACCCAGACCTGGATTACGTAGCAATGCCTGTTGCACCTCCACTTCAATGTCCCATAGCACAGGAGCGACTATCTGGGAAAGCGGCACAATGTGCTCCGGAATAGTGGGACTGTCAGTCCGCTCACAGATGAGTGACAACACATTAGGTTTAACATTTTTCGTACCCGGACTATACATTTAAAGAAAGTTAAACCGCGTAAAAAACAATGCCCAACACACCTGTCTAGAATTATGTGTTCTAGCCTGTTGGACGTACTCCAAGTTCCTGTGCTCGGTCCATACAGTAAAAGGTTTCTCCACTCCCTCCAGCCAATGGCGCCACTCTTCCAGAGCCAATTTGACTGCCAGTAGCTCCCGATCAACTATGTTATAATTCCTCTCAGCTGAAGTAAGGGCTCGAGAAAAATATGCACACGGGTGCATTTTGAGATCAATGGGTGAGTGCTGAGATAAAATTCGTCCACTTGGAAGCATCAACCTCTACCACAAAAAATAGGGAGGGATTGGGCGTAACGAGAATAGGCTCAGAACTGAACCTCTTCTTAAGTTCCTCAAAAGCAGAGTCAGCCCTCGGATTCCAAAATTGAGTAGCCGATGTTTTCTTAGTAAGGTAGTAAAAGGTAGTTAAAAATTGTGAATAAAGCGCCTATAAAAAACCCAAGAAAATGCTGGACCTGCTTAACAAAATTGGGAGTAGGCCAATTTAGTACAGCAGAGACTTTCTCTGGATTCATACAAACCTTGCCCTCTGATACTATGAATCCCAAAAAATAAACTGTGCTCACGTGAAATGAGCACTTCTCTGCTTTCACAAATAATTTGGCTTCCAACAGGGCTTTCAACACCTGTTGACCGATATGAGCTTGTAAATTGGAAG